>ML686057.1:140090-154124 GCA_007922175.1 Pelusios castaneus
ATCACTTGATCATTGCCTGTTAGGTTCACTCCCTCTGGGGCACCTGGCACTGGCCACTGTCGGTAGACAGATACTGGGCTGGATGGACCTCTGGTCTGACCCAGTACGGCCTTTCTTATGTTCTTATGTAGCCACAAGGGTGCAGCCAAAGAGCCACATGCAGCTCCAGAGCTGCAGGTTGCAGATCCCTAGAATAGGCTTTCACCAGTTAGGATGTTCAGTTACCAGAGACGAAGGCTATGGATCCAACAATCCCTGTAAGACCTGAAGAGTCTCCTACAGCAGTAAGGAATCTCTTATCAGAGGAGGAGGAATAGGAATTATTGGAAATGCAGAAGTCGGATCCAGACTCTAGAGGAATGACCAGGTAAAAATGTCGGGGAAAAGTCGGTCGTCACCATCAGAAGATGCTGTGGCATTCCATGAGCAGATGGATTGTAGGGCCAAGACATTGGATATTCCTTCAGGTTCTGTTGAGGAATCAGCTCATTCTGTTTTTGATATGCTGGAAGCAGCTACCCACTCAGGGGTTATATTCCCCTCTTTGGAAGTCTTGTTTCAACCAGCAAAAGCGGTATGGAATGTGCCATCTTCTCAGCTTTCATTGAAGGAGGCATGCAAATTGTATTCATCTTCCCAGGAAGGTCTGAGTATGTTTCACATCCACATACCTCTAGAAGTGGCATTACCAAGACCTAAAGGTGCTCAGGTGGAATCCACTCTCTTGGCTAAAGAAGGGGAACCACTGGATGCTATTGTAGCTAAATGTTTTCATCAGATGTATATTTTGAACTATGAAGCTGACATGGTGAGATGTCAGTACCATCTGGGGCAAATGCTCTCAATCTTCAATACTTTATCTGAAGAACATAAGAGGCCAGTGAATGCTCTTCTCAGGTGCGGCAGAATGTTGCCAACATCAGTCAAGAGCCGCATTTGATTCTTTCAGCTAACGCGGCGGGAGCTTTAGCTGTCTCACTTTAAGACGACATGCATGGCTTAGGTCAGTACTACCTCAGGAGACAAAATGAGGATTCAAAACCTTCCTTTTGAAGGTTTAGTGCCCAGAAGAATGAAGTGTTAGGAAAGATTAACAATGTGACACCTACAGCTAGATCTCTGTGTTTCTTTGCTATGGATAAGAGAACCTCTACGACTCCATTATTCAGATACCAAGACCAATATCCAACGTCTTCTGCATCAATTCCATACCACTCTCATAGAGGGAATTCTTATCGCCCAGTTCATATCATCTCTCTGAGCATCAACAGCCAAAGAAGGAGTTGTATAAGACTCGTAATAATAAAGGAAAACTTCCACTTCTTCATTTGCTGCGATTCCTGGAGGGTCTCAGATTTGACATGAGGACATGGAGCTGCGCACCAATCCAATTGAACATCATTTATCCACAGTTTGGAGACCATTTATCCCATTTCTATTAGCAGTGGGAATTAATAACATCTGACAGGAGGATCCTGAACATTTTTGCAAGCAGTTATACAACTCAGTTTAAGATCCTTCCCCTCCACCACCCCAACAGCCCACCTGTTTCATCCCAGGTCAGGGATCGGGTTGTTTCAATGTGCAGCTAAGGATGAAGTTAAGTTTCTACTGTAGTCAGCAGTGTACTGCGGGATCAGTAAAGGATGAGTTTTTATCAAGCTATTTTCTAATTTTAAAAAAGATGGGGTATTCACCCTTTTTGGGATTTAAGAAAATTAAACAGGGGTCTACGCTTGTATAAAGAAATTTTGTTTTCTCATGCTATCTCTTACTTCTATCATCCCTTCTCTTTTCCTTCAGGATTGGCTTTCAGCTCTGGATCGAAGAGATGCAACCCTTTTGGGTTGTCCATAGGCCCTAGAGTGTTTACCAAATGCCTATCTGCAGTAATAGCAGTGTACCTAAGAAAGCTGGGGTTGCATGTGAACCTGTACCTAGATGTCAGGTTAATAAAGGTGTGCCTTTCCCACATTTCCCTTTCGTCAGAGTGCTAAACAAGACGAGAGAAAACCAAGGCAGGATCATTTTAACACACAACAGTAGCACCAAGACATAATTCATCTGACAAGAGGACGAATAGTTGTTAGTACCTGACACCACAGCAACATGGGATGGTTGATCACTCAGATCTTCTGGCTGTTCATCTAACACCAGGGTCTTCAGCCTGCGGCTCCAGACCACATGCTGCTCTTCGTCTGCCCCCTTGCAGCTCCAGGCCCCCCTCCTGCCGCTGAGGTACCCTGGGGGTGGCCCACACCAGGCTCTGGGCTCCCACCACCACCAGGGGACCCTGCGGCAGGTGCCCTGGCCCTTATCCCAGCTCCCCCCACCAGGAGGCCACACCCATTGCGGCTCTCAGAACGCTTGGTTATTGAAGGAAGTTTTAAAAATGGCTCCTCCTATCTTTTGTGTTGCGGACGGGGCACAGCACTCTGGAACCATTAGAAAAAGGCTGTTCATTGCAGGTTCAAAATGTATTGTTAAACTCCAGGAGAGAGTGCACACAAAAATGTGTTGCTAATAAATGGAAACACTTGTTATTGTGGATGTCTGTCTATGATATTGATCTCTTTACAGCACCAGTTAGCTATGTATTGGAGTACGCACTGAATCTTAAGAAAACAACCCTTTCACTAGTTTTTGTGAAAATTCACCCTTCAGCCACAGCAGCACGCTGTGTTTCTACAGGTGATAAATCAATTTTCACTAAAGATGTCGTCAGAAAATTCTTAAAAGGTCTTAATAATTTGTGTCTTCCAATAAGACATCCTGGGGTCTGAGCTTAGTGCTGTCGCCAGCAATGAACCTCTTTTGAGCCTTTGGGAAGCTGAACTTTGTTTCATTCTCTGTTAGGGCTGTTTTGTACAGCGCTCACGTCTGTCAAGCACATGTGTTAATAATCCCTCTCCGTCAGACACTTGAAGATGGAGAAGTACAGATGAATGGGAGGAAAATAAATGCAGGGAAGTGTAAGTCATAGGATAAGATCAGACTGTTACAGCAAATCAAAGCAGTTGTTTAGATTCAAACAGTGGAGAACAGCATATTAGAGGGAAGTAAGGTTAAAAAGAAGGCAAAATCATTTCTTGTAATAAGAAAACTAACTGAAATCTCTATTTAACCCTAAGCAACAGTGTCAAATCTGCATATGAATTCCAATTCTGCAGTTTCTCTTTGAAGCTTTGATTTGTAATCCATTTGTTTAAGTATGGCTATTAACAAGTCATCAATGGAGTGAACAGGGAGATTGAAGTGTTCCCCTATTGGTTTTTGAATGTTGTGATTTCTGATGTCAGATTTGTGTCCATTAATTTTTTGCACAGAGACTGTCCTGTCTGTCCAACGTATTAGGCAGAGAGGACTTTCCGGCACATGATGGCATAAATCACGTTGGTGGATGAGCCGGTGAACAAGCCCTTGATGGAGTAGCTGGTTAGATTAGGTCCTGTGATAGTGTCTTTTGTACAGATATGTGGGCAGAATTTGCAATGGGGTTTGTTTCAGGGATATGTGAGCATCACAGTTACATGCAAGGCAGAGCAGATTGTTTAGTGTAAATAGTTATGCAAATCCGGTGTTAAAGAATCTGATCCATCCTGCATTTGGCTGTGAGTCTCAGTGTACCCTGACCTGAAGAACTCTCTGTAAGTTTGAAAGCTTGTTCCCCTCACTAATAGACGTTGGTCCAATAAAAGAGATTACCCATCCCTCTGTCCCCCATCCACTCCGTCTTCCCTATCTGTCTTTAGCAGACAAAACACAACTGCCTTCAAAACTACACTGGATAAATGTATGGCGGGGACGGTGCAATGGGACGGCCTCGTTTAGCAATTGACTGATCTTTGGCTACAGGTGGCGGATATACCAGTGGCCTGAGAAGGGAAGGTACATGGGGGAGGGGGAGGGGTTTCTGAGTTATTACAGAGAATTGTCTCTTGGGTAACTGGCTGGTGAGACTTGCCCACGTGCTCAGGGTTTAACTGATCGCCATATTTGGGGTCGGGAAGGAATTTTCCCCCAGGGCAGATTGGCCTGGGCTCTGTGGGTCCTTCCTCTCTACCATGGGGAATGGCTCACTTGCTGGTGGAGTCTCTGTATCTTATAGTCTTTAAATTATGGTTTGAGGACTTTAATAACTCAGTCACAGGTTAGAGGTTTAGTGCAGGAGTGGGTGGGTGAGGTTCTGTGGCCTGCATTGTGCAGGAGGTCAGACTAGATGATCGTACTGGTCCCTTCTGACCTAGAGTCTATGAGTTAACAAAATTCACATACCATCTAAACCAGTGGCTCCCAACCAGTTGTTTGGGGGCCAAAAGTGACTGGCTGGGTCTTTGCAAGTGACCCACAGCTCCCCTCCTGGTGACGGCGGAAGGACCCAGACAGAGTGTGCTGTTGTGGGGCTACAAGACAAGACCGGTGCAGGCTTCTTGCTGCAGCCAGAGAGATGGAAGATCAGAAGCCCCCCCCCCCCCCCCCCCAGGCGTAGCAGAGAGAACAGCACAGTCTCCGCCTGGGTTCCTAGGTGCTAAGGTTCCCGTTGGAGCCAGAGGGAGGGAAGCCCTGATCTCACCTCCTTCTGGCTGATTAAGGGAGCCACTGCCTAGGGACCCACATGGGAGAGCATAGGGCTATAGGACGGGTGTGGTTTCCTTGCTTCAGCCAGGGGGATGGGAGGCAGCCCCGCCGAACTCCTTCCCTCTGGCTGCAGCGGGGGATCACTGACAGAGACTAGTGGCCATTCAGGGTTGTAAGAATATCTGTGGCTGGGAACCGCTGAGCTAGACACACAGAAGCAAGCGGAGCACTGCAGTACGGTGGCACACCTCTTGGAAGGCTCCGTTCCCTCACTGCTGTGCCATGACGTGCTCCTGCAGTTGGCCTGTGTCCTGTGTCTGCTGCATCTGAGCATCCAGAGAGTCTTCCCACTGCCCCGTGTGCTCTGTGGTCACTTTGCCCTCTTTGCTTGCAAATATTATGTAAAAGGGTGGAAATATTTGGCTCACTGAGCTCCAGACTAGTCAGGAGGGGGTAGCAGCACCCTTTCAGTCTACCAAGTGCATTCCAGAGGCGTTCTGCCCCTGTTGATGCAATAGTTAAGTCTTTCATTGCTACTTTCCAGGTGGCCAGTGTCAGCTGGGGAGGCAAAGCATAGGCTGGTCACTGTCTGCATGGCAAGCCCACTGCTATGAGTGTGCCAGGCGGAGAAAGGGATCCCTGCCTGCACCTTTTCAGACAGTCCAGAAGTAAAGCTGCATCTTCCCTGCCACTCAGGAATCTCAGTGAAACGTTCCTAGTGACCCCCCAGCGTGGAATGACGCACCCTACCCCCTGCACTCAGCGTCGGAGTCCCTCTGTCTCCCCATCGCACTGCACTTAGGGATGCCCATTGCACTGAATCCCTCAATTACCTACTGCCTACACGCCTAATGGCCTCTGAGGCCTGGTGAGCTCAGCTCCCCGTTTTCCAGCTCCACCCTGGGTACCGCCGACTGACAGCACCACATGGTGCAAGCATCACCCCTTTCTCCCAAGCAGCTGTGACGGGATGTGCTCCCCACACCAGTCCTGAGAGGGCTGAATTAGGCCAGGCAGGCCCAGCCAACCAAACGAGAGATTTAGGCAATGAGGAGGCTGTTAGTTGGAGGCAATTCACCTGTGAGGCAGCGGGAAGGGGAGCTTATCTAAAGCCAAGAGATGCGCAACGGAGAGAGGGCTGCAGGGTGCAGCCTGGCCTGTGGGAAGGAGATTGAGGTTGGGACTGGGATCCCTTACACCCTAGGAGAGAATAGTGGAAGTAGGTAGTCCAGGAGCAAGAACAGTACAGTCCGGGAAGTTGTGGCCATTGATTGCTTGGAAAAGGGCCCTGGATTGCTTTTTGTGCTTCAGTCTACACACATGAGGTCAGCCCCCAGACTGCTGCGCCGGACAGCACAGAACGCGAAGGAGGGGAGCAGCTCTGGGTGCTGAGAGAACGGGGTCAGGACTACATAGAAAGACTGGACATGCACTAGTCCATGGGGCTGGAGGCAATGCACCCGAGAGTGTTCAGGGAGTTGGCTGACGTGATTGCAGAGCCATTGGCCATTATCTTGGAAAACTGGTGGCAATTTGAAAACTCATGGTCCTGGATGATTGGAAAAAGGCAAATCTAGCGCCCATCTCCAAAAAAGAGACGAAGGAGGAACTGCATGGCCCCAAGGGACAGCCCTACTGAGCCCGACACTGGGTGCTCATTTTCTGGGCCAAGACTTGCCACTGTGCCCTACGCGGCCCTCAGTGAATGCCTGCAGCACCGATGACACTGGTTTGGTTCCCCAGATCACCCACTTCTGAGTGTTCTCATTTTCACTGCCCCTGCCTGGCTCTGCAGTAGTTACTGAAGTTCCACAAATGTGAAAGAATCAGTTGCCTTGTCTCTAAAACAGACACAAAAACTCCACTCATCTGTTCAGCATCCGTGCTGCTGATAGCGAGGTGGAAACTACTGTGTGGACGATCAGCTCATGGGATGTAACTGAGGAACTTTTCTGAAAGCCACAAAGTAGCAGCTTATGAGTTAGAGCAAAGGGAATCAGGAGAGCATGCCCCCAAGCTCCCAGGACTCCCTGAAGGGAGTGTTAGTCTACACTGCGAAAACGTCCCAGACGGCAGCGTGTCATGGTGGTGCCGCGGACAGAAGGCTGCCCACGGTGCTGCACATCGTTTGCCGAGGCAACCGCTCACCATAGGACAGGTGGCTCTGAAAAAGACAAACTGAACACGCTGCAGGGATGTAGTAGGGTCGGTAGCTCTATGCTCTAACGTAGACGTGGCCGGGGGTGTCCAGCTGCCTTGGCTATGCTCATGTTTTCGAGGTTTTCTTTGTAATTAGGGCTCGAGACTAATGCATTTCACTCCATTACAGTCATTACTCCTGTACTAAACCTAATTTCTCGGCTTTGGCCCCCGGCTTGGCAGTGCAGGGAAGCTGACTGGAAGAAGCATTCACTCTTATAGTAATGAGATCTTAATAACCATAAAATAGCCTAGAATAGCTCCATGTCACTTTACTCACTTCATTCTGGCATAGTCAATGTGCTCCCATAGTGGAGACATCAGTACCTGTCTTGGCCTACACAGAGCCATTGACAAGTCCTAACACACAGCTTGTCTTTGCGGAAGGCATTTCTGGGCCTGCAGTCTGGGTGTGAAGACCTCCAGAGACGGAGGCTCCACCATCTGCATTGATACTTTGGGCCAGGGGTTAATTGCCCTCGCTTACCTCTTTTGAACTGGAGTTTGTCTGGCCTCAACTTCTAGCTGCTGGTCTGTGCTTTGCCTTTCACCACGCCCTTGACGAGCCCTTTAGCACCCAACGTGTTCTCCCCACGAAGGTTTTAAACAGCTATAATCAAATAGCCTCTCAAATACTCTTTAATTAAACAGTGAGCCCTTTAAGTCTATCATTATAAAGCATTTTCTCCAGTCCTGATATTATCTTTGTGGCTCATTTTCACATCTCCTCCAATATTTTCAATATACTCTTTCAAATGGACCCTAGAGTTGGCTGCACTATTCTGGTATCGGTCTCAACAGCGTCGTATCCAAAGATAAAATCACATCCCTGCTCTTACCCATTACTGCTCTGGCTATACAACCAAGCTTTTGTCCAGCAGCGCATTGGGATACATGTGGAGTTGTCTGTCCACTATCGAATCAATCACCTCCTCAAAAGTCTGGAAGCACCTAACTTTAATCAAGGTAAGCATGCGTTAGGCACGTAATAGCTGGAAGGGTCTGGACCCTAGCTCTCCTTAGACTCAAGGGCTATGTCTGCACTACAGGCTCTGTTAAGTTGACTTAGAGCGTCCACACTGAACACTCCAGTCGACTGCCTGCGTCCACACTGGCAGGTGCTAGCTCGACAGGGGAGTGTTGTGGGGGCCTGGAGCTATGTTCCCTCTAAGCTGCGGGTGCGTGAGGCCACCACACATCTGCACACCTCGCGCAGCCTGATCCCCGCGTCTTTTCCTTCTCCCCAGCCCCCAATCCCTGCCGTGTTTCTTCCTTCTCCCCAGCCCCTGATCCCCGCCGTGTCTCTTCTCCCCAGCCCCCAATCCCTGCCTCATTTCTTCCTTCTCCCCAGCCCCCGATCCCCGCCGCGTCTCTTCTCCCCAGCCCCCAATCCCCACCGCGTTTCTTCTCCCCAGCCCCCATGTCTCTTCTTCCCAGCTCCCAATCCCTGTCATCCAGTCCTAACATCTCGCAGTCACTGACAACCCCTTGAAATTCTTTTGTGGCCTGCTTATTTGTATTTTTACATTCTAATTGTCAGCATTTATGGCCTTTCTCTTTTCCTCAGTAGGATTTTACTTCCATCTTTAAAGGATGCCTTTTTGCCTCTAATTATAGAATCATAGAATCCTAGGGCTGGAAGGGACCTCATGAGGTCATCTAGTCCAAACCGCTGCTAAAAGCAGGACCACTCCCATTAAATCATCCCAGCCAGGGATTTGTCTAATCAGACCTTAAATGTTTCCAAAGATGGAGATTCCACCACCTCCCTAGTTAACCATTCCAATGCTTCACCAACCTCCTAGTGAGAAAGTTTTTCCTAATATCCAACCTCGACCTCCCCAGCTGAAACTTGAAACCATTGCTCTTTTTTCTGTCTTCTGTCACCACTGAGAATAGCTTAGCTATTCAAGTAGTTGAAGATTGCTATGAAATCCCCCCTCAGTCTTCTCTTCTGCAGACTGAATAAGCCTAGTACCTTCAGTCTCTCCTCGTACATCATGTGCCCCAGTCCCCTAATCATTTTCGTTGTCCTCCGCTGGGCTCTTTCTAATTTGGCCACATCCTTTCTGTAGTGGGGAGCCCAAAACTGGACACAGTACTCCAGATGTGGCCTGACCAGTGTCGAATAGAGGGGAATTATCACATCCCTCGATCTGCTGGCAACACTCCTACTGATGCAGCCTAATAAGCCATTGGCCTTTTTGGCAACAAGGGCACACTGTTGGCTCATATTCATCTTCCCGTCCACCATAACTCCCAGGTCCTTTTCTACAGCGCTGCTACTTAGCTGATCGGTCCCCAGCCTGTAGCAGTGCATGGGATTTTTCCGTCCTAAGTGCAGGACTTTGCACTTGTCCTTGTTGAACCTCATGAGATTTCTTTTGGCCCAATGCTCCAATTTTTCTAGGTCTCCCTGAATCCTGTCCCTACTCTTTAACATATCTACCATTCTCTACAGCTTGGTGTCATCCACAAACTTAGTGAGGGTGCAATCTATCCCATCATCCAGATCATTAATGAAGGTATTGAACAAAACTGGCCCCAGGACTGACCCCTGGGGCACTCCACTTGTGACTGTTTGCCAACTAGACATTGAGCCATTGATCCCTACCCGCTGAGTCCATTGATCTAGCCAGCTTTCTATCCACTTTACGGCCCATTCATCCAACCCATACTTCCTTAACTTGCTGACAAGAATGCTGTGGGAAACCCAAAAGCTTTGCTAAAGTCGAGGTATATCATGTCGACGGCTATTCCTGCATCCACAAAGCCAGTCATCTCATCACAGAAGGCAATTACGCTCCGTCTAGACTGGGGAATTTAGGTCGACTTTACTAAGTTGACTTTACTAAGTCAACTCTACGTCAACCTTCGTAAGTCAACTTAGAGAGTCCACACAGGATTCCTAAGTCGAATAAGGTGGGCCATACTAAGTCGACTTAGAGACTCTACACTAGACTCTCTAAGTCGACTAGTTAGGGCCAGGGGGAGGTGAGGCTCTGGAGGCTTCCCAGGAGCTGGAGCGCTGTCCCAGCTAGGAGGAAGCGTGGGGCTCCCTCCTAGCTGGGACCCCAGCAGTCCTGGCCGAAGGGAGCCCTGCGCTCCCTCCTAGCTGGGACCGAGCGGTCCCAGCAAGAAGGGAGCCGGGAGAGCCGCCCACCTCTCCTCGGTCTGGCAGAGCCAGGTGTACGCCAGCTGGCTCTTCCAGGACGAGCCAGGAGCAGCTTCTTGGTCCCGGCAGAGCCAGCTGGCACACAGCTGGCTCTGCCAGGACTGAGAAGCGGTGAGCGGGTCCTGCACAGCCAGCTGGCGTGCAGCTGGCTCTCTGGGACCAGCCGCCCGCCTCCCCGGCTCTCCAGCCAGGGTTCCAGCAGGGGATCCCCTCCTACTGGAGTCCTGGCTGGGGAGCCCTTCTCCCCAGGACCGCAGCTCCCCTGGCAGGGAAGCCACAGGTCTGGGGAGAAGGGAGCAGGAGCTCCCCAGGACAAGGGAGCCACAGTGGCTTCTTTCTGCTAGGGAGCCATGTGATGCTCCCTTGTCCCCCTGTCCTAAGTCGACCAAGTTGACACTGCTGAAGTCGACTTAAGCAGTAAAGTCGATGTAAAACTAGGTTTTACAACAGATTAAGTCGACTTAAAGAAACTCCAATGTGGACACAGAGTAAATTAAGTCAATTTAAGCAGGCTTAAATCGACTTAATTTACAAGTGTAGATGCACACTCAAGTTGGTCAGGCACGATTTGCCCTGGTGAATCCATGTTGACTGTTCCTGATCACCCTGTTTTCCTCCAAGTGTTTCAGGATGGATTCTTTGAGGACCTGCTCCATGATTTTTCCAGGGATTGAGGTGAGGCTGACTGGTCTGTCATCTGAATGAAGGAAGCTTAATTCAAACTAATTTAAGCCATGGCTACACTAGGCTTTCATTAGTTTGAATTAAGGGCTTCCTTAATTTGAACTAATACATTTGAATATACTATTCGAACTAAGGGTTGATTTGAACTAGTTAGTTTGAATTAACCAATGTGGCCATGTTAGTTCGAACTAATTGCTTGGTTCGAACTAACCAGCCATTGAACTCAATGCAATTCGCTAATTCGAACATGAACGACACTTGCTTAGTTCGAACTAAATTTTGCTAGTTCGAATTAAGTTAATTAGTTAGTTCAAATTAACTAATTCGAACTAACTTTAGTAAGTGTAGACAAAGCCCTTGTTACTGACATACTTGTAGAACCCCTTCCTGTTACCCTTCACATCCCTTGCTAGCTGCAACTCCAATTGCCCTTTGGCCTTTCTGATTTTATTCCTGCAGGCCCGAGCAGTATCTTTATACACCTTCCTAGTCATCTGTCCAAGCTTCCACTTCTTGTTACCTTCCCTTAGGGATCCTGCCCATCAGCTCCCTAAGGGAGCTAAAATCTGCTTTTCTGAAGTCCAGGGTGTGTGTTTTGCTTCTTTCCTTCCTTTCTTTGATCAGGATCCTGAGCTCTACCATCTCATGGTCACTGCTGCCCAGGTTGCTGTTCACTTCTACTTCCCCGATCAATTCTGCTCTGTTTTGAAATGCAAGGCCCCTAGTTGATTCCTCCAGCATTTATACCAGGAAGTTGTCCTCAATGCTCTCCAAAAACTTCCTGAATTGCCTGTGCACTGCTGTATTGCCCTCCCAGCAGATGTCAGGGCAATTGAAGTCTCCCATGAGAACCAGAGCCTGTGATCTAGAAATTCCTGCTGGTTCTCCATAGAACGCCTCATCCACCTCCTCCGTCTGGTCTGGCGGTCTGTAGCAGACACCCACCACGACATCTCCCTTGTTGCATTCTCCCCTAAACTTAACCCACAGACTTTCAACCATCTTATTTCCACTTTCACAGTGGAGCTCCGAGCAGTCATACAGCTCTTTTACATATAGTGCTACTCCTGTCCCCCCAATCACTTCCTTGACTCTTTTAATTAGCCACAGTGACAGTTTTTGGTCCCTTTACTATTTTGTTTTTAATTTGGGGCACCCAATTAATGTGAGCCTCCCTTATGATATTTTTTAAAAGTCTCCATGCACCTTGCAGGTATTTCAGTCTTGTGACTCTTCCTTTTCATTTCTGTTTAACTAGCTTTTTTGGAGTCCCTCTTTCTGAAATTAAATGCCACTGAACTGGGCTTCGTTTGGTCTTCCCTCCATAAGGATATTACATTGAATGGTGTTAGAGTTGGTTTCCTGAGTGGGTCAGCTCTAGTCACCTCTTAGGCCAGATCCTGTCCTCCACTTGAGGTCAAACCAAGACTTGCCTTTCCCCTGGTGGGTTCCAGAACTAGCTGCGTGAGGAAGAGTTCATTCCTGATGTCTAGAAACTTTATTTCTGCATCCCATGCTGAGGAGGCATATTCCCAGTCAATATGGGATCGTTAAAACCCCCCATTCTTACTGAGTTTTCTGTAATTAAGGCCTCTCTAAATCCCTGGAGCATTTCTCAGTGACATCCTGTCAGGTGGTCACTAGTACGCCCCCACTGCTATATCCTTATTATTCGGTCATGGAATTTCGAGCCAGAGAGACTCTGTGGTACAGTTTGATTCATTTAAGATTTTCACTCTATTTGGGTATTTTTGTGATTTGTTTTCACACCTATTTGACAATTCCCCATTGACAAATACTTTTTGAGATCTGTTATTTAGCCAATCCTTAACCCAAATGGCAGGTACTTTACTAATATTGGGTAGTTCTATTTTTTCAATCAGAATGTAATTGAGTCATTCTATCACAAGAGTCATCAATGCCCTTACTTTTATCAGTCCAGCTCAAAGAATGAACTCAAGTTTGTTCCATTTTCCATAAAACCATGTTGACTGGCATTAGATATAGTCCTACCCTTTAATTCTTTATCAATTGGACCCTGCCTCAGCTTTTCCATTATTTTGCCCAAGAGTGATGCCAGGCTAACTAGCGTAAGTTACCTCGCTTACTCCACTTGTCCTTTTTGAATACTGGCACAACGCTAGTGCTCTGTGCCAAGGAATTTCCATTCTAGATCAGCAGATGCTTACAGGAGAGACACCAGCCCAGGGGGTGACAAGGACAAACAGTACTAGCACAGGGCGGTTGAACCCACACCAGGAAGCAGCCAGCTCTATTCTGGAGAGGATCCCAGCAGGCAGGTGCTGGGAATCATCAGATGCATCGAGTGCTTGGGAACAGGAGAGAGTGGCGAGTGCACACTCTAGTAACTGCAGTAGGACGCAGGAGGCTAACCAGGCCCTGCACACCCTGTAGGCTGGGGAAGTCCAGGACGTGAAGAATAAGCAGAGCCCTGAGGAAAGGGTGATGACTGAACTGGCCATGGCTGACCGTCCCAGGTTCGTGAGGCCGTCCACCAGGGCACCCCACATCTACATCTTGAATACTGCATGCAGACCTGGTCAGAAAAGAGACACTGGAATTGGAAAAGCTACAGAGAAGGGCAACACAAATGATTAGGGGGTATCGAGCAGTTGCCATATGTGGAGAGATTAATAAGAGTGGGACTTTTTAGTGTAGAAAAGAGACCACTAAGGGGGACACGATAGATCTATAAAGTCGTAAGTTGTGCGGAGAATGTTTGTAATACAAAAACTAGGGGTCACCAAAAGAAATAACTGGACAGCGGATTTAAAATGAACAAAAGGAAGGATTTATGACGTAGCGCTCAGGCAACCTGTGGAACTCGTGGCCAGAGGGTTTTGTGAAGACCAATACTGTAGCAGGGCTCCACAAAGCAGGCGGTAAGTTCTTGGAGGATAGGGCCATCGATGGCTGCATCACCAAGCTCTGTTTGCCAGAAGCTGGGGTGGGTGCAGGGGATCACTAGATGACTGCCTGTTCGCTCACCCTCGGGGCTAGGCAGATCAGGGGTCTGACCCACTCTGGCCCTTCCCAAGCTCGAGTTGCAGCCACGCGGGGCTGATGCAGACCACAGCCACGGGGCTGGGAGGGTTTTAAATCCACCCTAGGGCAGGGGCAGCTCCTCCTGCACTGCCTGCCACAAACCTTCAGCAGCCCTAGCTGCCTTTCGCTAGCTGAGGCGCCCCGGCCGCGCCCAGGCAAGCCTGCCGGTTTTCGTGGCCCGGGGCTTGGGGCTCAGTCCTGGCCTAAGACAACAGGGCGCTTGGCCCCAGCAGCCCAGGGACGCCGGCCCGGCCCAAGGCACAGTCAGACAGGCTCGGCTCGGATCGGCCCAAGGCACAGTCAGACAGGCTCGGCTCGGCTCAGATCGGCCC
>ML686057.1:164364-188159 GCA_007922175.1 Pelusios castaneus
TCACTAGTGACATCCCCCGCCAGCCCGTGTGCTCAGTGCCCCATGGAGGGGCGTGTCCAGCCTGGTCACTAGTGACATCCTCCGCCAGCCCGTGTACTCCGTGTGCCCGGCCTGCTCACTAGTGACATCCCCTGCCAGCCCGTGTGCCATGTTCTCAGTGCCCCACGTAGGGGCGTGCCCGGTCTGGGTCACTAGTGACAAACTCTGCCAGGCACTGAGTGCCGTGTGCTGTGCGCCTGTTGCTCCTGGGGGGGAGGGTTTGCCCAGCCTGGTCACCAGTGACAAGCTCTGCCTGCTCCGTGCTCCATAGAGGGGGGTGCCTGGCCTGGGTCACCAGTGACAACCTCTGGCAGGTGCTGTGTGCCCCCTGCCCCAGCCCCACTGTGGAGGAGGGGAGCCAGGACCATGCTCAGGGGGACCCCTTGGTGTGTGTCTGCCCTGTGGAGGAGTTCAAGGTGATGGACCCCACTGCTTATGGGCGAGCTCAGCCCGGGGTGCTGGCTGGGTGCTCTGGCTGCTGGATGGGCATAGGAGTCCCGGGGAAGGCGTAGGGATGCTGTGTGGAAGCAAGTTCCAAAGGAGGAGCCGCGTTGGTCTGTTTCAGCAAAACAAACAAGTAGCCTGTGGCACTTTAGAGACCAGCCAATTTATTAAGCCGTAAGCTTTGCTGCATGTGAGGAAGTGGATTCTAGCCCACAAACACTTAGGCCTTAATATACTAGTTAGTTTTTAAAGTGGCACAGGGCTCCTTGGTTATGTGTAAATAGGAATTTGCCAGGCTTGACGGGCAAGGGTTGGAGGTCAGGAGTGGTGAGTCCCTGTAGAAAGGGTTTCTGGCCGGCTTTGGGAAGGATCGCCCCTGGTACTTGGCCAGGTTGAGGCTTCCTAGACAGGCAGTATATTTGGGGACGGGTTCGATCTCTGGCTGTGCAGTCAATCTGGCCCGACTCCACTGTGTGCTCCCTCTTGGAGCTGGGACTGCACTTGTACAAAGAGGTTTATCCCCTGCCCTTGCCACTGGCCGAGTTCTGTCCAGGGCCCCTTTCGAGGGCAGCCTAATGTGATTCCAATGTGTCGAGTGAAAGCAGATGTCTGTGCTTCAGAATTCTGCAGGCAGGAGCTGACTTTATTTCAGTCTCCAGGCACACACCCTGCCATACAGCAATATTGCCCGCTTGCCTCACCCCAGCGCCACAATAGTAGGAGCTGCAAATGGCAAGTGGGTGTCACTGACTCCCCAGTGAACTTGCTCTGATTTCTCCATGGCAGAGGAGCCCAGTGCAATCTCATTCCTCATCCTCACTCACACCCCTTGCTTGTCTCTGCTAGTCCCAGTCCTCTGCTCTGAACTTCACTCCGGGTTCCCATCTCGTGTGCCTGGCCTGTCGCTACATACTGGATGGCTCTCCCTCATCTGAGTACCTCGTTCTGCTCTGTCATCTCCCCTGGAGCCATTTCCCTAGGGCTACACCAGCTTTCCTGTCCGGGGCCTTTCTCCCTGACCCTAACACTTTCTACTGCTCTCCCCTTCCTTAGTGGGTACTTCTGATCTAAGGGCGTTCCTTTCTCGTTACAGCTAGCAACACACCTGTGACCCGGAGAAGAGTTCAGGGGCCTATTCCTGAGAGCGCCATCTTTGACTGGAGAAAAGGTACAAGCCAGCCCTAGCCTCTCCATTTCAGATCCATGCCTCCAGCACACTGAAGCCAAAGCTGAACGGAAACTGCATGTGCTGTATGAATACAGCTCCTGGGCCCAGGGTGGGTGGCTGAGGGGAGTTGTTCAGGGGTCTGGAAGGACAGATCCTCAATTGAGGAAAGTCACAGGATGCCGTGCCCCCTTTTTGCTGCAAGGCAGCGGCGTGTTCTTTCTTGCAGCCGAGCCTGCAGCTGGTGCCATGCACAGGGTGAAGGCGGTTTGTTTCTTGTGATTGGCCAACTGCTTCAGGGCCCGAGAGTGTCTTCTCCCTTCCAGGCCATTGCATCAATGTCCCATTGAGAGATTCCTCTCCCCGCCCCCTCTGTGCTGGGTGGCAGTGCCAGGCCTCGTACATGGCCTATAATAAAACGTCGGCTTTCAGGAGAGCCGGCTCGTGTAGGCGCTTGGCCTTTGTGTGGGTCTCTCTCGGGAGCATCTGTGGGAAGGACGCTCTTGTGACCTTCTGCAGTGGCGCTGGCGCTGGGAGGCAGTGCCAGACTGATCTGAGGCTTGTGGCATTATCACGCCCAGGGGATTTGTGCTGCTGCTTGTGTAGGGAGGGGATGGGGGAATTTCTAATCTCCTGGTCCATGTAATTAAGTAGCTGTCAGCCCCCACTCCTGGGCAGGACTGGGGGTGACTCAGCAGCTTACTGGCTCAGGGAGACTTGTCCCGTTTCTTCCCCTTGCATGTGATTGCCTTTCCTGAGCCTCCTTGGGAGGCAGCCAGCATATGTGGTGGGTGAAGTGGGGCTGCACAGAGGCATTGTGGAGCTAGTGTGGGCCTGGACAAAGAGCAGGCTGGTGGGTCTCTCTCCAGTGCTGCCCCTGTGGCGACTCACTCGACTAACTAGGGAAAGGGGAGAGAGCTCAGGGCTGGCGGAGACACCAGCCTGGCCTGGAAGTGAAGTGAGGGAGGCATGTAGCTGCAGGGCAAGAAGTGGACTGGGCTGAGAGTGGGGAACCTCTTCCAGTCAGTGAGCTGAGGAGAGTCTCCTTGAGGGGCAACAACCATTGTGCGGGCAGCAGGAGTGCATCCTACCCGCTGTGGGCCACAGGGGCTGGGCTGGGCCTCTTTCCCACCTGCCAGAATGTGGCCAGGGTAGATTCCGGGCCAGGCTGGGCTGACCTTCCAGCAAGACCTGCTCCTCAGCTTCCCATGGAGAGAGGTTACCTGAATCAAACAGGCTGCCTCATGGCCTGGGGCTGGAGTGAGACGGCTGGATCCTGTCTCATGAGTGAGGGGCTCCAGCCTGGGCAGGCAGATGGTGCCAGAGGGGCTAAAAATAGCTGTGTGAATCTTGTGGCCCTGGTAGGGACTCCGGCTAGGCACCCCAGCTCCAACCGCAGTTGGATGGGCTGGAGTTCGGGTGACTAGCCTGTGGGAATGCCGAAGGGGCGCTCTCTCCAGCTCTATAAATCTGCCTCTCTGAGGTGGGAGCTAGACTGAGGCTAGGTTGGGCTTAATGCTGAGTTTTCATGCTTCCTCAGCCACGTAGCCAGGCCCCCGTACGTTTGTGGTATGGGTCAGCCCTGAGTCTATACCCCAGGTGCCATGCTAGCTTGAGCTAGCGAGTCTGTCTGCCTGCGCGGGGAGGCTTGCTCCACATGGCTGTGTGGACTGGCACGCTCCAGAAGGTAAAACAAACGAGGAGTCCAGGGGCACTTTTAAAGACTAACAGATTTATTTATCGCATGAGCTTTCGTGGGAGAAATCTGTTAGTCTTTAAAAGTGCCACAGGACTCTGTTGTCTTTCTACAATAGACTAACACGGCTCCCCCTTTGGAATTTGACCGCAATAAATAAACGTTAGTCTTTTGAAAGTGCCCCACGACTCCTTGTTTGTTTGGCTGAACGGGACTAACATGGCCACCCCTCTGGAACCCCTAGAAGGTAGTGGGTGCTGGTCCCTGCAGGCCAGCCTTCCCTGTTCCACACCATGGGTGTGCAGCTGTCAGACTCTCCCTGCCCGTGGCCATGTACAGACTGAGCAGGTCAGGGGCAGAGATGGTGGAGGATGAACAGCGTTCTGAGCTTGTCTGCCTGCGTGCTGCAGGGCAAGGAGCAGCAGAAACCCTCAGAGTGCCTGGAAGAAATCTCCACATGTGGGTGTGAGTCTGGCCAGTGTGTGACCTACACTGCATGGCTGTTGGGGCAGAGGGAGAGCTCTGGCTGGAATGGCTTGCTCTTTCCTGTCAGACAGGTGCAGTAACTTGAGATATCCCTGGAAAGGGTCTGAGCCCTGAGAACAGGAACTTCTCCATGCCAGGAAGATCAGAGAGGCTAGGCTTTGTCAGTGTGCTGTGGGAATGCAGTTGGCCTTGCTGGTCCAGAGCCCCAGGGCAGGCTGTCACTTTCTGCTAACAGCAGTACTGAGTTTGGTGATTGTCCTCTCCTGTCACGTGCTAGCGTTCTTTAGCTCCAGTGCAGAAGGGGGCCAGAGAGGTCTGTGGCCATGCTGGGGGCAGGGGATCACCTGGGTTCTTTGTTTTGTATCATATTGTATGCACTGTGAAGGGATCGCTTTGGAATGGATCTACATGGGCAGCTGTTTCCTGGAAGTGGAACTAGAGAGCCTGCTGTAGGAAACTCTTGCTTTGAGGTTGGTCTGTTAGTTCGCATCCCGTGGCCTTAGTAGCATCACTTAGTCCGTGGTCCTGGCTGTTGCCTACAGGACAGATGGGATGGCTTATCTCATCCCAGCTTGGGATAGGATAGTCCACTTGGGTGTCTCAGGATCTTCATGAGACTCCTGGGAATCTGCAGTCAGGTCTGAGCTGATTTGGCCTCAGTCTCCAGGGGATACTCCAAAGGCCTCTCTTGACCAGGCTTTTCTCTAGCGATGATGGGAAGATTCTGGGGATGCTGGGAGAACAGGCTTTCTTCTTCCCTATCCCTAGTGTCAGCCTGAATTCTGACCCAGCTCTGCCTCTGGCCATGGGCTGGCTCTTCTCTCCAGAGCGGAGGTGTGGACTGAGGCTAGTTGCTGGGGGCTGTGGAGCCTGGGTGAAGATACTTAGTCCCTTGGGTTTATTGGGGCATGGGTGATTTTCCCTGTAGACCCTCCCAAGTGTTATCATGGCTGAATGTTCTTTGCCCTCCATGAGGGGTGGTAGGGGAACAGTGGCTGGGAGGAAATGACATACAGGAGCAGGGTGTGGGGGGCCTGGGGTCTCATGGTTCTTGCAGATGTGCATTCGTAAACTCCTTTTTTCTCTCCCCTCTCCAGACTCCCCTTGCTGGCTGAGAGTAGCGTTCTGATGGGAGGGAGCTCTCGGGAGAGGCTGTTCTTGCAAAGGGAGAGGCACCTCTCCAGTGTCCAGGGCTGATCTCATGGAGAGGTTTCAGTAGCCAGATAGAGCCGTTGAAGCCTTTCTCCTGATTGTTGCTCTCTGAACCCTTTTGTGTACCATGCCCTTCTCCCAGCTCCCCGCTCAGTCCCTTGGAGCGCAGCATGGTAACTGTACGGGCCTGTCCCGGTAATCGCACCAACGCACTCTTGGGCGTTTAAAATAACAGAGGTGAAGTCCTGTCTTCTCTCACCCTGTACGGGACGCCTCTGGGGCTTTGGCCCAGGGAATGGGGCTAATCCACGTGACTGGATTCCCCTTGGGACTTAGCTGCCCTCTTGCTTTCCTTCTTGGTACATCTTCACTTCAGGCAAAGATCTGTGACAGTCTCAGCATGGGTCAATTGACTTGGGCTTGCTGGGTTCAGGCTGCAGGCATAAAAATAGCAATGTGGATTTTCCCGCCCGGGCGCAGGGAGCTGGCAATGGGGAGGTAATCGCAGAGCCCGGGTGATCCAGAGCAGGAATGTCTCTGCTGCTATTTTTATCCCTGGAGTGCAAGCCTGGGAGCATGAGTCAGTGCACCTGGGCTCTGAGGCAGCTGCTGCTCCTTCCCCTCCCAACATATCCTGGTGAGCAGTCCTGGAACAAGCTCTGTCCTCTGCAGCATCTCTTGCCTCAGGAGGTGCTTGGGTGATCCCACCAGCGACTAGACGCCTGGCTTGTGCATGGGGGCGGAGACTGGTGCCGACCCACTTCCAAACCTATTCTGTTGGCCCTGCCTGCAGGTGTTGGCCTGCTGAAGGTGACATTCACAGAGCCCTTTTCCAAGATCTCAGCCAAGGTCCTTGAAGGGCTTGGCAAGCGTTGCTGAAGCCTGCTGGAGCCCTTGAAGGGCAGGGAAGTGGTATTTAACCACATCCCATCTCTAACGGGGGAAGTGACTTGGCACCTACTGATTCTGCAGCAGAGCCAGGAAGAGACTCCAGAGGTGTCCTGGAGCCCAGCTCCTCCCGCCATGTGCAGGAAACAGGAGGAATGGATGCCGGCCTTGCCATG
The DNA here is from genome assembly GCA_007922175.1 of Pelusios castaneus. NCBI lineage: Eukaryota > Metazoa > Chordata > Testudines > Pelomedusidae > Pelusios > Pelusios castaneus. The sequence continues at coordinate 170,411 of ML686057.1, forward strand.
ACTGCTGAATTCCATGCGTCGTTAGTCTAACCGACTTCTGTGTCTGCACCGTTTGGCTCACAGAGCTGTGAGAATCTGTTTGATCGAGTGTGTTCTGCTGCAGAGGTCTGGGTCGGGAACGCCCTCAGGAGGGCAGGGTCCTGGGCTTTTGAGTATTCTGGTCTGGCAGAATGCTTTAGTCCAGGGGTGTCAAACTCGTCAGGTGGGCCGCACATAGCATAGATGGAAAGACTGGGGCACACTCATGGCACTGCAGAGCACGGTGTGCGTGAGACGCGCTCTCTCTCGTTAGGGAGAGCGCGATTTCACATGCCCAGCGCTCCACAATCCCGCCAGAGTGTCTGGGGATTCAAGACCCCCTCCCCCTCTCTCTCCTGCTCAGCACAGTCTCGGGCTGGATGGAAGAGTTTCATGGGCCACATGTTTGACACCCTGCTTTATTCTGACTTGAAAGTCTGCAGCAGGAACGTGGATCCTTTCCCTAGTTTTAAAGCTGCTGAGCTGGTTCTGCCAGGCTTGAACTCGAGGGGCCGGCTGTGATGTCAGTTTTCTGCTGGGCACAGAGACGGCTGACCTGTCTGCCTGACGTCTCCATACCTACCCCTGGGATGCACAAGTCTAAGCACCTTTGGGTTACAGACTGACTTCTTCAGGACACGAGAGTGCTCCTCGGGGACCAGACGCCCCAAGCAGTGCGGTCCATGGCTGTTCCCTGCCTTCCTGTGAGTTCGAAATCCCTCATGTGCCAGGTGATGCTGGGGCTGTAGGGAACAATCCTGAATTCAGGGCCATTTGCCTCCTTTTCAGTCTTGCTCCAGTCCTCCACGCAGCAGAAATTGAGTGAGGTTCTGGCTCAAACACACTGGGGAAGAGGGAGAGCTTGGCTGTCCCATAATACTTTGTGTGTGCCAGCTTCTGAGCAGAATATCCTCCGCATGTCTGCAGAGCTTGGCCCTGGCCTGCCCTTGTCTAGAAGCACTTGAGCAGCGTCCCATGGCTGACTCAGTGAGTGACCTGATCGGCAGCCGTGTATCTGAATCCCCTCCAGCTCATCAGCCTCTGGTATTGAATGCTTGGTCTGGAGTGTGCTGTCTCCACTGGGGCGGACCCTGGGCTTGTCTGTCTGCTGGCTGTCCGTAAAGGGCCTGTGTGCCTGCCGGCAGGCCCCTCCCTCACAGCCTTTGCTCAGGCTTGGTCTGTAAGTGTCGCTCGGGGGGGGGGGGGGGGCGAAAAATCCACCTGCCTGAGCGATGCAGTTATTTCTTGCTCTGCCCCCCCCGTGGACGGTGCTGTCGTGAGGGGTGGGCCTCTCCCGTGCACATAGCCACTCTCTCTCGGGGAGGTGGATTACTGCACAGGGGGAAACTCTCCTGTCGGTGTAGGAAGCAGGCGGGCCCGTAGCGACAGATCAGGCAGGCTGCCCTGTGCAGTGTTTCAGGCTGTGTCTACGGTACAGTTTATCGTTTGTCGGGCAGGGTGTGAATAAATCCGCCCCCCCCCCCCCCGAGTGACACAAGCGCTCGGGCCCAATGCTGTGTTGGGGGAAGAGGTGGTTTTTGTTACGGTAATGGAAGAGCGCTCCCCAGATTTGGTCGAGCTGGGCTGCTGCAGCGCTGTGTGTCGACACGGCTCAGTGGAGCTGGATGGGGTGTGGGAGAAGCAAGAAATCGATTCTCGCCCCAGTTTATAACTTGCTGTTGGCAGGGGGAAAGGCTGGCTGCGGTAAAGTTTGTCTGCCCATCAGCGTGGGGTGTAAGGCAAGTCTGTAGCCTGGGGGAGAGGGAAGACAAGGTGAAGATCTGCTCCTTGACAGCATCCCTGTCTTCTCCTGCCAGGTGGAGTCCAGATTCTCCTCTGACTGGCAGTGGCTCCCTCTTGTACTTGTCCTCTATAATGCTTGGCTGCTTTCAGTGCCGTGACCTCCTGCAAGCCAGGTCCCTCTGCACTTGTTCTGGGAGCATCCCAGCCCCTGTCCCTGCGGACAGATGCAGCTCACCTGCACCGGAGGCTGGTGAGGGGTGTCTACACGGCTGGGAGGATGGCCATTTCCTGTTTACCGTGCAGGAAATGTGTCCCTCTTCCAGCATCCTTATGGGAGTGAGGGGGATACCTGATTCTGGTACAGGGCTCTCCCTTGGCTGCGCGGCAGATGTGGACTGGGGGTGTACCTGTACTGAGGTGCACACCTGGGGACAGAAAGAGGTAAGAGCATGGGAGTAGAAGGGGAAGCTTGCCCTTTTATGGATAGTGCGGACACATTTGTGAAGTTCAAGGCCAGAAGGGGCCATGTGATCACCTGGGCTGATGTGCTGTGTAACGCAGGCCATAGACTTGCCCCAAAATGGTTCTTAGAGCAGAGCTCAGATTCAGAAAAAATCCAAGTATGATTAAAAGATTGCCAGTGATGGCGAATCCATCGTGGCCCTTGGTCGGGGTTTGACTGACTTTGTTGGGGATTTTGCCCCGGCACCTAGCAGCCGCGTGGCAGTGAGGGAGGTGAACACCTCTTTCTCCTGCCTTCCCCCCAAAAGCACCACTGGCAGTGGCTCATTTTTGGCAGTGGGGATCTCTCGCTCACTGCACCGCTGAAGCATTGGCGGTGGCCGTTCGGCAGCAGGGGCCCTTTTATTGCCACCCCGGGCATTTGAGGTTTTGGGCTACCGTCTAGGTACACAGCAGATTTCTCGAGGCTTCCCCTTGGGAATGAACCTCTGGAGCAATTTACCCTCCCTCTCGAGAATGTATGCCTGATTCCTAGCTTCAGCATCCAGCCATGGGAAATACTTGTTCCCGATTATAGATAGCCCCAGCTAAGTAAATTGAGCTCCACATCAGTCACTACAAGACATGGTTTCTAATCTTTGTCATTCTCCTGGCTCTCCTCTGACCCCTTCCAACTTACTCACGTCCTCCTCCCTCTGTGATCACCAGCACTGGGCCCTGTTCCCCAATGGTTGCGCCAGTGACACATACGGCCGTAAGCCCACCTTGGCTCTGCTTCTCTGCTGGCCACCTTCCCCACTTGTCCCGTTAGGGCTTAGACTGAAACCACTGTGGCCTTTGCCATGCATCCAGCGCTGCTTCTGAGGGAGCTGCAGCAAACCTCTTATGGGGACAGCTCTGCGCAGGAGCCTGTGCCTATGGCTTGCTGGCATTAAGTGTTGCGTACAGTCCCTGCAGCGCCCTGGGGCTCTGGCCCTTGGTGACAGCCCTCGCAGTGCGGTCTGGAACAGGGTGGATTTGATTTAAATCATTAGTCAGACAGACTGGATTCAGTCATGGGTTTTCTACATAAGTGTGTTCTTCTTGTTTGGTACATATTCTTCATAACTCAGAGCTAGATGGAGGTTTCAGTTTTAGAAGGGACACATACATTTTTTTTTTTTTAAAGTGTTTTTATTTTGAAAACTTTTCAGATGAGAACATCACCAGACGGATGTTTAAATTGTTTGGCTTTTTTTTTTTTTAAACTAAAACTGTTACAGTATGTATTCAACAGCAAACACAATATTTTCAGGGGTTAAAGTAAGCCAGAATGCCCTGGAATATCGTTCTGGGGCCCACAAATTTGACAGGCCAGCGTTCCGGGGCCCAGCAAAACAGAAAACTCCGGCGGAGCACATGTTCCGCCCTGCCCTGCTGCTGGCAGGTCGGCTGGGAGCAGCAGCCAGGCTGGGGAGTTTTCAAATCTCCCGCCCTGAGCATGTCGGACAGAGCGTGTTCAGGGCGGGAGCGGCCTGGCCAAGGAGCGACTCCAGGTGCCCCTGCAGCTCCAGCCAGGTAAGGGGGTAGACTGGGAAGCCGCCAGCGAATAGGAGGGCTGGGGAATGGGGAGCAGGAGGGCTGGGGAGCCAGCAGGGAATGGGGAACAGGAGGGCTGGCGGGGAGCCACCGGACAATGGGAGGGCTGGGGAGCCTGTGGGGAGCGGGAACAGGAGGGCCAGGGAGCACCTGGGCTGGGACAGGATTTAGGTTCAGGGGCTCCAAGGGGGATTGGGGTTGGGGAGGGTTTCCATGGGAGCTCCATGCTGGGGGGCCCGGTCTCTTCGTGAAGCCGGGAGACAGGCTATGGCTGCTCACCTCCCCTCTGGGTGTGAGGATGCATGTAGCCCTTTCTTTCTCTTCTTTCTTTCCTTTTCTTCTTTTTTTTTTTTTCAAATCTTTTAAAAAATTAATTTTAATTAAAAACCTTTTTAAAAGGGTTTTTAAAAAGCTTTCTAAAAAGTAAATTTCAATTAAAATTAATTCAAATTCAATTAATTAATCATTTAAACCCAATTAATTTTAGTTACAATCAATTTTAATTCAATTAATTTTTAATTTACCTTTAATTACATAAACTGGTGGCCATTCCAGGTTTTAAAATCTGTATTTTGGGCCCTCAACCAAAAAGGTGAGAAACTACTGATTTATAATGCAAAATTTTAAGTGTGTTCATTTGCTTTACTCTTTGTCTTTCTAATGATATTGCTGTCTTGAATGGAGAAAAAGCCAAGGAGTCCTGTGGCACTTATAAAGGCTAACAAATGTATTCATTAATTTGTAAATTTGTTAGTCTTTAAAAGTGCCACAGGACTCCTAGTTTGTTTGGCTGACCTAGACTAACACCATTACCCCTTCGGATCTTGAATGGAAGTAATTCTAAAAGTAAATTTCCAGAGGGGTCACCGTGTTGGTCTGTGTGCAGCAAAAAACAATGAGAGTCCTGTGGCACCTTATAAACTAACACATTTCTTTGGGCATAAACTTTCCTGGGCTATAACCCACTTTGTGAGATGCATGAAGTGGAACCCACCGTGGAGAGGTGTGTATATATACATATGCCAGGATGGAGCCTCTGTCATGTTAAGCAGTAAGTCTGGTGTTGCTGCAAAAGTAAACACAGGATTTCCACTTTTGATGAGTTGGCATTGTTTAATCACAGGTTGGAATTGGCCGTGGCTGATGCTATCAAATGCTGCAGTGAAGTTCCAAAGGGGTAGCCGTGTTAGGCTATGTACACATGACAAACTTGTCCCGCAATAAGCTATTGCGGGACAAGGAAAGCGCTATAAATATAGGGCTTTCGTGTGTACGCATGAGCTGGTTATATCGCAAAGGAGCGTTCACCCGTGTGAACGCTCCTTTGCGATACAAGAGCAGTGCATGGTGGGCACCCGAAGCCCCATAGCTCAGTCCAGGGGGCCAATCCCTGGAGCTGCCGAACCTGGCAGCTCCAATAATAGTCAATTTCACTGTTCTGCTAGAGCATATTTGACAGCTTGATTGGCACTCTGGGACATTTCCGGAGGCTGTCTAATACGGAAAATGCGTACACACGAACAGCTGTTCCGCAGTAAGCCTAACCGCTCTCGATTTGAGTGGTTTAACTGTTGCGCGGCAAGAGGCTGCTGCCGCGCAACAGGGAAAATGCTCGTGTGTACGCTATCGGTAAGGAGCCTTATCGCGCAATAAAGTGATTGTGTGTACATGGCCTTAGTCTATTGTGGAAAAACAACGGCGTCCTGGGGCACTTTTAAAGACTAACAGATTTATTTATCGCATGAGCTTTCGTGGGAGAAAATCCTACGATCCTGTGTCATACACTCCCCTGCATTTAATTTCCTCCCATTCTGTAAGTTTCCCATCTTCAAAGCGTCTGACGAAGTGGGATTTTCTCCCACGAAAACTCATGCGATAAACAAATCTGTTTAGTCTTTAAAAGTGCCCCAGGACTCTGTTGCAGTGAAGTTAATCACTTTCAATCATTTTGTGGATTCAGCGTATGCTCTGTACAGTCAGTCGCCAAAGTGCTTGAGCGAGTTGGCTGAATGTGCGAGTGATCTGGAAGTCCAGCTTAATAGGATTGGATGCGTACTTGATGTACTTTGGGTTGCCTCTAGCTGTTGCACTGTGCGAGCTGTTTGGCGGTCATGTGCAGCCCTCCATAGCCACTTCTTGAAAAAAATCTACTGATTTCTCACAAGAAGGGAAAGATAAAGCAAAATTTGCTGGCATGGCAAAAAACCTGGAAAATCCAGTTTTTGTTGAAAACTTGGGTCTCAGGCTTGGTGCTCTGGAGGAACCTGCAGACCTGTCCTTGGTGTTGCAAAAATCTGAGGTAACATTATCTACAGCAAGGAAGTTGGTAAGTCGACAAGTTCAGGTGTTTATAGCTTGCAGAGGGTGTGATTCAAGTTCTACCGAGAGGCTTGTGAGGCGATTGCTGAGGTTGCTTTAAAGGTGTCTGTGTAAACGTGTCTGATTGCTGGCAAGCAAATTGAAGTTACTAAATGTCAGTTTTACCAGGCCTTAGCGGACTGTATGGATGCTAGATTGTTGCCAAACTCAGAAAAACATCTAAGCAGTGCTGTTGAAGCACTTGACCCATCACATTTCACTACAGAGCTGTCACTGGAATTTGGTGAAAGTGGCTTAAAATTTTTATGTTCCAAGTTTGGCACTGCGTTTAGTGAAGTGAAATGTGCATATTGGGAATACAAAGATCACAATACTTCATGTGTTATGCAGTGTTTGCTAGTTTGACAATAATTGATATAGACATAAATGCCATATAAAATTATAAGTATATTTATGTAGCGATAACCAGGCATATGCTCCTGAGAAGTGGCTGCAAACGCCTATCGCGGCTGGGGCCCGCAGATGCATGAAGGGGGTCCAGACAATACGGGAAGGGGGCCCAGAGATTAGGTGGGTTCTGGGGCCTGTCAAATTATACTTTAACCCAGGGGTTCCCAACCCATTTGGTTCGAGGGCCACAAATATAATTTTTAGAACCCTGAGGGGCCACCAGTCTATTTAATTACATTTAAATTAAAATCAATTAATTTAATTTAAAGGAAATTTTAATTAGACTAGTGGCCCTTCAGGGTTGTAAAAATTATATTTGTGGCCCTTGAGTCAAAGATTTTTTTTTTTTCCAAATTTAAAAAAAAAAAAAAAAAAAAGGGGGGGGGGGGGGGCTGGATGCCCATGAACAGGGCCAGTTTCTGGGCAGGCGTTTTTTGGGCCCCAGCAACTGCGCAACCCATTCTCCCACTCCCCACCCCCCTGCAGCCCACAGCCCCCCCAACAGCGCAGCCTATTCTCCCACTCCCCCCCACGGCCTCCCCAACAGCCAGCACATCCACAGCTGCGCCGGCCCACCTCCCCCTCCCAGCTGTGCCAGACCACTCCCCAGCTATGCCATGGTGTCAAGCCAGCCCGCCCCCTCCCCTCCACCACACGCCTCCCAGCCGTGCTGGCCCGCGGCCCCTGGAGCCCTGACCAGGACCGGAGAGAAGGCGGGTGGCTGCAGCGGGGTCCCAGCCAGTGGCCGGGCAGCACGGGCCATTTTAAGCCAGTTCGTGGGCCAGGGATTGAGAACCCCTGCTTTAACCACGAGTATTTTGACAAAATTGTCCAAATCTATTCCGCCCCAACAATCTTCTATTCATTGAACTCTTTGAAACTTTGCACTTTTAAAGAGAGGCAAGGGATTGACTCTGTGTAACAAATTTGCAGAGGGACAATAGGGTTGAGGTCTGTTGTTTCTCACCTCTCTCTATTTATTTATTTTAAAGCATTTTTGCTATCAAGAAGCATGTTAATTCTGGAGGCAAATCCACAGTTTGATAACTGCAAAGCTAAGTGTTTCTGGTATCTTCTAGACTGAGCACTGATTCCCATTGGGTAGATAGCAAGATTAACCCAAGTAATCTGTACAGAGGCCTCTGGACTCCCATCAGACTGCGTCCCTAATCCATGAACTATTGGAACTCACTTAGAAAACTTTTCTGAAACAGTACATGACTATATTGCCGCATACTATAGAATGAGAATTTATAATCCCTATTCCATGATGAGATATCTTTGAACTATAATGTATCTTAATTAAAACGATTTGGTTTTTTTCCCCTCAAAGCATTTTATAAAAAAAAAATCTGATTTTAATTAAAAAGAAATCTGGTAGGTTTTTTGTTTTTTAAATCATTGATTTTTATCCATGCTGGTGGAACCCTCTCCTTCTGGCATAGCCATTCCAGCGGCTACAGCCTGCACCCGGTCTTGACAAATCTGCTGGACACCTGGGGGCCAAGCCGCTAGGTATCTGGCAGAGCCTGGCCCCCGCCGCCGTAAAGCCATCGCGGCTCCTTTCGGCAGCAAGCCCCTCACCCACTGCCGAAAAAAGCCGCTGAGGGTGGCTCTTCCGGCAGCGCCGGCGAGGGGTAAGGCGGTGCTGCAGGGGAAAAGCGCCACCTCTTCCCAGCGGCCCCGCGGCCCAGCACTGAAAGAGCTGCTGGCGGCAGGTTTTGGGCGGCGCTGGGGCGCGGGGAAGAAGGAGAGACCGGCAGCGCTGAACAAGAAGGGCTCTGCTGTCTTTCCCTCTTCCCCCTGCACCACCGCAAGAGCTGCTGGTGGCAGGGGAGGGGAAGCCCAGCGCGCTCTGCACGGTGGGGGGACCTTCGCCCCTGGCGCTCTGAGGTGACGGGCAAAATCCCAGGCGCCATGGCGTCCCCGCGACCAGGGTTTGCTGAGCAGCAGTTCCGGGTGTCCGTGCGCGCCTGTCTGGTCCCAACGCCCAGAGTACAGAGCCCTCCGGAGATGGGAGGCCCTTGGGACCGCGTGTCACGGCTAGGGCTTTGGGTGCAGCGGAAGGAGGTACCCAGGCTCTGGTACCGGGGAGGGGGCTTGCTCCCCTTTCCCTGCCGGAGAGAGAAGCTGTTCCTTAGGAGCACTGGAGCAGCTGCCTCCCGTCAGTGCGGTATCTGGGTGAGCGCATTCAATCCACCCTCGGAGCTGGATGGGGCAGTCCCCACGCAGCAGTGCAGACTGCCAAGTGTTGAGGCAGGAGCCCAGCACCTGCCAATGAGTAAGTGGCCTGGCCCTCGCGGCTCCTGGAGATGGATGGCTCAGCAGGGGAGGTGGGGGGCCCTCCTCTGCAGGCAGCCCTTCACCATTGGGCTGGGGCGCCCGTGGTACCCAGCCCGGTGTCCTCCAGCTTCCTGTTTCGGGCATGTGGCTTTGGCACAGCACTCCTGAGTGGTTTCCAGTTGGTGGCATTGAGCTGTGCCCTGTCATCCTGGGGTTTCTGGAGTGACTTCTCCCTTTAATCCCAGCATCCTGGGTCTGTGCTGGGCAGGCCTGGAAGGAGCTCAGGCAGAACATCGGCTTCTCCTGGCCTTGGAGCAGAGGTCGCTTGCTGTAGCTCCCAGAAGTGAGTTTGGCACTGGTGGGCATTGGCTTCCCCCTGCCTGTGGGTCCTGTCTCTGTGCCTTCCCTCTGCTGCGCCGAGAGGGCTGTGGAGGGCGGGTGGGCGGATGTCTCTTTGCAGGGAGCTGAGGGAGTTCCCTCCGGGCGGGCTGACAGTGAGTGAGTGAGTCAGGCAGGGCTGGGCCTGCAGCTAGAACTGTGCCAGGCGCGCCCGGCTCCCTCCCTTCCTGTCCCACGCACCCCTCTCGGGCAGGTGGGGGCAGTGCTGCAGGGCCGTCCCCAGGGCTGCTCCTTGCCTGCTGTGGTCCCGTGCGCATGTCTCTGCCTTGCTGCACACACTGCTTGGGAGGAGTCACTGGCCTGCTGACGGCATTGTCAGCCCCCACGTCACACCTGCAGCACAACTCGCCCGAGCTGCAGCAAGGAGCGGGGTGAGGACTGATGCATTGGGAGGAGCAGGTGCTTCTACAGTTGGGTGCTCCCAGCATCCAGGTTTGGGGCCAGAAGGGCCCAGCCCATCATGTAGTCTGATCTCCTGTATGTTGTAGGCCACTGAAACAAGACCAAAGCCAATCAGATCTCCAGCGGAGTAGATGTCACTATTCTGTGCCTCAGGCAGAGATTGGTGGGACTGAGGGGCACCAATGCTCGAGTCCCTTGCAACTCGGAATCATTCCGGGAGATGGGACGCCCCTAGGTAATCCTGGCAGGTGACCTCCAGCCCCACGATGCAGGGGACGGTGATAGCCTGACCCCCTCACTGCCCATTTTAAACAGAGACGCCGCTGACTGGGTAGTACGCTGGCAGACCCATGATTACAAATCCTGACTAAGTCGCAAAAAGGAAAAATCACTAACCCCTTGAAAATGGAAAGCATTAAGCGAGGCTTCTGTTTTAACTCCCCTTTCTTTCTGTGTGTTGGCTGTAGAAGTTTGCAATGAAAAGCTGTGTTAGACAGTCTGTCTGTATCAAAGGTGGTAAAAACTGTCCTTTTCTGGGGAAAAGAGAGGAAGGTAGTTGAGTTGAGCTGGTGCTGTAAAAGACAAGATGAAATGTGTGAAGGGAGAAGAAAAGAGCAAAGATAATCAACAGCAGAGAGGAGCTGAATTTTCTCTAGCTTGCGGTCGTGCTGCTGGGGAAACAGACATGCCACTTGATTTCATTAGCCATTCTGAGGCCTGGCAAACTTGTAGCAGCCTTGGGCTGTTTCGAACATTGCCTTTATTTGCCTGTTTTGGTGCAAGTTCTCAGCCAAGCTGCAAAATACAGTCTTGGCAGGTTGAGCCAGACTTGGATTAGAAAGATGGCGAAAGGAGGGGGCAGAAATAAGGTGGGAAGGAGGCGGGGGCACAGGCTGTGGGAAGGGTACAAGATGCATTCTTACATCCCAGGGGGTGGTGCGATGTAGCCAAAGTTGAGGGAGGTGGAAGGGTGTTCTGGGTTTCTTTCCCCGGCCAGCTCTGCTCAGGACCGCTCTCAGGATCAGGGCCATGACAGCCAGGTGGTGGTGTGGAGCCGCTGGGACTCCAGTGTGGTGTCAGCTGTCATGATGAGCCTTGTCTCTTCCTCTTTTTCGTCGTCAGCCTGTCATTTGTCCAGAAAGTCCTCTTCGTTTTAAGGACTCAGCAAGGGAGTGGTGGGAGGAACAGAGTCAACTGCAGCGCTCTAATTTTGGTCCATTGAAGTCCAGTCCCACCCTTCTTGTTTCCCAGCCATAATTAACGGTCTGCGAGGCCTCTTGTGCGTGTCTGGATTCAGTTTCTCCCCTTCTGTACCTTTCCCATTCCATGGATTGTTGTTGGTTCCTGCGACACTTTGCGGCGACGCTCGCACTCAGGTCCGTCAGCAGGCCCGGTACTTGCCATAGGGCTTCGGATTCTGAGCCAAACCTGACCCTTTCCTGCCTCTCTGCAGAACTGCCGCTGCCATGGAAGCCATCGTGACAATGTACCAGGGCTTCATGAAGGGAACAGGTGAGATCTTCCGTATCTGCCCAGCAGCCGGCAAAGAACAGCACCCCACCCCCGAGCACCCTGCGTGCTGGCCGTCACCGCACCCAGCTCTTGCGTTCACATGGTACTGAGCCCTGCTCTGTGCTCTTGCTGACCGGGGGGTGCCCTGTTATTGAGCCATGCTACAGGACCCTGCTCTGCTGGTGCTCAGAGCCTCCTCCATGGTAGTGTGGTGCCCTGGAACGTACGGCATCAGAGGAGCAGGGGAGAAGTCCTGGGTTGGGCCTTGAGCCAGAGTGGCTTGTGGCCGCCCTGGAGCCTGGGATACATCAGGTGCTCTGACCCCCTACCTCCCTGAGTGCTGTGTAACCCCTGATTGCTCAGCAGGCGTCTCCAAGGCTCGCTCTGTGTGTCCAGGTCTCCTGGCTGCAGGCAAAGGGAAATGGGTCTGGGCAGTGGCTTGTCCTCATGGCATCCTTTGTGCCATTCCCGGCAGACCCCCGCATAGCTGAGTACCCACTGATGCAGTCGCCCTTCCTCATGATGGGGATCCTGCTGGGCTACGTCTACTTTGTGCTGTCTCTGGGCCCCCGGCTGATGGCAAACAGGAAGCCCTTGGACCTGAAGAAGTTCATGGTGGTCTACAACTTCTTCCTGGTGGGCCTTTCACTCTACATTGTTTATGAGGTAAGGCCCTGGCAGCATCTGTGCCGTGAGCCCTGCTCTGAGAGAACCAGAGCTGCTGTCCGTAGACGGTGGTGGCTGTCTTGGGACCTTGCCCCACACTCTGTCCATTGGGGTCAAGGAGGGCCGGCTGGGCAGTGTGTACAGAACCCTGATACGGGGGATCCCTTTGTTGCAGTTCATGATGGCAGGCTGGCTGACGGGATACACCTGGAGGTGTGACATTGTGGACTTTTCCCAGGACCCTAAGGCCCTTCGGGTAAGCTCTCCCCTCTTGCTGCAAGTGAACGGGGCTCTTAATTGCAGACCCTAGACAGTGTGAAGCCACTTCCTTCCTGTGACCATAGCCATTGGCCTTGGGGACCTCTGGGCCTCCACATTTAGGTGTCTCCTGTAGATTATAACCAGCAGCCAGGAGCTGAATTGAGGCAATGCCCTCTGGGGATAGGAGGGTGGGCAGGCGGTGCCAGAACCCCATTGGCTCCATCTACTGACCCACAGAGGAGGCCATCGCAGCCGCAGTGTTCACTGGCACTTGCTATCTGCAGGAGCCGAGCCTGGCCTGGAGCATTGGACGGTGGCGGGTGGGGGGATAGGACACCCTGCTCTGGGACATGGTGGGCCTCTCTGAAGCACATGCTCTCCTCATTGCAGATGGTCCGTGTATCTTGGCTTTTTGTCTTCTCAAAGTTCATTGAGCTGATGGACACGGTGAGTGATGCAAGCTGGGGGAGTGGTAATCAGGGAGCTGTCTTCACACACCACCACCGCTGCACTCCAAACTTCCTAGCATGTTCTGAAAATCTTCCACAGGCCCAAATGAGCCTGGACAGACCCCAGCGCTGGCCCTCAGCAGTGCCCAGCGACTTCATCCTCCTGGAAAAATAGTGACTGCAAATAATGAGCTTCAGCCAGCCAGTGGTCCCTCTAGCCCAGTATCCTGTCATCTGACTGTGGTCTGTGCCAGGTGTTTCCCAGGGAATGAATGGAACAGAGCAGACTGTCGAGTGATCCATCATCCCGTCCTGTAGTCCCAGCTTCCCAGGGCACATCTTCAGCACCACTGCAATCAATGTAGTGGCATCGCTCTCCCGTCACACAGCGCAATGCGGGCACTGCTCTAAGAGGAGCTAAGTAACGTGACGTAGGAAGTGTAGCTTGCAGGACTTGGGTTGACTTGGTGCGGCAGTGAAGACCTTCCCTGGCAATCAGAAGTTTGGGGGCACTCAAGTTCTCCAGATCCTGGGCAAGAAGTGCCTGGCCGTGGGTTCTCCCCAAGATGTCACCCTAGCTTTGGAAAGACCTTCCCCTTGCTGGTAGGGCTCCTGGGGTACCAAGAACCTCTTCATTTTCAATAGCTGGGGGGTGGGGAAGCTGTCCTGTCCTGTCCTGTCCCACCTGCTCCAGCTTCTTCTGACTCTGCAGGTTCTAACACCAGCAGCTCCCATTTGCTTCTCTTTGCTTCTAGGTGATCTTCGTCCTGCGCAAGAAAAATGAGCAGGTCACCTTCCTGCACCTCTTCCACCATTCTGTCCTGCCCTGGAGCTGGTGGTGGGGAGCTAAATTTGGCCCAGGTGAGGGCTGTTGCTCTGAATTGCTCTGTGGTTGAGGGGGAGGAGGGAGAGCTGGTTCCTGTCTCCCAGTGAGACAGCTGAGCTGGCCTCCTTCCCTGTGGGCTGTGGAAGGGCTAATCTGAGTAGTACTGTTGTTAGAGTAGACAGCCCCAGGTGTGCATGCAGAGTCTTCCCCACAACTGGCTGCAGCCCCCATTCTCAGCCCTTCCCTACTCACTCTTCCTCCAGTGTTCCCTGTTGGGGGGAGAGGGGAGGGCTCAGGTGCACTTTGGCTTGACCCATGGAGTCTCTGCTGGGCGAGGGGCACAGTACCGCGTGGCGGGTGGGGGCTCTCGGCGCCAGCTTACCCTTTCTCTGCCTGGCAGGGGGAATGGGCTCTTTCCACGCCATGGTCAATTCCATGGTGCACGTCGTCATGTACTTCTACTACGGGCTTTCGGCAGCGGGGCCTGCCTTCCAGAAGTACCTGTGGTGGAAGAAGCACATCACAGCCATCCAGCTGGTGAGTCAGGACAGCACAGCACGTGGCCTGTGCCCTTGTGGGTTGGGGGGGCGTGGCACACAGTGAACTTAGCAGGCTGCACCTGTCTGCGGGGCCTGTGGGCTACCCTGCCCCATGGCACCTTCGTGGTGCAGCTCACTGGGGGCCCTCTGCTGGCAGGGGGAGGGGCAGCTCCTCTGATCCTAGCTGGGTTTGGGGTGCTCCCCTGTCCCCTCAGTAACCTGTGCCCTCTCTGCCTCCCTTCCCCGCTCTGTGTGCTCCACTTTGGCTCCCAGGCGCAATTTGTGATCGTCTCCATCCACATCTCCCAATACTACTTCATGCCCAGCTGCCAGTACCAATTCCCCATCTTCATCCACCTCATCTGGATTTACGGGACCATCTTCTTCATCCTCTTCTCCAACTTCTGGTACCACTCCTACACCAAGGGCAAGCGGCTGCCAAAGGGGGCCCCGGGCCCCGCCCCGCCCCAGCACAACGGCAGCAGCCTGCGCGAGAAGAGCGCCGTCACCAATGGCAAAGTCAAAGCCACCTAGAGGGCGAGCCCCTCCCAGAACCAAGGAGAGCCCCAGGGCAGACAGGGCTGGGACATCACTAGCCAAATCAAGTGCCTACAGACTTGTGCCCGGCCCTGCTCCCTGTCTCTCTGCTCTGGGCAGCTGCTGGGGTGGCTCCCGCTGCACCCTGCTCCAGCCCTACTGCCTTGTCTCCAAAGTGCCTGTCTGCTCCTCTCCCGCCTCCCTGTGAACAGGATCCATGGTGGGGCCCTCTGCCTTCCTGGCACCCTTCCCGTTGCCACGTCTGTAATGAGGGAGTCGCTCTCCAGGTGCTCCTGTGCTCTCAGCACGACTGCCTGGGGCCTCACTTCCCCGCACGGACCCTGGGCCCTCCCTGCCGCCATCATCCTCGCTGCCTCCTTGCATTCCACTGTGCTGCTCCCACCCAGCTCCAGCAGGCACAGCCAGGGGATCTGGGCCCTCCCGGCCGCATCCTCCTGTTACTACTTGAAGGGGAGGCAGGGCCGCTGGCTGCCTCCTTCACCCCGGCTGCACACGTTCCATGCCCCCATTGGAAAGCCAGTCCCAGAGGTGCTCCCCCCTTTCCTGGCTGGCTGCAGGGCAAGTGACTCCGCTCCAGCCAGGGCTCCGGCTGCGGCTTGCTCAGGCCTGGGAGCAGCTGAGCAGTGATGCCTGGCTCAGTAACGTCCCCTGGAGCCGTGCATTGGGGTGCGAGCAGGGGTGCGGACTTCTCCTCCCTCTGGCAGTGCTGTCCCTTGGGCACATTCTCTGGGGGGGGCCCTTTGTGCCTTGTAAGACTTTCTGCGTGGGAGGCCTGTTCTTCACTCAGGGCTCACTGAGCATCTCCCACTCTGGTGTGGAGCTGGGGCAGGAGTGTGGGGGAGAAGGAAGGGGCCATGCCCCCGCCCCCAGACCAGGCTGCTCTTATGTATCTACAGAAATAAACAGACAGAAGTCATGGCTCAATCCTCTTGTTTTCTGGGATCTCTTCTTGAACACAGTGACCCTTCCTCTTCCCAGCCTTGCTAGATGGAGGGGTGGGTAAATGCTCCTGAGAAGTAGTCGGCCCTCACAGAACAGTGGGGAGCCCGTGGGCCCCTGTGGTGAGCTTGCTGTCCTGGGGGCTGGTAGGGAGAGAAGGTGGTGGTAGCTACTGGAATCGCATGCTGTGGGGTTGGTAGCTGGCTTCAGCATGCTGGGAAGAGCCGCAGTTGCGGCAGGAAGGGGCTGAAGGCAGCTAGCAGCAGAGAGAACAGCAGGCTGGTGGCTAAAGCCTAGGCTGGGAGCGAAGTGTTTGGGGCTGGGGGGGGGGGGGGAAAATCACATGGGCTATCTGGGCACCGGCTGGGCCTGAACCTGGGCAGGAAGCAAAGTTCTAGCAGAAGGGAGAGAATTATGGCTGAGGCATTTCGGCTTCTGCCCCAAGCTGGCCTGGAGAGGGCCGCCTGGCTGTGTCCGGTAGAGTCTGCACTCGGGAACATCCTCCAGCTGCTGGGTGTGCGAGAGGAACTGTTCCACTCTGGGCAGGGCTGAGTGCTGAGCCAGCAGCCTTCCTCCTCTCCCTTACATGTGGGAAAGGCAGGATGAAGGGGAGTGTTGGAGCGGGTCCGAGTGACAGCCAGGAAGTGCTGTGGAAAGGGGAATGGAAGGAACTCCTTTTCCAGCACGTGTAGCTGGAGTTGGAGGACGCCTGGCCTGCTACGTAGAGGGAGGGGGTCAAGAATCTCTCCCAGAGCAGCACTGATGGTTTGGAAGGGATCAAAATCTCTCTCAAAGCTACCTTCAACTCCAGCTAGCAGGGCCAGGCTGGTGGCAGCTGCTCCTGCGTTCTAAGGGGTCACCTACTGATCCTAAAAGGGTCTGAGCTGTGGTGGGGGGTGAAAGCTTCCCTTCAGGGAGGTTAGGTCCTCTGCCTCAAGCCCCCTCCCACATGGCTGCATACCCACGCCGCCCCCTCCTCCTTCAGCCCCCTGCGTACACGTCTCCTCGGCCCCTCCTGCTGTCATTCAGTGGGGTGTGGAAGAGAGGAGAGGGACTGAGTGATGGGGGCAGGGAGCCTGGGTGTGACTTTTCTGCTCTGCGCCCTGGAATTCTCAGCGGAGAGCTTTCGGGGTTCTTACACCTTCCTCTGAACACCGGTGCCCGGTCAGTCTTGGGGGGAAGCTGCTGGGCTACAGCCCCTGGCTTTGATCAAGTCAGACAACTGCTGAAGGGTTTCTTCTCTCCTCCCTCCACTATGCACCCGGTGGGACGAAAGTAACTGGCTGTCTGCTGGGCCCAGCTCCATAGGCCTGTAACGTGGCTGGGCTGGTGACCGACCGCCACGGGACGGTGCACGGGAGTGCTCAGGTCAGCCACCCAAGCGTGGTGCGGCTGTTCCCGTTTAATGCTTCTCTGTTTCTGGGCACTGCTGGTGTCCGCTGTTAGTCCTGCTGACCTCTGCCTCAGTCTTGTGGCCACGTGTCCCCGTGGCTGTAGGTTGGGGTCGGGGGCCATGTGGACCATGGAGAACTTGTGCTGAATGACTGTTCTGGCCAGGTGTTTGCTTTTCCCTTGCCAATTGGTGCTGCTGGCTACTCCAGCTTGCAAGTCCAGGACACGGGGAGGGGACGGGGGTTCTGGCAGCTGGAAGCCTTTGGTTCTCTCTTGCTGGGTGGAGGGTGCCCTGGGGCTGGGCGGAGGGCCTTCAGGTGGTGCGGAGTGGCCCAGGTTTCTCCCCCGCTGGAGCATGTGCCTGGCTTGTTGTGGGGGTTAGTTTGTTGTCTGAATTGTCACGGAGACACGTGCTGCCATTGTTTTAAAATAAATCACCACGCTACCTGAAACTGGTGTGATTAGAGTGTTATTTTGACAGAGAAGAATATGCAGACTTTCTGTTTTGGGGCACCTTCCGCTGGGAGCATCTGTTAAGGCAAGCCTTGGCCTGGAGAGGGAGGGGGGATATAGGGGGTGTGAGGGACTGGAGAAGGAGGGAAAATGGGGGGCGCGAGGGCCTGGAGAGCGAGGGCAAGGGGGGCACGAGGGATCGGAGAGGGAGGGGAAATGGGGGGGCATGAGGGAGGGGGGATATAAGGGGTGCTAGGGCCTGGAGAGGGAGCGGAAACGGGGGGCATGAGGGATGAGAGGGAGGGGAAAGGGGGGGAGGGACTGGAGGGGGCATATAGGGGGCACTAGGGCCTGGAGGGGGAGGGGAAATAGGGGGCGCTAGGGCCTGGAGAGGGAGGGGGAACAGCGGGGTGTGAGGGACTGGAGAGAGGGGGGAACAGCGGGGTGCGAGCGACTGGAGAGAGGGGGAACAGCGGGGTGCGAGGGACTGGAGGGGGGGG
>ML686057.1:193159-211977 GCA_007922175.1 Pelusios castaneus
CACCTACAACCCCCAAGCCAGACCTCTTCAACACATCATCAAAGATCTACAGCCTATTTTACAAGATGATCCCTCACTCTCTCAAGCCTTAGGAGACAGACCTCTCCTTGCTTTCAGACAGCCCCCTAACCTTAAAAGGATACTTACCAGCAACTACAGATCATACAACAGAAACACTAAAGCAGGAACATATCCCTGCAACAGACCACGCTGCCAACTTTGCCCTCATATCTACACTGAAGACACCATCACAGGGCCTAATCAAGCCACCTACTCCATCCAGGGCTCATTCACCTGCTCGTCCACCAATGTGATTTATGCCATTATGTGCCGGAAATGCCCCTCTGCCTTATATATTGGACAAACAGGACAGTCTCTGCGCCAAAGAATCAATGGACACAAATCTGACATCAGAAATTGCAACACTACAAAACCAATCGGGGAACAATTCAATCTCCCTGCTCACTCCCTTGACGACTTGTTAATAGCTGTGTTGAACCAGATGAATAACAAATCACAGCTTCAAAGAGAAACTGCAGAACTTGAACTTATATGCAAATTTGACTCAGTTGTCTTGAGGTTAAACAGGGACTATGGATTTTTCTCTCATTACAACAGGTGATTTGACCTCCCCCTCCTCTATGTGCTGTTCCCCAGTGTTTGAATCCTAACACCTATTTTGATTTGCTGTTACAGCCTGACCTGATGCTATGTCATACACTCCCCTGCATTTAATTTCCTCCCACTCTGTAACTTTCCTATCTTCAAAGCGTGTGACGAAGTGGTATTTTCTCCCACGAACGCTCATGCGATAAATAAATCTGTTAGTCTTTAAAAGTGCCACAGGACTCTGTTGCCTATAACAGCAGGTGTATTAGTTACCAGGAGTTCAGTGTTTCTTAGGTTAGAGGAAGACACAAAACCCTCTAAAAGTTGCATGAGACAGCTTGTCTATGCATATAAAAGTCAGATCCATTGTTCTGGGCCCCTCCAAGGGTAGAAGTGAGCATTGGATCCCACAGAAAGGTGGAAAGCTCTGCAAGGCTACACCATTTTGGATCATTGATGTGTTATGTTCTTTCCTCTGCTCCAGGACTGAACATAGCTTGAGGGGAAACAAGTAAATATTTTTTTCAACTTGATTTTATATTACATATTACAATTCAGTGGGGAACGAGTTGGGTTGCCTGGGGCCTCTTATTTGATTAAAGGAAAGGGGATGGGGAAGGAAAGGAAACTGAGGATTCCCACTGGGATGTACTTCACTGAATTACTTTTTGGCTATGTCTACACTACAAACAGATATATAAATGCAAAACAAACTGCTTGAGCCCCACCAGCTCTTTCCTCCCAAATGACGCACAACCTCAAATCCACATCACCCCAACCTTGTCCACTAGTGCCCACATCACACCCCTCTTTCCCCATGGCCTCCTCAGCCGCCACCCGCATTCCCTAAGCTCCCTGCCCCCAAACCCCCATTCCAGCCCCCCTTCAGCCCCCCAACCTCCTCCACACCTCCCCAGCCCCCCACCCAGTCCCCACTCCAGCCGTCCATAGTCCTCTCCACCACTACCCAGCCCCCACCAGCCCCTCCTCAGTCTCCTTGTCCCCATACCCCCTTCACCCACTCCAGTCTGGAGTGAGTATATAGGTATTCAAACCCCTTACTGGGGCCCATAATACTTTTCCTCTGCACCCTTGGCTGGGATAATTTAGTGGGAGTGGTCCTGCTTTTTAGCAGGGGGTTGGACTAGATGACCTCGTGAGGTCCCTTCCAACCCTATGATTCTATGGGGGGGGGGGGGGGGAGGGTACAGAGAAGGGAGTTTGCCACAGTGATTACATGATTGCCTGGATAATCTCCAGCCAAGACTATTAAAAGCAGGGCCACATGAAATTGCGAGCCCAGCAGCAAGGATTGTTACTGAAGCTGTAAACTGAGGGGGGTTGTACCATGAGTGGAGACAGCGACTGGATCTGGGGAGCAGCCCGTGACACTGACATATCATGGGCGGCTATGGGAGTGGCCTCGTGGGACAAGGTGTGTGTGGGATCTCTGCTTCCACGTGGATACCTGCAATTGGGGAGGGAGGGGTAGGGGCTCCATGGCCTCGTCTTGATGACCTCTCTAGCCAGCTAGGTTAGAAGCAACAGCCAGTGCGCAGGCCGAGCCTGATTGCATGGAGTCTATGGGAGAGGGCTCCCAGGGTGCGTGGGCATGCGTCAGAAGCGTGGCAGCTCTCCTGCCACAGAGACTCAAAGGTCAGAAGGGACCAGTACGATCATCTAGTCTGACCCCTGCAAAATGCAGGCCACAGAACCTCACCCACCCACTCCTGCAATAAACCTCTAACCTAGGACTGAGTTATTTACCTCCTTAAATCATGATACAGAGAAGTCACCGGTAGGCGAGCCATGCCCTGTGCTACAGAGGAAGGCGAAAAACCCCCAGACCCCAGGCCAATCATCCCTGGGGGAAAATTCCTTCCCGACCCCCAAATATGGCGATCAGTTAAACCCTGAGCATGTGGGCAAGTCTCAACAGCCAGTTACCCAAGAAACAATTCTCTGGAATAACTCAGAACTCCCCCCCCCAAAAAATGTACGCTCCCCTCTGAGGCCACTTGTCTATCCACCACCCATAGCCAAATATCAGTCAATTTCCAAAATAGCGTCATCATACCATCCCCTCCATAAATTTATCAAGCTCAGTTTTGAAAGCAGTTATGGTTTTTACCCCCACAACTCCCCTTGGAAGGCTATTCCAGAACTTTACTCCTCTAATGGTTAGAAACCTGCATCTAATTTCAAGCCTAAATTTCTTGATGGACAGTTTATAACCATTTGTTCTGGTGTCCACATTGGTGCTGTACTCAAATAATTCCTCTCCCTCCCTGATGTTAATCCCTCTGATGTATTTATAGAGAGCAATCATATCCCCCCTCAACTGTTTTTTGGTTAGGCTAAACAAGCCAAGCTTCTTGAGTCTCCACTCATAGGGCAGGTTTTCCACTCCACAGACCATCCTTGTAGCCCTTCTCTGCACCTGGTCCAATTTGAATTCATCCTTTTTAAACATGGGGGACCAGAACTGCACACAGTATTCCAGATGGGGTCTCACCAGCGCCTTGTACAGCGGCACTAACACCTCCCTGTCTCTACTTGAAATACCTCTCCTGATACAGCCTAGAACCGCATTAGCTTTCTTCATGGCCACAGCACATTGGCGGCTCATAGTCATCCTATGATCAACCAGTACTCCCAGATCCTTCTCCTCCTCAGTCCGTTCCAACTGATGTGTCCCCAACTTATAGGAAAAATGCTTGTTATTTGTCCCTAAATGCATGACCTTGCACTTCCCATTATTAAATTTCATCCTGTTCCTTATACTCCAGTTTACAAGGTCATCCAGATCTTTCTGTATGGTATCCTGATCCTTCTCCGTATCGGCAATACCTCCCAACTTGGTGTCATCCGCAAACTTTATTAGCACATTCCCACTTTTTGTGCCAAGGTCAGTAACAAAAAGGTTGAACAAGATGGGTCCCAAGACAGATCCCTGAGGGACTCCACTGGTCACCTCCCTCCAGCCTGACAGCTCACTCTTCAGTAAGTCATGTCATAATGGAACATGGGCATCGCCCTGAACGCCTCTTGCTGCCCTCTCTCTCCAGCTAAGCTAGGAACTGACAGCTGCTGCCCAGGCTGAGACTGACCTATCATGGGAGTCTGTGGGAGAGGTCTCCTGGGACGGGGGTGTGGGCTCTCTGCTTCAACATGTCAAAAGGGGAGGTGGGCACTGCCACAAACTCACTTTGATGCCATCTCTCTGTCCGAGTAGGTTTGCAACTGGCAGCCACTGCCCAGGCCCGGACTAACTTATCATGGGAGTGGACTCCTGGGGCAGGGGGTGGGAAGGGTAATTCTGCTTCCACATGTCCAAATGCAACATGAGGCACCGCCATGCACTTGGTCTGCTGCCCTCGCTCTATCCCAAGAGGTTAGAAACTGGCAGACACCACACAGGCCATGCACGGTAGTGCCCTCTGGGGGGACACAGAATGGGGGACCAGCTGGACCATGGGGCTGATGCAGGAGGCTGTTCATATAGTCAAAATAATTCCTAGTGCAGCTCCAAGCAAGCCATCCAGCCTTGATTTAAAAATGGGCATTGCTGGAGAGTTCACCCTGACCCTTAGTAAATTGTTCACATTAATTCCTCTCACCCCACAGAAATGCACACCTTATGTCTGGGCTGAATTTTCCTTGCTTGAAGTGCTGGCCCCCAGTGTTGGTTTCCCCCTTCTCGGAGATGGAAGAGCTCATTGTTAAATATTTGTTCGCCAGAGAGTAAATTGGAGATGGGAATCAACACCCCCCCCCTTGGTTAAATTACATAACTGTCAGGGCGTGGCATGCTCCAAAGGGGGAACCATCAACCGTCCCTCTGAGCTGATGATGCAGCTGAGCAATTATGGGACTTGCTTAGTGGCAGGTTGTGAGGCATGTGCCACATGGGCAACAGGCTTTGGCGCCGGAAGCACCAGCAAAGCCTCAGGACCTGAATTCGAAAGAAATGCACAAATGTCTTTTCGTTGGAACTGTAATAAAAACGTTAAACTGAAAAACTGTCATTTTATTAATTCACTAAGCAGCCGTGAGAGGCTGAGATACTTGCTACCTCTCCCGCCCCTACCATCTACACCTCACAGTTTGTGGGCGGGTAGTGCTTGGGGCCAGGTTGGGGGGCTGGCTGGCAGGGGGGGCAGCAGCATGGCACTATCAGGGGCAGGGCCAGCCTGCTGCCCTGGCAGAGGAGTGCGGCTGCTGGATCAGGCCCAGGCACATGGGCCTTTGGGGATCCCGCGTGGGTGTGTGACAGCTGACAGATCAGGCCGGGACCCAGGAGCATGCAGGGGCCTTTGGGGTTCCTGCACAGGTGTGCAACAGCCACCACGCACTCACATTGTGTACCGGGAACAGGGGGAGCCGTGTGAGTCTATTGCAGAGAAACAGAGTCCTGGGGCACTTTTAAAGACTAACAGATTAATTTACGGCATGGGCTTTTGTGGGACAAAATCCCACTTGTGAGCATGAGGCGTGTTTTCTGACTCTTTAATCCATCTTGGGGCTTCTTTCTGCTGCCTTTTCAATTTATCAGCCTGCTTGGATTGTGGGCACCAGAGCCGACTCTGTAATTCAGCAGCAGCCCTCACATCAGTGCAATAAGCCGGCACCACGTGGAGCAATTCCCTTTCTCAATGCCATTAGCTCTTTTTGACACAGCTTCCAGAGAAAACTCACGCTCAGCGAATGAGCCCCCCTGCCCCACTCACTCTTTGTGAGAGTCGCCACTTCCCCTGCACGTGAGGCTGATGTTCTTTACTTTGAGATGTGGATACCTTCCTCTCCAGGCTTCTAAACCAGCTGGCTTGGCCCCTGAGTGCTGCCGTGGCATAAATGGGAGTAGGGCCCGGGCCTCTGCACCCCTCCTCAGCTGAGTCCGTGTTTCCATCTAGCTCCCTTGTAATACTGTTACACAGACCTGGGACCAGGCCCAGGCCCAGCCCGGCCAGCCACACTGGGAACACCCGTTGCTGCTGCTCGCACCCTGGCCTAAGCCTGAGACTTTTCACTGTGCAGACCGTGTGCCCTGTGATAAAATCTAACAGGGCATCTAAAAAAAAAAAAATCAAAATATGTGGTATTAAGTCCGATGTCTTACAGGGCCCAGCAAGCCATGTGAACCTGACCGAGGGGCAAATGAACAGCTGGCTCTGGGCCCTTTAGTTTGAGAGGAAACTTCTCAGCTCTGCCCAGGGAAGGGGCCCACCCCCAAGTACCAGCTTTACCACTATGCACCAACCCTGCCCAGTCAGCATGGAAGGGATTTGCTTAGCAAAGCTCTCCCCAGGCTGGGAACAGCCCAGCTCCTAAGCCAGCCATTTCCCCTATGCCTGGGGCTGACTTTGGGTCATTGGCTGCAGCAGGGCTGGGCACTAGTTTTGGTCGGTGGCCCAGAGACCAGGAGAGCCGGCCCTGGGGAACTGGGGGGGCAGTACAGTGCCAGCCTTGGAGTGGGGGTGCAGCTCAGCTGCCACATGGCCCTGCAGTTGGCTGGCGCAGAGCTGGCCCGGGGCTGTGCGGTGAGAGCCCAGTCCTGAGTTGGGAGGCAGGGAGGCCACACCCTCTGTTCCGCCTTCCCCCCCCAGGCCGGGGCAGCTCTCTGGCTGTGCAAAGCTGCTGCTGAAGCGACAGTGGCAGCTCGTGGGCCAGAGCACAGGCGCTTAGAGGCCAGCTCTGGCCCGCCGGCCGCAGCTTGCCCGTCCCCAGGCTGCAGGGCCAAGCCAGGGTGACATGCGATCAGACTCCATAAAAGCAGAGGAAGGTATTTATTGACATTTAAAATGCTGTACAGTGTAGCCCCGGGATCTCCTGTGCTCACCGGATGCCCTGGTGAATGATGCTGCTCTTTGCACCGCCTGCCTTCTCTTTCTTCTTCACAGGATCCAGCTCAAAGCAGCGCCAGAGTCTCAGGGTTTCATCAGCAGCTGCTGATGCCACTACTGAGCCATCTGGGCTCATGGTCAGGTTCAAGACCCTGGCTGTGTGACCTGGGGAAGGCGAAGCTGCACAATCAGGACTCTTCAGCCCCCCACTAATACCTGTCCTTTGCAGGCACTCGGACACTGCCGGGTCAGTGTGCTCTCCTCCCCATACACGGACTCTGCTGCTCCACCTGCTGATGCTCAGGCTGAGCTGGGCAAGGCTGTGCACAGAAGGTGCTCAGGGGAGATCTGATCCCTCAGCATCCCCTAGGGTGCAGTCACTTTCCAGCAGGGTTCCCCTCCCCTCACTGGCAGGCTGATGGTATTCTCATGAAGAGTGGAGAAAGTCTTTCCCACCCCCCTGGATCCCTCCCATCAGCTGCTCAGGGCTGCAGACCTACCTTTCAGTTCTGTGACCTTCGCCATGGTAGGGTATTTCCACACCACCAGCTGATTATGTGCAAAGCCGTGACCAGAAATGAATTCCTTGTAGTTTGTTGACCACAGGATGGAGCACACCTATAGGGATGTAGCAGACCAGCCACCACAGGTCATTGATCAGGGGTACCTATTCTGGGAGCCAGCTCCTCTCCTCCCCTCCCAAACAGACCATGCAGTAGAACCCAAGATCTACCCCAATCCAGAGACACGGAACCTGCCTCCAGCTCTCCTGGGAAGTACCCCAGGCCCTGACCATGGGTTCCAGTGTTTGTATTGCTTGCTGTGCCAAAGCGCAGTCTGGCACAGAGTCAGTGCTGAGGTCTCACCTGGGAATGGGCATCTACTGCGTTGAGACAGGTGCCTGAACACACATTCCAGATCCTGATGTGTCTGTCGCTTGTCCCACCACCTGTGGCCAGAACGTTTGACTGCCACGGGCACCAGGCCACAGCCTAGGAGAGAGGCACCAGATGTTAGATATGCAAGAACAGCTTGTTCCCCGCTGCTCTCATAGCTCAGGCCAGGCCATGGCAGCTCTGCCATCCACGCACAGGAGCTGCATTGGCTGGGCAGGATGCAGGCAGATTCTTCATATGTCCCAGGAGAAGCCTCCCCCTCCCCCCCCCCCCCCAACAGCTGGGACACTGCTAGTGACCGACAGAGGAAAGGGAACCAGCAGGCTGCTGGATCAGCTGGACACACCAAACCAGTCTGGATGAGCCACCCACTCACCTTGACGGCACCCTGGTGCTGTGTGAAGGTCTGCACAGGAGCGAAGTCACCGCTGTCCCCTTGGACACATGGCCAGACATTTACCAGGTTGTCATTGCCCCCACTTGCCAAGTAGCGGCCATCGGGCGACCACTTGAGCCCGCACACCTCCTGCGTGTGGCCAGCAAGCGTGGCCACATGGTGCTCTGCAACCCGGACATCATGGTGATGGATGTGACCGGTCCTTGCCCCACTGCAGAGGGAAGTTTGCAGAGTCAGGGCAGCACGGCACTGGACAGAGCCTCCATCAGTCTGTCCCAGGGACTGCCCTCCTTCTGGGGAACGTAGGGCCCCCTCCCACCAGCCCTATATTCAGGGCCTTCACAGCCAACCTCTTCTAGTCCGATGCAAAGACCAACCGTGGCCTCTCTGTCCCTCCCACAAGCAGAGCAGCAGCCCAGGGCAGAAATGGGCTGTTCCCTCATGGGTCACCCTACTTGCTTTCTATTGGCACCCGCACAATCTGTGCCCTGGGTATGCTGAAGTGGGCAAGAACCACCATGCACTGCTGACGCTGAACAGATCACTAAGTGCATGCAGGGCTCGGCAAACAGAGCCGTCCTCACCTGGAGAGAATGTAGCTGTTCCAGCTAAGTGACCCTACCCGGGAAGAATGGCTGGTCATGTTTCGGAGCCGTTTCTGCTGCTGTACGTCCCACAGCTGCAAAGAGACATTAGGAGCAGTCAGTTTCCTAGCTGTGCAAGGAGACAAGTCGTGTCCTTGGTACCCCAGGGCACCCCTGGACCCCCTGTGCTTGCAGGCTATGGCATTGAAACCTTTCCGCACACTAAGCTGCGTGGGAGCCAGCCAAAGAAGTTTATACCTGTTGCCCATGAGACAGTTGGAGACTCTGGCTGTATCCTGGGGCTTTCCCCATTAGTTACTCAGTGCCTGAGAACCCAGTGTCATCTTCACAAATGCTGGTATTTAAACCCCACTAAAAAGGCATTGTCCAGAGTTTGAACTCTGATAATGGACACTTGCAATACAGCACACCTGCTGGCCTCCAGACTTGGGAAATACACCCTCTGCACAGAAGCTAGCTTCACTCCACTAGCCAGGAGACAGAGTCTGCAACCTTCAGAAGGATCAATAAGTAATAAAGAAAATAACTGACCTGGGCCAAAAAAAAGGGGGGGGAGGGAAATTTGCTCATAAAGTTGGGAAGTATTGCTAATGCAGAGAAAAAGAGAAAGGTCAGGATATCATACAACAAGATCTGGGTGATCTTGTAAGTGGGAGTAATAGGAATATGATAAATTTAGTAGTAGAAAGTGCAAGGTCATGCATTTAGGGACTAAGAAGAACTTTTTCTATAAGCTGGGGATGCATCAGCTGGAAGTGACAGAGAAACAGAAGGATCTGGGGGGTATTGGCCTGGGCTCGGGGGGCTTTTCACCTTCCTCTGTAGCACAGGGCATGGCTCACCTACCGGTGAATTCTCTGTACCTTAAAGTCCTTAAATCATGATTTAAAGACGTAAAGAACTCAGTCATAGGCAATGTTCCCTCTAAGGTTTGGCGGCTTGTGTGCAAAATTTTCAAGCTGTGTGCAAAACTTTTTCTGAATAAAATTTGTGTGTAAACTCACATGACAGAAATTATAGGCATTAATTGAAGTTAAACTCAATTAATTTTATTTACAATCACTAATTGAATTTGAATGAATTTTGAATTGAAATTTAATTTTTAGAAAGGTTTTTATTTAAAATTAATTTTTTAAAAGTTTTTTTTTTTTAACAGAGAAAGAGAAAGAAGCCGAGGCCGCTGGCGGGGGTGACCCGACCGTGGCCCTGGGAAACCGCTGGCGGGGCAGAGCAGACCCCGGCCCTGGAGGCCGATCCTGGCCCCGTTCCGGCAGGCCAAGGCCATCGGTGGAGTGGAGCTGGCCCCAGCAGTCGAGGCAGCCAGCGGGTGGAAGCCCGCCCCGGTCGCATGGGGCAGACAGGCAGGCCCGCTCTCCTGAGCCTGTCTGTTCCGACCTGGGGGCGGGGAGGGCCAGCCCAGAGGCCAGGCGCAGGCCGGATCTGCCACGGCAAAGCTGCAGTCCCAGGAGTCTGGAGGGGGTGGCGGGGGCTGCCGGGCTGCGCAGGGGTCCCTCAGTGCTGCGCGGGGGGTGCGACGGCCGCTGTGTGGCCGTGCACTCACGCAGCTTAGAGGGAAATAGGTCATAGGTTGGTGGCCTATTGCTGGAGTGGGTGGGTGAGGTCATGAGGCCTGCATTGTGCAGGCGGTCAGTCCAGATGACCATACTGGTCCTTTCACCTTTTGAACCCAATCCTAGGCGCCACTTAGGACTAAATAAAGAATTGCTTCTCCCCCTGTGGGATTTCAGAACTCTCTGCTCCAAGAGGCACTCGTTAATGATATCTATAAATGGACCCTCAGCAGGCACCTGTTTAAAAGGTTCCTCCCTGTACTGTGCAATTCCTCTCACCTGGACCTCGGCACTGCTGGTGCCAACAGCAAGGTAGTTTCCTTCTTTGATCCAAGACACTGAAGAGATGTAGTCATCTGGCTGCTCCATCTGCAGCAGCTGGATGATCTCACCAGAGGAGTAATTCCAGAGATACACAGAGTTATCCAGAGCCACAGCCAGGCAGTTTTGGGCACTCCAGTCAATGAGGTTCAGATCTAAAGTCAGAAGATGCAGCTCAGGTTACAAACTATTCCCTGAGGAAGTCTTGTCCCCAGCTTGGCAAGAGATATCCCTGCTTCTTCACCCCCGGTGCTGACAGACCAGGAACCCCACTCGCATCACCAATTTAATCTTATGCCACAGGTACGGATGGCACTCAACAGGTAAGGGATTGGTTTGTGGAATATTAGATTCCAACTAACAGGATCAACAATTCCCTTTCCTAGAAGGTTGGATACAGACACTTTTCAGCAAGCCACCAGAGTCAGCCTGCAAGTCAGGGTGCCCTAGATGGAGCTTAGAAAAGGCTCCAGTCTCCCTCTAGGACCAAACTGCTGAGTCTTGGCTGAGAACAGCCCTTTCTGCTGTTTGTCCCACCTCCTTGCCCCTAGGATGAACAACTACCTTCCCCCTAAAGCAGTGGGGATTGACGACTGAACCTAAGCCCACTCATTCCTATAGGGGATTTTCGGCTATGTTTTGCACCCACCTCCATGGGAGACAAACCCAGCCTCCATGTTATAATGAAGGGCATGGCAGCCTATTTTGGCCCTCCTGAATGAGGTGCAACAGGAAGTGGTAAAAGCAACCACAGTCCCAAGAGGCTCCGAGGCAAGGAGCAACCTGACAGTGCAATTTCCTTGGGGGAGAGTAGAGACAACTTGTTCTGAAGTGGAAATGCAGCCAGAGAATTAGTGCCAGCAGCAGGGGTAGAGGGGAAATAGAGGCACTTACTGTTATCAGGAGATGGGGACCAGAGCTGCTTATTCACAAGGAAGGGAAAAAGTTAATTACAACTGAAAATGGCCAATACTGAACTCTAAGCCTGGCTTTTGAGTTCCTCTTCAGGAAGATCAGGGGACTTCCTTTCTGTCCAGCTGTATCCAGATTTAAAAATACAAGCCAGCAGGTCTGTGACACTAAAGGAGTCACTGAAGAACTCCTTTGTGCAGTTCCAAAGTTCTGTAGTCACAGAACCAAAGAAGAGAGACCATCCAAATGGCTAATCCTGGCAGCGAGTGCCTGCTCAGTGCCTAGAAAGATAGCAGAACAGGTTTTAGGACAGACTTTCAGAGGGTGTTGGCCCTGCAAGTCCATAGAAGTCCAGGGTCAGAGAAAACAGAACCTGCTAGACAAAATGAAGACCAGAGTGGGTGAAGGGAACAAAGTGACCAAAACCAGAATTCTACCAAGACTCTTTCAAAGCCTTACTCAGAACAAGCAACATTGGTTTGAACGGGCCTTTGCATGAACTGAAGAATGGGCTGGAGAACACCCTACCAAGGGCAGCAAGTGTCAGCTTTGAGTTGGAGATGGTATCGTGATACTGCAAGAATTCTTCAGTCTGGCCTTGTTTAACCTTTTAATGTAGGGTATTTGTGGCATTTCTAGAGGGCACAGCATGGGAAGGGTAGCAAATCTCAGTATGGAAAGGAATAGAGGGCTGGCAATGGCCCTGCACGGAGCAGCAGAACCTGCTTACAGTAGTCATTACGGATCTCTGGCGCATCCAGAATCCGGTCTGGCATGGAGGGAATGTATCTGCCATTCTTCCTGCTGGACCCTGGTGTTGTCTTCTGGCTGTAGAGCACTTTCAGATTATTCTGGTAACCTGTAAACCAGAGAGGCAGTCATGGTTATTCACCAGGTAGTTTCTGCTGACTGAGGCTCATCTAGGAAAAGCCAGGCTTTGAAGGGAAGCTCACTTATTCAGGCCAGAGAAGCCCTATGGTGCCAGTTGACACATGCCCACTAAGGAGTCTCCGTCCTTTCATGCAACCCACTGAGTTCACCTTCAGATGGCAGCTACTTCACCTGCCGAGACCACAGTCAAATTGGCCGGCTTGGGCGGTTAATGAACAGTTTAACTGACGAATGACAAACCAAGGCTAGTTTGGGGTGGATGAGGCCACACAATATTCTACTGCAGCCTTTCCTTAAAGAAGTTTAGGGCCCAAAGCAAGTTTTTAGGGAGGAATTGCTGTTCGCACTGCTCAGCTTAGCCTGAGAGGTGTGAGTTGCCAGTAAGACGCTGATCAAAGAACAGCTACTAAGGAACTTAGAATCATAGAATAATAGGGTTGGAAGGGACCTCACGAGGTCATCTAGTCCAACCCCCTGCTAAAAAGCAGGACCACTCACCCTAAATTATCCCAGCCAGAGTGTTGTCTAACCGAGCCTTAAAAATCTCCAAAGATGGAGATTCTACCACCTCCCTAGATAGCCCATTCCAATGCTTCACCACCCTCCTAGTGAGAAAGTTTTTCCTAATATCCAACCTTGACCTCCCCAGCTGTAATTTGAAACCATTGCTCCTTGTTCTGTCCTCTGTTACCCTCGAGAACAGCCTAGCTCCCTCCTCTTTGGAGCAACCCTTCAAGTAGTTGAAGGTTGCTATCAAATCTCCCCTCAGTCTTCTCTTCTGTAGACTAAATAAGCCTAGTTCCTTCAGTCTCTCCTCATAAGTCATGTGCCCCAGCCCCCTAATCATTTTTGTTGCCCTCCGCTGGACTCTTTCTAATTTGTCCACATCCTTTCTGTAGTGGGGAGCCCAAAACTGGACACAGTACTCCAGATGCAGCCTGACCAGTGTCGAATAGAGGGGAATTATCACATCCCTCGATCTGCTGGCAATACTCCTACTGATGCAGTCTAATATGCCCATAGGCCTTTTTGGCAACAAGGGCACACTGTTGGCTCATATTCATCTTCCCGTCCACCATAACCCCCAGGTCCTTTTCTACAGCACTGCTACTTAGCTGATCGGTCCCCAGCCTGTAGCAGTGCATGGGATTTTTCCGTCCTAAGTGCAGGACTTTGCACTTGTCTTTGTTGAACCTCATGAGGTTTCTTTCGGCCCAGTGTTCCAATTTGTCCAAGTCTCCCTGGATCCTGTCCCTGCCCTCCAGAGTATCTACCATTCCCCCCAACTTGGTGTCATCCGCAAACTTACTAAGCACGCAGTCTATTCCATCATCAAGATCATTCATGAAGATGTTGAATAGAACCGGCCCCAGGACCGACCCCTGGGGCACTCCACTCGTTACCGGTTGCCAACCAGACATCGAGCCATTGATTCCTACCCGCTGAGCCCGTTGATCTAACCAGTTTTCGATCCACCTTACGGTCCACTCGTCCAACCCATACTTCCTTAACTTGCCAACGAGAATGCTGTGGGAAACCGTATCAAAAGCCTTGCTAAAGTCAAGGTATAACTTGCAGTATTCCAATGCTGTGTCAGGTATGCAGCTACTTGCACATCACACAGGACACCAATCTGGGTTTTTATGTTAGTGTCCCTCCTTCAAGGGAAAAGGAGCCCACAGAAGGGGCATTCAGATCACCTGAAACCCTACATACCTTCTGGAGCATTTTGAGGCTTCCCACTAAGCCGGAGGATCTTTGCTTCTTCCACATCAAACCCATTCAGATTCAGCGCCCAAGCCTTCTGTTGCTCCTGTAGACAAGACACAGATCTACTCTCAGGCAATTTGAGTCTTCCTACCACATTCAGAGGGACTATGGGCAAAAGAGGCATGTGGCTCAACAGCTCAATGGCCCCGTAGTCCCAACTATGCCATCGGGCTAAGGTAGCGCCCTCTGCTCCATAACACTGTACTACTTCACCTGGAAAACCAGCTGCATGCAAGCAGGTTCTCCATGCAGTCCCTAGTTAGTGCAAAGAGCTGTGTCCTGCTCCAGTTGGGCCAGATTTGCATTGTACCAGCTGCTCCCAGATTGTCTGTTTTTGCATCCCACTTCCAGTAAGGAAATATGGCCACACGGGACCAGTTTTGTACAGCTGCTTCATGACTTACTGAAATGAAAACGTCATTCAGGGACAATACAGGGTGTGAACTGGCAGCATCACTGCTATTGCTAAACAGCTTATTCCATCACTGCTCTGTGGAATTCCCTACGCAGCTACGAGGCTCTGAGCCTGGAACAGCCAGCTCTGTGCGTACAAGTATCATTAGCCATCCACAAGTTTGCGTTCATGCCTGCTAGACGCAGTGTGGGTGAGCCTAGGGTCCCAAGGCATTAAATGACAGGACAAGAGCTCACTCTTTACACCTAAAGGCCACAACTAGAGTCTCCTGCAATAAGTTTTGTGGCAAGGTGCTCTCCTCAGGGGGCCAATTGCCCAGCAGCCGATGAATCTCCCGGCAGTAGAGGCCTGCTGTAAACCCAGCTCCAGTCCCTCTCCCTCTGTCAGGGAGGCCTGGGCTTAAGCCCAGTGAGGACCCCTTTTGATAGTTTCCCCAGTGGGCTGGGCCTGTGCTCCCTCCACAGCTTCCCAGCTGGGTGAGGAGGAAGGCTCTCCCCCTATCCCAGAGAAGCCTCAAACCTCCTGGTGGTTCCCTTGCTGTGTTCTCCTCCTTTCCTCTCCACTCCTTCACAACCCACACCCTTCTGGCAGGGCAAGCTTCTTTTGCAGACCTGGCACCACCCCTTAATTGGGTCCAGGTGTCTCTAATTGTGCTGCATTAACTCCACAGGGAAGAGGGCTTTCAACAGTCTGGGGCTCACATCTCTGCCCTGGACTACACTCTGGTAGCCATCTAGCCTCACTTTATCAGTTTGTAAAGCTCTACTCTTCCTGCCCCCACTTTTCATGCCTCACTCCACAGAGGTGAGTGTTGCAGATGAGAGCTCCGGTCCAACGACTCATCATTAAGCAGTGTGGACACCCTGATGTTTGCTTCTCAGGAAGAGATGCTCAGGAAGGACTGCCTGTTAGGAGAATGCATTGCTCACCTTCTTGGTAGGTGTATCCTCAGATGAATCGTTCTCCTTGGTCATGAGGAAGCTGGCGACCTCCATCTGCATGGCACTGCGGTTGGGAATATAACGATCACCCCCTGCCTTGGTTGGGGTGCTCTGGATCTTGGACCCTGATTTACCTGTGTTGTGTACAGAAAAGAGCCACTCAGCCTGTGGTTAGTTGAAGCAAACTGCCAATAAGGCCCAAGACACAGTGCATGCCCCAAAGCCCACAGGCACCACTGGCTTCACAGCACGTTTTCCAGGCTGTCAGTGTTTTGCCAGCCAAATCCCATGATGCTGATGGGAAGGGGCTGATGCAGTAGATAGCCAGCAATCTCCAATTCAATGATCATATGCTCCTGGTCCTCTTGGAACATCAGCACATCTTTGGAGGGCCTGGGTCCCAGCTTAACTCCATTAAGAGACACAGTGAATTCCAAAGCAGTGGCTTTAGCAGCAAGCAGCATCGCTCTCGGAAGAGCCTCAACTTGTTTCAGAAACCTGCCATTCAATCTACACAATCACAGTCCTCTCGGAGATGTCCCTGTAGAAGGTCTGAGGACAGAGTGGTGGCCCTGCCATGGAGAAGGTCACCAGTACCCACTTTGCAGAGCTCAGCAATATCAGAGCCTAGGCCCTGATGCAGAGTCCTGATGCAGGCCGTGTCTGACAGGACCAGATGGTGCAGATGAAGGTGTAACAAGGCCCAGACAGCAGACGTGCCCCATGCAGGCTCCTGCTTACCTCTAGTTAGAGATTGGCTTCAGCTCTGAAGCACATCCGGTGGATCCAGGGCCTGGCCGGCGGCAACCCAATACAGCCCTCGCTAGGGCCGGGCCGCAGGCTGGTGGTGGCGGCAGGAGCTGGATCTGGGCCCTGCCTGGGGTCCCGGGTGATGGATTGCTCCCCCACCCCCCAAACAGATTAGCCCCTGGATGGGGCCCCCTGGGGGACAGATTGGGCCCGGGGGGGGGTGCCCTGAATCTATTTTAGGGGCAGCAATGCCTCTGGCAAGAGGAGTGGGGAAGGGGGGAGCCAGCGGGGTGGGAGGAGGAGGTAGCCCATGGCAGCCCAGCCCCGGATTCCTGGCCCCGGTGGGGGCTGTAGCAGGCAACTGGGCCCCAGGTCCCCGCCAGACCCAGGGCACTGGTGCTGAGACTGGGGGCATGTATCTCATGTGCCCAGGGCCAGCAAAGCCACTGTCTTCCCCCCCACCACCCGCCGGTTCTCCAGCCCCCCAGATCCTCTCCCCATCCTCTCAGCCCCCCCAGCCCACTCACCACCTGCCAGTTCCCCAACTCCTTCTCCACTCCTCTCGGCCGCTGCCCATTTCCCGCTCCTCCTGCTTTTGGCCCAATCCTTCCATTTGTTTAGGCCATTCTGTATCCTCTCGCTACCCTGCAGCATATCTACCACTTCCCGGGAGCTCAGTGTCACCTGCAAGCTTGCTGAGAGTGCAATCAACCCCACCC
The DNA here is from genome assembly GCA_007922175.1 of Pelusios castaneus. Lineage (NCBI taxonomy): Eukaryota > Metazoa > Chordata > Testudines > Pelomedusidae > Pelusios > Pelusios castaneus. The sequence continues at coordinate 209,800 of ML686057.1, forward strand.
TCCAGACCAGAGGCTCTCAACCCCTTCACCACCACCATTCCCCCCACCGCTGAAGTTCATCCCCAGCACCAGGACGTTTGGCAGCAGATCAAGCAGTAGTGGCCTCCACCATTGAAGAAATTTTCTCTCAAAAGGTATTTTTAATGATGGGAGGCATGACTAGCAGCCCCGATGCCAAGAAAAAGAGGAGAGCTGAAAGGGCCAGCGGCATGAAGTCAGCTTGCCACCGCAGCTCTCTTCAGGTTGTCAGTGGCAGACTGATTTCACAAAACACACTCAGCTGCTGTGCTGCAACACAGAGGTTGAGAACCACTGCTCCAGACCATTAATGAAGATGTTGAACAAAACTGGACCAAGGACCGATCCCTGGGGCCCTCTGTGTGGTATCAGATGACAAGATATCAAGCCATTGATCACTACCCTTTAAGCCAGGGGTGTTAAACATGCAGCCTGCGAACTGAATGAGGCCTGTGAAGCTCTTCCATCTGGTCTGTGGCTGCGCTCTATAGGAGCGCACTCTCTTCCTGAGAGAGAGGTGGGTCTTACATGCCCAACGCTCCACAATGTCGCAGGAGTGTCAGGTCTCGTAACATCACAGAGCCCTGGGTATGCGAGACTGCACTCCACGAGATCACACTCTCTGACAGAGAGAAAGAAGTATCGCGAAGTGCAGTTTTGCATACAAAGCACTCCACAATGCCGCAAGAGTGCCATAGTATTTCGATTTATGCCATGTACGACCCTCTTGAAGTACATTAAAGTCAAATCTGGCCCGCCATAGCAAATGAGTTTGTCACCCCTGCTTTAAGGCCAATAATCTAGCCAATATACCACCCACTTAAAAACCCATTCATCCAACTCATACTTCTGCAGCTTGCTGGCAAGAATACTATGCGAGACCATATCAAAAGCTTTGCTAAAAATCAAGGTGCATCATGTCCACCACTTTCCCCACATCGACAAAGCCAGTCATCTCAGTTCCCTGTACCTTTACCCATTTTCAATCCCTAAAAGTTGTCTATTTCTCAGCCCACAGTGACTTAGCTTCTCTAGTAGCCTTTTGTGCCTCAATAGAGAGCTTTAGAATCTAAAGGAGTCACACCAGCCAGGTCTCATGTAATACTTTCCAACAACCAGCTGGCTTGAATCCTGCTCACCCAACTCTGTGCACCCCAGGCCAACGCACTGGCCCTTGCTCAGACTCACCAGGGGTTTTAGACGGGGTTTTGCTGGTGCTATGGGACCGGTTAGCTGGTTTCATGGGTGAGAGGCCAGTGTTGCTGGTGTTGGCAGGGCTGGGCCCTGGGCCAGCAACAGATGCACTGCCCTCCTTGGCTTTGCGCTGCCATCGCGCTAGGGGAGCGTTGGGGATTGGGGTGTCTAGCTTCAGCAGGCTGTGCAAGTCGCTCTCAAACACAAACTGCGCCATAGGGAGAAGCGTCTGTGGGGAAGAGGCAGATGAGTCAGAAACCAGCCCCACTCTCGATGGACAGCCCCTGCCACCCCCATACACCGCAGGGCGCCTCTCCAGCCAGACATGCCATTTGGAACAGGCCCCTAACTGCCATGCCCTCCCCCCCACAGGCACCCCACACCCCCTCTCCTGCATGTCACCCCCTCTCCTGCCTGTCCCCCCCACGCCCCCTCTCCTGCATGTCACCCCTTTCCTGCCTGTCCCCCCCCCCACGCCCCCTCTCCTGCCTGTCCCCCCCCCACGCCCCCTCTCCTGCCTGTCCCCCCCCACGCCCCCAGAGCCCCTCTCCTGCCTGTCCCGGCCCTCCCCCCATCCAGGTTAAATCACAGCCAGAGCCCTCGGGGATCGGGTCCAGTTCCGGCCTGGCCCACTCACCCGGCTCAGGCTCCAGCCAGCACCACACACACCACGAACCTCCGTTCTCCAAGCCCCGCCCCTTCGAGCCGCTTAAACCGGGCGCCTCAAGCTGCCATTGGCTACTTCAAACCCAACTGCCGCCCGCACCATGGCAACCCGCCCCCACGGCCTGTCCCTATTGGCCCGCATTGACTCGGGCGGGGCTTAAACCCAGACAAAGCCGGCCGCGTCCTTCTCCTGACCGGAGCCACGGGCTCCGGTGTCAGGTGACCTGCGACCCGCCTGCTGATTGGCTGGCCCGCCGGTCTCGGCTGGATCAGTAGAGCAGGAGGGGCGGGGCGGGGCGG
>ML686057.1:212435-230476 GCA_007922175.1 Pelusios castaneus
AGACACATGGTGGGGGGGAGGGAGACACGCAGAGTGGGCTGGGGGGGAGACACGCAGAGTGGGCTGGGGGGGGAGACACATGGTGGGGGGGAGGGAGACGCAGAGTGGGCTGGGGGAGGGGGGAGACATGCGGGGTCAGTTAGGGTTAGGTTTAGGGGGGCCCTTGCCAGGGCTGCCTCCCAGTTCTCCCCCCCGGGCCCCTTGCCGGACTCCCAGCTCCCACACAAGGGCTCCCACTGGCCCCCAGTCCCCCTGACAGGCTTCACTGGGGCCACCGCTCACCTCCCAGCCCTGCCGCTGCCAGGTCCCCAGTCCCCTTGCCAGGGCTGCTGCTGGTCTCACAGCCCCCCCCACCCCAATCTCATGGCCCTGCATGGGGGTTGCCATTGCTGGGTACCTTCTGCGCAGGACTGCTGCCCCCGTAGGGTCCTGGGGAGCTGGGCCGCCTATGAACTCGCCCTTCTCTGCAGGTGTATGTCCACCTAACTGCACTTCCATTTCCTGTCCTCTGATGAAGTGGAATAACACCCAGGGAAGCTCATGCAATAAATAAATCAGTCAGTCTTTAAAAGTGTGCCAGGACTCCTTGTTTGTTTTGCTGAAACAGACGAGCACAGCCCCCCCTTTGGATTGTAACTCTCTAGTGACAGTATTGACAGATTGCCCCCCATCCCCTCCCAAAACTGAGATTGGGAGGGGCTTGGCTTCATTCCCTGCTGCGTGGGGTGTGGCTGGCCCTCTTCACCACCAGACCGTACCCTAAGGAGGCCCCTGTTCAGTTTCAGCTCCACAGTGGGGGTAGGGGTACAGACAAAGTGAACTGGGGTACATATTGCCCCCCAACTCCCACCCATCACTACAAACCACAAGGAGAAGAAATTATATGGCCAGGGCCTCAGGGAGCCTCCCAGATGTTCCGGCAGAAGCTAGAGCCAACAGAAGTCACTGCAACCATGGCTTGGCTGGATCGCACTCCAGGAGGTAGGCACTCTTTGGGGCTGATGTACACGGCCTCTACACTGGTGCATCTGGCTTCCCACCACTCCTTGGGATTAAATCAGTTTTGGAGAGTCACCCTGTGGTTTTTCTCTCAGGGAGCTCTATATCCATAGCTCTTTCAAGGAAGTGAGAATCCAAGCCATCTTCCTATTGTCCCTCAGGGGGTGGGGGTGTCTGGCAACCGATCCAACTGCATATGCACACAGCCGTATTGTGACTCACTATGACAGAATCCACTGACATCTGTTGCTTTCCTTTGTTGAGCCAGTCAGATAGCACATTCAGATCTAGTCAATTTAGGATTCTTTTTGCCCTTCAGAGTAGTATCTGTGCACAAAGTGAATAACTGGTGCAGGGTGAGTTCTCTCCTATTCCTGATGGGAGAGGCACATGCAGGGGAATGGGGTAGGGTTCTTTTAAAATATGTATCTATACATACTCTGGTTTTTAAAGAAGGCAAGGTTAAAGAAATTTGCCTTTCTGTTGGAGTGAAAATTGGGGAGGTTTAGATGTTTTTTAGGTCCTGGGGGAATTCATTCAAGCTAGATACATTCAGACAGGAACTAAGGTGTACATTTTTAACAGTAAAAGTCATTAATGATTAGATTAATGATCACCAAGGCTCATGGTGGATTCTTCATCACAGAAAATTTTAAAATCTAAGTCAGATTTTTTCTACTCGAGTTATTTTGTGGACATTTGATGGCCTGTAGTATATAGGAGGTTGGACTAGAGGATCACAGTGGTCCCTGCCAGCCTTAGGATCTATGAACTGCACTGTCTTAGACTGGCCTCTGAGAAAGCCCTGTCTCCCTCACAAATCTGCTTTCCCTTTATTGGAGGGAGTTCCACTGTGCTAAAGGAGTGGAGTTTTCAACCACAGTCTTCAGCCCAGACCTTTAGATAATCTTTTAAATATTCTGGACGCAGGCCACTGAGCATCGTGCAGCTCAGGACCATGATCATTAATTAGATTCAATATTCTATAGGAAGCCAGTGTAGGAAGTGATGTGTTGGGACTCCACAAGTGAATAGTCCAGCAGCAGAGATCTCTGCTTTTTGTGATGGGTTCTTGAGAAATCATTAGGTTTGTCTCCATGGCCTTCTGCAGAGTGTTACACAGTAAATCATGCTTGCCCCACTGGCAGCGACAAACCATGTTCCTGTCAATGATTCTTTATTACTGGCCAGTAATGCCACAGCGTGTGCACAGCATCCTACAAAGCAAAGCACAGACCTGGACCCTGCACCAAAGAGCATCACAGACCATCCCAGGAGGAATACACAAGTAAGGGGATGTTATGGATGGAACTTGGCATACACCAGGCAGTGTAGAGCGGGAATAAAAAGGGAACCTCACCCCGATCTCAAATGGCTGTGAATTTAAGGCAGCAGGATCATGTCTCAACAACACTCTGAGGAGCCTCAGCATTTCCCAGCTTGGCTGACTGGAACCCTGGGGATAGCCTCACAAAGTGCTGGTGGAAAGCTCAGGAGATAGCCAGATTGGGAAGCTGGCTTCTTGTCTCGAGTTGGGTCTTCTGTAAGGAGACAGAACCTCTGTTGTGCTAGCCCCTCCCAACCCCCATGCAAAGCCCTGAGCTTTCACACAGAACCCATGGGAGTGCTTCCCCACTATCCTTCAGGTCAGAATTCTGCAACCTCTGCCCCAGGAAAGCGGGGGTGGGGTGGGGGTGGGGACATGGAGCAAGGGCTGGGATCCCCACATACTTTCCTTGGGGAGGCTTTGCAGATTTTTGACGTCTAGGGCCCTCCAGGTTGCAAGACTTTTCAGGTAGTGCCAGGGGTGCAGCTTGTTAGAGGATCTGCCTTTTAGTCCATTGATCACATTCCCATGAGGATCGGTGCCCCCACCCCCAAATATTCACTCACTGACTGTACAAATACCCCTGAGCCTGGCTCATCCTGTGATCTTTCACCAACAGCAGCTGATAGCAGAGGAAATGCACATAACTCTACACAGTATTAGCCACTGGGGTTCCTCCTGACCAGCTGAGGATCCATGCAGGCACAGAAATTCCAGCAGCTGAGATTCCAGTGGCAGGCCAAGCCCTCTGCCTCTCCTATTGTCACACTTGGTGCATGTAGCAGATCCTGCACTCAGAAGAAGGGCTGCTGCTCCCAGCTGCTGATCAGCAGGTAGGACTGGTTAGAAATGTCTGTAGTGGACATGGACGGCTTCCCAGAGCATGGGCAATCCCAGTCCTCTTTCTCAGTGTCCCGGAGGCTGGTAGGCACCAGTGGCTTGTCCTGGCTCTCAGCTCTGTCCTGCTGGAGTTCTGAGTGGGCATCGAGGCTGTGGAACAGGAGCACAGTGATACCCCCAAAGTAGACATCATCCCCCTCCGCTCTGTTGTCCAAGTACTCACTCTCGCTGCTGGGACGCAGCACCATGTAGTCCTGGGGAGGAGAGGAGAGGTTGCTAGCCTCTGTGTCCTCAGGGCCCTGGGGGATGCTATGCCCTGGGCAGCCTGTCTTTGGCAGGGTGGGCTCTGACAGGTTCTCAACCCCCTTCCTCTCAGAAAGGACTTCCAGGAGGCAAGGGAGGATCACGTCTTCCAAGGGCTTGTTGTAGAATGAAGTATTTGCCTGGAGGAGGAAGGTGAAAACACAGCTGAGTGCAGACTGGAGAGAAATGCAGCCACAGCAGGCAATTCCTGTATCCCATCCTTTCATGCATGGCAGGCAGAGATCCCTATGTGATACATTTCCCCAGCCCAAACCTCAGCCCATCTTGCCTACTTTCAGGCTATTTGTGCATCTCTGGGGACGAAACCTCATGTCATGCATCAACCCCTGAGCTGTCCCACAGAACCTGCCAAAGGAATGGTCCACCCCCTTTTGCCTCAGTCTCCCCCTAGATGAAATGGGGAAATGATCCCCGACTCCATTTGTAAAAGGCTTTGAGATCCACAGGGAAAAGTGGCTGCAGAAGACAGGATTTCCCTGGCCCAGCAATGTGAGGCCCAGGCCAGGTAAGAGCCAGGCCTGACCCAGTGGCATTTCCACACAGCTGTACCCCAGTACTTGCAATGGGGATGTGCCCCCTGGGCAGGGGACAGTCCTAGCTTGCAAAAGAGCTCATGCAGCTGGCTGTACAGCCCTATGTGCCTTGAAACCCTCGGATCTTCTTCAAGCAGTTTTACAGATGCAGGAGCTACTCCCATAGAGCGGACCTTACAAGAGTGCTAAGCACCCGGCTTCCAGCTGCAGCCACAGAGGGTGTGGTGCTTAATTCCACGGAGATGCTGGCTCATGATTACTGGGCAATGACTCCACAGGCAAAAACAGAGCCAGTGACAGGTTTCGCTTGGTTGGCTCTGGAGCAGTGAGGTCACGGGAATGCCCAGACTCCACCAGCTGGCATTCAGTTGGGTTGGGGCTGGGGCAGGGCTCCTGCCCTGGGAACATGGCCTGAGGCCTCTGCACCTCACCTGCTGCTGCTTGCTGCCATCGGTGAGGAAAGTGCCCAGGACGCGGTGCAGATCGGGGACGGGAGGCCAGAGCTTTTGCTTCACACTGCTGGGCGAGGAAGGAAAAATGGGAGCATAAAATCAGTCTTTCACCTTGCTCTACAGAGGCCAATAAGGCCCCCCCATTCCCCTGCCTGCATGGGTCTTCAGGGAGACATCTTCCCTTTTGTGCCGTGCCATGCAGGTCTATGGGGGAAACACCTTCCTGCCCCGGCCAATACCAGGACCACACCACCCAAGCCTGGTCCAGCATCACAGCACATTCCCTGTGCCCCCATCCACTAAGGGAAAGACAAAAGGGACATCAAAGGGTGTGTTCAACAAACAGAGAGCAATCTACTGGGCAAGGCCAGAACGGGAGTGGGAGAGGTCAGCGACCTGTACTCTGGGATCCCTCGCCTGTACAGAGCTGGTACTAGGGGTCAGTGACCTGTACTCTGGGATCCCTCACCTGAACAGAGCTGGTACTAGGGGTCAGTGACCTGTACTCTGGGATCCCTCGCCTGTACAGAGCTGGTACTAGGGGTCAGTGACCTGTACTCTGGGATCCCTCGCCTGTCAGAGGTGGTACTAGGGGTCAGTGACCTGTATTCTGAGATCTCTCGCCTGTACAGAGGTGGTACTAGGGGTCAGTGACCTGTACTCTGGGATCCCTCGCCTGTCAGAGGTGGTACTAGGGGTCAGCTACCTGTACCATGAGTAGGGATCGACCTGTTACCTGTACTGGGCGGGAGAGTCAGTGACGTGTACCCTGGGTAAGGAAGAGATCTGTTACCTGTTCAGAGACGATAGGGGTCCTGTACCTGTACACAGCGGGAAAGGTGCATCTCAGCCCCAGAAGTCCCATGAAGAAGAGCAATGTGACTGTGAGGCTCAGTGTTATCCAGCCTGCGACAGAGAAGGGAGCGGTGAATGTGTCCGGCTCCCCATTGTCTTTGCTGCCTGTGATGAAAATGGGACTTGTCTGTAGCATTGGTAGAAGCAATGTGTGTCTCAGTGACTCATCCAACTTTGTCTCCACACCTGCTGGGTCCAGAGGAGTTAAGGAGCTTCCCCTGGGGCAGAGGGAGTGCGAGATGTTTGGGTCATGGAGTGGCCTGGAGTGGTACAAATAATGGGTCATCAAGGACTGGCTGGGATTGCTACGGGGGCGTCCATCAGCTGACCTGACATGATGAGCAGGCAGTGTGCTGTCTGTCTGTCTGGAGCCCACATCTTTGCTGTCAGTCAGTGGACGGTTGCTGAAGCTCATAGCATCATAGAACTGGAGGGAGCCTCAAGGGTCATCATCCTGCCCTGAGCTGCCAGTGGAGCAGTAACACTTACAGTGTGTGAAGAGTCGTCCCTAAACCTGGTGGCTCTGAGCCTGATATGACATTTGAGATCATTACTTGAGCGTCCTCAGGGTCCAGCCAATCCACAGGCACAAGCAAACCAGGTGACCCCAAGGCGGGTAACCAGTGAGAGCCGCCACATCAGTCTGTGCAGCATCACTGCCCGGCTGGGGATGCTATGCTGCTTGCTAGACTTCTCCTACTCCAGACGGTGTTTTGTTAGGCTCCGACTCCTGCTCCAGCCTGTGCGTGCTCAGCACACATCCTGCCAGAAGTGTGTCCAACCTGTTCAGTGATGGGGATTCCACAGCCTCCCTACTCCAGAACGTTCCCGCCCCTCTGGTTGGAAAGGGCCAGGCCTAGTCAACAGCTACATTAAGGACTCAGACAATGGCGTGAGGAGTGACACCTAGCTGGGAGGGGTTGGTAGCACTTTGAAGAACAGGATTAGCATTCAAACTGACTGTGAAAAATCAGAGAATTGGTCTGAAATCAACAAGATGACATTCAGTAAAGACAAGTACAGACAGAATTTGCTGGAAAACACACTTAGCGCTGCCTTCACCGAACAAGGATGTACGCCAGAGAAGTAGATTGTGCAATGGGACACTCCACTGTCCCAAGGGAACCTGCCTCAACACAGGGAAAAAAAAGTGACAGCTGTCACCTGCCACTCCACGCTGGACCCATAGGGGGCATCCACACTGGCGCCTTAGGTCGACAGAACTCTGCGTCCACACTGGGCACTTGTTAAGTCAACTTAAACGCTTCCTTAGGTCGACTTAATAACACCACCTCTTAAGGTCGACCTAAGGCTTACATCGACATAAAGCCAGTGTGGACAGATATGTCTACACTACAGGCTCTGTCAAGTCGGCTTAACAAGTGTAGACATAGCCATACAGTGTATCATCAAATCTGGTCCTGAAATAAATCTTTCCTGAACCCCCTCCCAATCTTTGCCAAGCTTATCGTCAGAAGCAAGCTCCTCGCTGACCAGAACAGATGCCAAACCTGCAGACATATCTTCACTGCTACAATGATCAATTTCCCCTTACCAGACACCTTTCAAGATCCATTTGTCCAACATGTGGTGTACCTCAACCAGTTCATTAAATGTCTCAGCAACAAGTATGTGGGTGAAACCTGACAATCACTATGGTTGGGAATGTACTCACAGGGGAAAATGACACAAGCCAAAAATATCTTATCACCCATGGGCAAACGTTTTTCGCAAAGCGATCATTCCATAGCTGATCTCTCAGTGCTTGTCCACAGAGGAAACCTGCCCCCACACTTTCAAAAGACAGTCTTGGAAATTTAACTTAATCATTTTGCTGGACATTAAAAACCATGGACTTAGACTCTGCTTGTATGGCTCATTGCAATTTGCAGCACATCCCACTGCCTGCTAATCCTTACTTCCCCACTTCATTTTAAGTGATCTCTTGCAGCATGTGTGAACCCCCCGTGCTTAACAAGCTGCTCCACCTTGGATTTATCTCGGACACTCCAGTTACCTTCTCCAGGCCTGAGGATGTCCTCCATGAAGCTGAAAAGCTTTTCCCTTCCATCAACAGAAGACAATCCAATAAAAGATTTCTCGCATGTCTTGTCTCTCTCACATACAAAGTGCTACACTTAGAAAGAAAAAATCAAATGCATAGCTACAAAATGGAGAATAACTGGCTAGATGGCAGTGCTGCTGAAAAGGGTCTGGAGATTGTAGAGGATCACAATTCCAGGCACCACAGTTGCAGAACTGGAGTAAGTCCAAAGGAGAGCAACAAAAATGATGAAAGATTTAAAAACTGACCTATGAGGAAAGGTTAAAAAACTGAGCCTGTTTCATCTTGTGCAAAGAAGACTGAGGGGGTAAGAGTTCTTAAATACTTCAAAGGCTGTGATAAAGAGGAACCGTGAGCAGTGGGTTTAAAGGGAGATTTAGGTTAGCTTTTCAGAAAATGTTTCCAACTCTAGGGATAGTTAGGGTGTGGAAAAGGTTTCCAGGAGAGGCAGTGGAATCCCCACCATTAGAATTTTTTAAGAACAAGTTGGACGGGGATGGTCTGTTTATTTGACCATGCCTCAATGCCGTGGCTGGTCTGGATGGCCTCTGAAGGTCCTTGCAGCCCTATATTTCTAGGATTTGGCACTGATGGAGCATCCAGCACAGGTAATGGGAACTCCAGTGGGGGGCTTTAACACTTCTGTGCCCTTGGCATGTTTGCAGCACTGCACATGGTCAAGGGACTGAAGGGCTCAGGGCTGGGATAAGAACAGGACCCACATACACAAAACACTCTCTTTTGGGACTCGGAGAAAGAGGGAGTGGATGCATTGTACAGTACAGTGGCGGAATATGGGGCCCATGCCCAGGGGCCCTCCACAATGTGGGGGCCCTCCACGCTGCCAGCTCTGGGGGCAGGGATGGGCTGGCCTGGCCCACGGGCTGAGCTCCGCACTCCCCTCCCACCTTGGGTCAGCTGGTCTGCCTTCGGGGGCGGAGATGGCTGGGGTGCAATCCAGCCTCTGGTGTGGCCTTCAGGCCACACTAGAAGCAGCACCATGTGCGCCAGTCAGCCCTGCCGCCCCTGGGGGCCAACCAGACAGGCTGGGGCTTGGTTCTGGTCCCAGGACCCCCCAGTGCTGGCCCACCCACAGAGGGCAGGGCCCTAGACTGTAGGCGGGCCGCAGCTACAGCGGCTTGGCTGGGTAAACCCTAGGATCGGTCGGTCCCAAGGTTTTCAAACTGTAGAGCACACTCCTCTGGTGAGGAACGTTTAGGAGGCAAGAGGCAATGCCAGGTGCTTGGGCCAGCCCCATGCAGAGGGGCACTGAGGGGGTGTGTTACTTCCACCCTCTGACTCATCTCAAGAAGTAATTCTTCCGCTCTACTCTGCACTGATTAGGCCTCAACTGGAGTGTTGTGTCCAGTTCTAGGCACCTCACTTCAGGAAAAATGTGGAGAAATTGGAGAAAGGCCAGAGAAGAGCAACACAGATGATTAAAGGTCTGGAACACTTGCCGTATGAGGGAAGATTGAAAGAGCTGGGTTTGTTTAGTCTGGAAAAGAGGAGACTGAGAGGAGACATGATAACGGTTTTCAAGTATCTAAAAGTTTGTCACGAGGAGGAGGGAGAAAAATTGTTCTCCTTAACCATCAATAATAGGACAAGAAGCAATGGGCTTAAATTATGGCAAGGGAGGTTTAGGTTGGACATTAGGAAAAAGTTCCTAACTGTCAGGGTGAGTAACCACTGAAATAAGTGGCCTGGGCAGGTTGTGGAATCTCTATCATTGGAGGTTTTTAAGGGCCGGTCAGACGAACACCTGTCAGGGCTGGTTTAATGGGGGTACTGGGTCCTGCCGTGAGTGCAGGGAACTGGACTCAATGACCTGTCATGGTCCATCCAGTTTCTGTGATCCTTTTTCAGGGGCTGCCCAGCCTGTGGGTCAGTGTTAACATCCACTGTGGCTACGCTGATTGTTCCCAGCAGCCTCCGTTGAAGCACCCTCCCACCCAGATCATCAAACATGCCTTCCCTACCCTGTAATCCCAAGGGGAAAGAGATGAGTACAGCGAGGAGGAGCACAGCCAAAAACTAACTGAAAGCAGGGTTCAGCTCAAACACTCAAAGCCACTAGGTCAGTCTGAACTCAGTCTTAATCTTTGCTCCTCTGCTCACCTGAGAAACGCCCGGCTGCATTCCAGCTGCCTGTCAATTCTGCCCTGGTCAAGCCAGCTTACTTGGTGGCACAGCCAATGGGACTGATGTCCATCAATCCCGTAGGGGTAACGTGGTCAGGAGGCTTCCTCAGCCAGTCACGCGGCAGAGCCCTGGGGAAGCTGGCAGCCAAAGGCTCTGTCCCCACCTTTGTGGAAGACTGACCAGGCTAAAAGGGACTCTGAGGAGACTGAAAGGCTGGGGCCAGGCCCAGCAGAGGCCTTGTGAATCTCTGACAGTGTCTCCCACCCAGTTCTCTGCAGCTTCTGCTCCATTGCCCCAGCCCCTTGTGCCAAGGTGACAGATTTTACAGGGACAACCCTGATATTCAGGCCTTTCTCTTATGCAGGTGTCCCAGTTTTTCCCACATGCTGTCTGGTCACCCTGCCTGGTGCCCCAAGACTCAGTCGCAGACAGCAAGCCCCACTCCCCCCATCAGGCCCTGTCCTTCTCAGGAGCACTGGCCTGTACCTGCTCCAGACGGCACCTTGACCACGACGGTCTCTGACCAGACACTCCAGAACCCCTGGAGCTGCTGCCCATTGGGCTTGGCTCGCACCTGAAGGAGGTAGCGAGGGCCGACGCGCAGGTCCAAAGTCTCGCTGTTGGCTGCGTGCTGGATCTGCAGGACCTGTCCAGAGGAAGCTGGGTTACATGCCATGGCTTGGGTTGAGGCCTGAGACACTTCTCTGGGCTCCACGTACTCAGTGCTATCCTGGAGTTGCAGCTCCTGGGGGCTGGGGTGGGGTGGACTTGGCACCTCTCCATGGTATTTGAGCATCTTTGGGGGGAAGGGTGCACCAGTTCCCAGGGCAGACCTCCCCGGTGGGGTGAGGGTACACGGGAGGGGTGCCAGTTCCAGGGGAAACCTCCCCTGTGGGGTGAGGGTACACGGGAGGGGGTGCCAGTTCCCAGGGCAGACATCCCCGGTGGGGTGAGGGTACACGGGAGGGGGTGCCAGTTCCAGGGGAAACCTCCCCTGTGGGGTGAGGGTACACGGGAGGGGGTGCCAGTTCCCAGGGCAGACATCCCCTGTGGGGTGAGGGTACATGGGAGGGGGTGCCAGTTCCCAGGGGAGACCTCCCCTGTGGGGTGAGGGTACACGGGAGGGGGTGCCAGTTCCAGGGGAGACCTCTCCTGCAGGGAAATGGGGACTGTCCCCACTTACCTTCCAGTCCAGGCTTGTCGCCTCCGAGTAGCGGATCTGATACACCATGTGCTCTGCCAGTCCCTCCTGGGGTGGGTCCCACTGCAGCCTGAGCCGTCCCCCACTGATGTTGGCCTGCAAGCTCCTTGGGGGGCCGGTAAGCACTGTCATGGGAGCCAGGAGTGTGTTAGCACAGCCGGGCAAAGGCACTTCCCCCATGCATCCCAGCCCCCAAGTTCCACCCGCACTGAGCCCTCTCTGCTTCCTCCCTCTGCAGTGCCAGGGGAGGCTGCTTCCCCCCCAGCCAGTTCACCCCGGCAGTGCAGCCGGGGATCCCTGAGCAGTCCCCATGCTGCAGTTGAGGCCTGCCAAGCACACAGGTGCCTAGAAAGGAGGCAGAAGGGGAGTCAGCTGGTTCTCACCAGCCTGGTGCAGCTGGAACGGCTCCCCAAAGTAGCTGAGGTCCGGCTGGGCGGGCTCCCGAGAGACGTTCACCAAAATGAAGATGTCGCTGTTGTTCCTGGGCTGGAACGTGCAGGTGTGGGTGCTCTGTGGCCCTGCATTGGCCTCCCAGCATCGCTGCCAAGCCTGGCCCCTGGGGAGGAGGGAGCACGTCAGTCCCGTGGAAACCTCTGCTTCCCAGTCCCTCCACCAGCCATAGCACCGCTTCACCAGCTGTCCCTGCTGCAGTCTGGCTCCTGGTACTGCCCTGGCATGAGTCACCCTGCCTCCCGCAGGGTGACACATCTCACCTGGCTCTGCAGGCCCAAATGGCACTGGCACGCTGGGTGTCTCTGGCCTGCTGGGCTCTCTCCCCTGGGCTTGACCCCCTCCCACTCCGAGAGGGTCTCCTCGCTCAAGCCCTCAGAGCACAGCACAGCACAAATGGCCATCGCCTCTGCTTCTGAGACAAGCAGACCCTGAGCAGAATGGAGACTCCACCTCAGGCGGGGCCCCCCGGGGCCCTCAGAGAACAGGCACCTCTGGGCACATGTCCAGCAGAGGGAGGCAGGCTCTGGTCCTGAGGCTTGGTGTCCCACCTGGCACAGGAACAGCGTAACCTGGGGATACCTGGGGCCCATTACCTGGAGGCACCAGGGCTCCCTTGGGACCGATAGAAGAGGCTGTGGGAGCTGTTAGAATCTGTGGGATCCCAGGTCCACTCACAGCGCACCCACTGCAGGTCGGGGGTGAAGCAGCGCAGCCCAATCTCCCCTGGGGAGGAGATAACAAGTGAGTTCCAGGCGGACCAGGCAGGACCCAAGAGCCCAGATTTCAGCAGATTGCGTGTCTGGGGTCATGCAGGCCGAGCACCCCAGGTCCCCCACCCCACCCCATCTGGTCTCTGGGCCCCAGAGTTCCATCACCCCAGAACCCTGTCCTCTCCCCCTTTGGCCATCACTCATGTCTCTTCATGCTCCCAGAAGTCTTCGGAGATGAGTACATGAGTGTTTGTGTAAGTGGGGCAATGGGCCTGCTACTGTGGAGCGCTTTCCTGTCCCATATGCTACCTGGGTGGAACTGGCTAGTGAAAGAATCCAAGTCCTCGCTCCCACCTCTTTTATCCAAAGGCCTTCCTGACCTCCAGCCCCCCCACTTGTGTGGCAGGATCCCCGTAATCCTGACAAAGCTGAGCCCAGAACCCCCAACCTTGTCATAGTCTCTTAGGGCAGGGGCTTGGGTGTCCCCATCTTGGGGTGCTCTCTCTGCACTGGATGCTCCCCTGACTCTCTGATCAGGCAGAGAGTTCAAAGCAATGCAATGCAATCCAGTAATTCATAACAAATAAGGAAAAATGGGAAAGGTTAAGGAAAACACTCAACACCATTCCCTGGCACAAAGACCCCCCCTGAGTGTCTCAAGGACATTCACAATCTGTGTCTTACATGCCTAGGCACCCTGGCGACACTGCAGGTTGGACACACTGACTCTGGTGGTGGCCCACGTGTCCTCAGGAGCCAGGGCTGTCCCTGGGGGGCAGGGCCCAGGGCCAATTGGCCTGTGGGGGTTCCTGCCCCCCCCATGCTGGGGGGGGGCAGATGGGCTGGCACAGAGAGGCTGGGCTCTGCTTCCCCACCCTGCCCCTGGGCCAGCTGCTCGGCCCTGAGAATGGGAAGGGCCATCTCAGAGGCCAGGCTTTGTGGGTCCCAACCCTTCCTGCTGTGGGGCAGGAGCAGGGTGAAGCACGGCAGTGGGGGGCAGTGGCACAGGTCCCACGCTGCCCCACTAGGAGCGGGGCAGCGTGAAGCCCATGTAACCACAGGGCTCGGGGTGGTCACCCTGCTCGTCCCCCCCACAGGACATCCCTGTCAGGTGCCAATGGGCAGGGCACTTCTCCTCTACTCTGTCAGGATCACAGTCTCCCTCCCAGTCTGGCTTGCAAGGTCCCTTGGCTGGTGGGCGTCTCCCTGTACTGGGCCCTGCCAGGATCCGTCTCGTTACCCCGGCTGCTCACAGCAGAAGGCTCCGGCTCCGGTGCCAGCCCACCTGCTTCAGAGTGGCCCTGCTCAGCTCAGCTCCCTGGTGGCTCCTTGGGCCCCTCTCTGCTGCTGGTGACTGTATCTCAGGGTGGTGCTTTGTTTCTGCCTCAGGCCCACTGTCTTCAGGAGCTCCAGCTCCCATGGAGGACGGGAGCCACCCTTCAGTCAGTCTGACGTGGAGCCTTGGTCTCTCCCCACTGGCCCTGCAGACTGTCCGACTTCTCAGACCTGATTTCTCCTCCACCCTTGCCCTACCCTTCGGCATTGAGAGGTGGACAACTCAGGCATGGCTGGATTATCACAGGGGCTTTAGGGGCTTACACTCCAGGCTCCAGCCCCTAAACCCCCTGAGATAATTCGGCCCCACTCAGTGCCGGGGGGGGGGGGGGAATAGCAGGAGGGGTCCTGCAGTGTGGGGGTGCCCAGGCAGGGGAGGCCCTGCAGTGGGGACCAGTCCAGGGCCCCCAGGCTCGTTAATCTGGCCCTGCACATCTACAGTGGCAATTTAGGTCAATTTAAGGATGCTTAAATTGACCTATACAAAGCCACGTCTACACTGGCTTTTATTAAGTCGACTTAATAACACCACCTCTGAAGGTTGACTTAAGCCTAAGCCAGTGTGGTTGGGGAATAGCTCTAAGTCGACCTTATTAAGTCAACTTAATGCCAGTGTGGACAGCTATGTCTGCTGTGAAGTCGACACCAAGTTGGGGGGAATGGTAGATACTCTGGAGGGCAGGGACAGGATCCAGAGAGACTTGGACAAATTGGAACACTGGGCCGAAAGAAACCTCATGAGGTTCAACAAAGACAAGTGCAAAGTCCTGCACTTAGGACGGAAAAATCCCATGCACTGCTACAGGCTGGGGACCGATCAGCTAAGTAGCAGTGCTGTAGAAAAGGACCTGGGGGTTATGGTGGACGGGAAGATGAATATGAGCCAGCAGTGTGCCCTTGTTGCCAAAAAGGCCAATGGCATATTAGGCTTCATCAGTAGGAGTATTGCCAGCAGATCGAGGGATGTGATAATTCCCCTCTATTCGACACTGGTCAGGCCGCATCTGGAATACTGTGTCCAGTTTTGGGCTCCCCTCTAGAGAAAGGATGTGGACAAATAAGAAAGAGTCCAGCGGAGGGCAACAAAAATGATTAGGGGGCTGGGGCACATGACTTATGAGAAGAGACTGAAGGAAGTAGGCTTATTTAATCTACAGAAGAGAAGACTGAGGGGGGATTTGATAGCAACCTTCAACTACTTGAAGGGGTGCTCCAAAGAGGAGGGAGCTAGGCTGTTCTTGATGGTAACAGAGGACAGAACAAGGAGCAATGGTTTCAAATTACAGCTGGGGAGGTCAAGGTTGGATATTAGGAAAAACTTTCTCACTAGGAGGGTGGTGAAGCATTGGAATGGGCTACCTAGGGAGGTGGTAGAATCTCCATCTTTGGAGATTTTTAAGGCCCGGTTAGACAAAACCCTGGCTGGGGTGATTTAGTGGGAGTGGTCCTGCTTTTTAGCAGGGGGTTGGACCTCGTGAGGTCCCTTCCATCCCTATTATTCTATGATTCTATGACTTAACTTTACAAGTGTAGACATAGCCTCAGGGAGCTGGTAGCTAGGATCCCATGGGAAGCATGTCTAAGAGGAAAAACAACTGAAGACAGTTGGCAGTTTTTCAAAGACACATGATCAAAGGCACAAGAGAAAACTATTCCACTGCGTAGGAAGGATAGGATGTATGGCAAGAGACCATCCTGACTTCATCAGGAGATTGTCAATAATCTAAATATAAAGGAAGAGTCCTACAAAAAGTGGAAACTAGGTCAAATCACAAAGAATGACTATAAACAAATAACACAATTATGTAGGGGAAAAATCGGAAAAGCCAAGGCACAAACCCAGCTCAAACAAGCTGAAGACATAAAGGGTAACAAAAAAAACCACTTTTCAAAGACATTAGAAACAAGAGGAAGACCAAGGACAGCATAGGACTGTTACTCAAAAGAGAGGGAAAAACAATAACAGAAAATGTGGAAATGGCAGAGGAACTAAATGATTTCTTTGTTTCAGTCATCACTGAAAAGGTTGGTGGTGATTGGATGCCTGACGCAGAGGAGGGCAGTAAGAATGGGATAGGATCAGAAGCTAAACTAGGGAGAGAACAAGTTAAAAATTACTTAGACAAGTTAGATGTCTTCAAGTCACCAGGGCCTGATGATAGGCACCCTAGAGTACTCAAGGAGCTGACTCAGGAGATATCTGAGCCATTGCCTATTATCTTTGAAAAATCAGGGAAGACTGGAGAGGTCCCAGAGGGCTGGAAAAGAACAAATATTGTGCCCATCTATAAAAAGAGAAATAAGGACAACCCAGGGAATTATAGACCAGTCAGTTTAACCTCCGTCCCAGGAAAAATAATGGAGCAAATAATTAAGGCATCAATTAGCAAACATCTAGAAGAGAATAAGGTGTTAAGTGATAGTCATCATGGATTTGTCAAGAACAAATTGTGTCAGACCAACATGATGGCTTTCTATGAGAGGGTAACAAGTCTTGTGGATAGAGGGGAAGCGGTAGATGTGGTATATCTAGGGTTTAGTAAGGCTTTTGATACGGTCTTACATCACCTTCTCATGAACAAACTAGGAAAGTACAACTTGGATGGAGCTACTATAAGATGGATGCAAAACTGGTTGGCAGGGCCAGCCCGATCATACACACAAAGTAGGCGGTTGCCTGGGGCACCAGGCTTTAAGGGGCACCAAATTAGGTGGAAGTGAATTTTTTTTCTATTAAAAAAAAAAATTAATATGTTATCTTTTTTCTCTTTGCAAAGTGTGTGTGTGTGTGTGTGTGGCGGGGGGAGGAGGGGGGGGGCTAAGTCATAGTTCACTTAGGGCACCAAAAACTCTTGGGCTGGCCCTGCTGGGTGGATAACCACTCCCAGAGAGTACTTATCAACGGTTCACAGCCATGCTGGAAGAGTATAATGAGTGGGGTATCGCAGGGATCGTTTCTGGGTCCGGTTCTGTTCAATATTTTCATTAATGATTTAGATTATGACAGAGAGAGTACACTTATAAAGATTGCAGATGAAACCAAGCTCGGTGGGGTTGCTACTTTGGAGGGTAGGATCAAAATTCAAAATAATTTGGACAAACTGGTGAAACAGTCTGAACTAAATAGGATGAAATTCAATAAAGACAAGTACAAAGTACTCCACTTAGGAAAGAACAATCCATTGCACACGTACAAAATGGGCAATGACTGCCTAGGAAGGAGTACTGCAGAAAGGGATCTGGGTGTCATAGTGGACCACAAGCTAAACATGAGTCAACAGTGTAACACTCTTGCAAAAAAAAAGCAAACACCGTTCTGGGATGTATTAACAGGAGTATTGTGAGTAAGACACGAGAAGTAATTCTTCTGCCCTACTCTGCCCTGATTAGGCCTCAACTGGAGTATTGTGTCCAGTTCTGGGCACCTCATTTCAGGGAAGATGTGGACAAATTGGAGAAAGTCCAGAGAAGAGCAACAAAAATAATTAAAGATCTGGAACACTTGACTTATGAGGGAAGATTGAAAGAGCTGGGTTTGTTTAGTCTGGAAAAGAGGAGACTGAGAGGGGACATGATAACAGTTTTTAAATATCTAAAAGGTTGTCACGAGTAAGAGGGAGAAAAATTATTCTCCTTAACTGCTGATGACAGGACAAGAAGCAATGGGCTTAAATTATGGCAAGGGAGGTTTAGGTTGGACATTAGGGAAAAGTTCCTAATTGTCAGGGTGATTAACCACTGGAATAAACTGGCTAGAGAGGTTGTGGAATCTCCGTCATTGGTAGTTTTCAAGAGCAGGTCAGACAAACACCTGTCAGGGATGGTTTAAGAGGGTACTTGGTCCTGCCATGAGTGCAGGGGACTGGACTGGATAACCTCTCATACTCTGTTCCCGTTTCTATGATTCTATGGAGCAGTTCAGGGTGCCCCAGAAAGGCGGGCAGGTCTGGAGTGACACCCACATCCCACACCCTGGCTCCTGCGAAGTTTGTATGTCCCCAGGCAGGACAGGGACCATATGTCCTGCTCTGCTCCCATGTGTGGCTCTCAGAGTCAAACCTCTGTGTCGGGATAGCCACTTACCAGAGGAGTGGGGAGTTTCAGCAGCCACAGTCCGAGACCAGGGGCCCCAGAATCCATCCAGGGACAAGCCGTCCGGTTTGGTGCGGATCTGGATGTGGTATGTGGCCCCAGGCTGCAGCGTGCGGAGGAGACATGCCCTGGTGCTGTGCACCTCCTCCTGTAGGAGAGGGACCAGACTGACTGAGGAGAAGCATGGGGGAGGTGCTCCAATCACCCCATACACAGTCAGTGTCTCTGACCTAGAGACATTCTCCCACAAACCTCTCAGCCCCTGAGTCCTGAAGGCTTGCAGCAGAGCCAGGGAGGTAACAGACCCATGTCCTTCCCTGCAGCAGAGCCTCTCTGCATTTCCAGTGCCCCGTTATGCATCACATGCCCATCTAGGACAGGAAATGATACAATTACAGTCTCCAGGCTGGCACTGTGACTTGCAGGGAGGATGACATGAAGGTTCACCAGAGTGTCAGCCACAGCCCATGGGGGCTGTTACACCCAGCCATGAGTGAGGGAGGGACCCAGCATTACCTACAGCCTGTGGGGCCTGTTATAGCTGGCCATGGGGACTGGTACACCTGGCCATGGGGGAGGGACCCAGCATTACCCACAGCCCAGGGGACTGGTACACCCGGCCATGAGTGAGGGACCCGGCATTACCTACAGCCCAGGGGACTGTTACACCCGGCCATGAGTGAGGGAGGGACCCAGCATTACCCACAGTC
>ML686057.1:230486-247030 GCA_007922175.1 Pelusios castaneus
TACACCCGGCCATGAGTGAGGGAGGGACCCAGCATTACCCACAGTCCAGGGGACTGTTACACCCGGCCATGGGGCAGGGACCCAGCATTACCTACATCCCAGGGGACTGGTACACCCAGCCACAGGTGGAGAGGAAACCAGTGTTACCCACAGCCCCTGGGCGCTGTTACACCCGGCCGTGAGTGAAGGATCCAGTGCTACCTACAACCCTGGGGTCTGTTACAACCGGCCAATGAGGGGAGGGACCCCGTCTTACCCACAGCCCAGGGGGCCTGTTCTAGTCAGCAATGGGGAGGGATCCAGCCTTACCCGGCGGGGTGGTTCCCTGGAGCCCAAGACGCAGTAGAGGATCTCATAGTTGAAGAGCTCGGTGTATTCATTCGCTGGGGGCTCCCAGCTCACCAGCAGCTCCCT
The DNA here is from genome assembly GCA_007922175.1 of Pelusios castaneus. Taxonomy (NCBI): domain Eukaryota; kingdom Metazoa; phylum Chordata; order Testudines; family Pelomedusidae; genus Pelusios; species Pelusios castaneus. Next base: position 230,901 of record ML686057.1, read on the forward strand.
GGCTGCCCCAGTCCAGGTGACCGTTATGTTCACAGGGGGAGCAATGAGACCTGGAAGGAAAGAGCCAAAGCTAAAGGCTCTCACGGCAGGCTTGTGGGCTCTTCCACAGCACCACGGCCAGGTTAGTGCCATTCAGCGCCAGCAGCCCATAAAGAAGCTGCCCAGGACCGTACCCTTGTTGTGTGCGGCTGGACATGGCCCCAGTGCTGCACAGTGATCGCTGTGCGAGGCCAGGGAAGGCATTGTCCGGGTGTGGGGTGGGTCAGGAGCCTCTGTCACCTGTACTAATGGCCGGGCATTGCTAGCAGCCAGAGTCTGGTGGGCACCAGAGCTGGGGACCAGGCTGCGTCCTCATTCCTGAGGGGGCCAAGGAGTGGCCATCACAGCCCCGGTGCTGGCAGATGCTGCTAAGCGGAGAGTGGAGGAAGAGCTGCATGGAGTGGCCTGCAGAGCTGGGACTGAGCCAGCCGGGTTTCCATTCTGTCGAGGGGGTGTTTGATGACCTGAGACGGTCTGAGAGGAAGCATGTCGACTGGCTTCCCCTCACTTTAGGCAGGAAGGGGGCATCCACCGGAGCAGCAAGGGCTGGGTCTGTGCAGTGCCCTGCCTGGCTGGGGGGGAGCTGGCAGCTGGCAGGCTGCAGTGGGATGCCTCGAGACCTTGACAGCAGGAGGGTCAGTCCTGGGGCCGAGGGGCCTGTTGCTCTGCAGCGGGAGCATCAGTGGATAACAACAGCTCCCTCCCTCCTGGGCAGGCCATGTCCTGACGGCAGGAAACACCACCCTGCAGCACTGGCCCAATGCCCACCCGGGTCAGAGGAAAGGGGCAGTAAACTCCCACCACAGCCATTTACAGCCCCTGGAACACACAACGCGCTGGAGAACCGAGCAGGGCTTTGCCACCTGCCACCTCCACGTGTGGGGAAGAGCCAGGAGGGCAGGGGCCAGGGGCGGGGAAACCAAGGCCAGAACTCACCAACCGTCTCCACGGCAAGTTCCCGGGCGTACTTGGTCTGGTTGCTGGTGGTGTCCAGCACGTGGACGTGGAGCTGAGTGAAGAGCCGCACATCGTGGCTGCTGGGGAAGATGCAGATGTAACGTCTGCCACCACCACTCTGTGTCTGCGTAGCCAGCGCACACTCCTTGGCCTTCTCCCTGTGGGGCAGGGCAGTCAGGGGGTGGGCCCCAGGTTCCCCTTGGGCACAGCTCCAGTTTCGGGGGCAGGCCGGGGCAGTGGGTCCCACAGCAGGGCTCTTTGTGGCAGAATGTGCCCGTGGCCCTGCACTGCCTGGGGTGGGGGTGGGTAAAGCCAGGCCACGAGGCACCGGCGTCCCTGATGGCAGGTGGGTGCATGTTTCCCCACCTGACTGCTGGGAACAGGCTGTTCCAAGGCTCTGCTAACCAGCCAGCGGCCAAGGCTGGTGGAGATGGGAAGTCCCTCCTCTCGCTGCGGGTCAGGGAGACAACTCGGCTGCTAAGCAGGGCTGCGGCAGAGAGGGCATAGTGCTGGGCCTGTCAGTCCCAACCTACCCGCTGTAGGTGTAGAGGAAGCGGTACGGCTGGGTCCCACGCTCTGGCTCCTCCTCGTCCCAGAAACAGGTGAGGTCTTCAAAGGTTCGGGAGAAGCAGAGAATGTCCTCAGAAACCTCCCCCAGGAGATCCACATCTGCATGGAGCAGAGCGCTGTTTAGCTGGGGGGCTGGGCCCCCAGCAGGCGAGACAATGAGAGTCCAGAAATGCGGTACCCCAACTGTGCAGCGACTGCTCACTGGCCTGGGGTCAGTTCGAATTTCAGCAAGCAGGTTGCTGCATCCTGTGCCAGCTGCCAGCAGCCCCAGGGCCGTCCAATAACTGCAGATCAGCCAGATGCCAGAGCAGCCTGGCCCCTACTCTGTCTTCCCTGGGCGCCATTAGGCTGAGGGCACAGCAGAGGCCCCTGTAAGAGCCGAGCCGAGCTGCCCCCCAGGGAGGGGATTTGCTGCTCTGCGTCACTAGCGTGGTGAGTGGCATCCCTGGGTCTCTGCGGCTACTCAGGTGCCAAGATGGTGGGCACAGGTTAGAAAAACGTGCTACTGAGTTTAGACGTTGTACTTGTCCCTGCTGCTCCGGCCCAGGCCTCCAATGTGTTTCCTCAGCTCAGCCCCAGGAGAGGGGTGTTTTTCACCCCACCCATACAGACGGGGAGTCTAAGGCGGCCCTGCCCACCACCATTTCCACCTGTGCCAGGTTGGCACCAATGCTGCCCTGATGTTAGTCAGGGGAGAATCAGTGTGGCCTGGGATTCAGCCACAGACACGCCCGTTGCCACAAGCAGTCATCAGCAGCCCATGTTGGCCAGCTGGCAAAAGCCCACTGAGAAGTCTTGGCTGGCCTATGCCATGGCTGCAGAACACAGCAGGCCCATGTAGTGCTCTGCTCCCCGCTCTGATCAGCCTCACAGATGGGGCTCCATGTCCAGCAGAATCTGTCCATCCCCCCAGAGCCAGGATATGGTGTAGGGAGGGGCTGGGGCACTGGGTACAAACAAACATCCCGAAATAGCCCTGTGGTTGGAGTGTGGCTCTGGGCCAGCTCAGGCCTGGGCAGGAAGCACACCCTGTCTCGTTCTGGGCGATAGCATTCACTGCAGAGGAGGGTGAGGAAGTGAGATAAGGAGAAGCAGCTTCATGGGTTCCCAGGACAGACAGGCACTGCTGCCCCGGGAGCAGACTAGCACAAAGGCCTGGGGCTGCCAGACTCCCTGCAGCAAAGGCAGGGCGGGGTGAGAAGACGGTGCCAGTGAGGAAGAGGGAGGGATAGCCCTCCTAGCGGGGCTCAGAGTCAGGGAGCTGCCTGGGGCTTTCTCAGGGCTGCTCTCGGCTCCCCGAGATGAGGCTGCCCCCCAGTTTACACAGTAAATTGCTGCCCCAGTCTTGGTGTATGATCAGTGAAAAGATCCAGCTTGTCACCCTCCCCAGGGCTCATCTGGGCAGAAGCTCAGTGAGGAGATGCCCTGGTGCCACGGGTTGCTGGGGAGCAGCCTGGGACTTCGGCTTGCACAGCAAGCTTCAGGAGTTCCCTCGGCTCAGAAGGGGTTTGGTGCCCCAGGGAGCTGCCAGAGAAAATACCCCCCCCTCCACCCTCCATCTGGAGACATATACCCCTCTTCTCCCAGAAGCCCACTTCCCAGTCAGCGTCCCCTGGAACCCACTAGATGCCATAGCTAACATCCCATGATGCCTGCTGGCCTAAGGGAGCTCACAGGCCAGGGGCATTACAGGTGCCATTTCTGGGCTTTCAGCTTGAGTTCAGCTGAACTGTATGTTCTGGCAGGGCACGAGACAGCCTGGGCACCCGTAACTTCACTCGGCATTAACGAAGGGTTGGGGCATTGAATTGCCTTCTTCTCATTTTCTTTAGCTCATTTCTCAGCCTGCCGTGTGTCACAGCCAAGCCCCAGAGTGCACCGATGGCTCCTTGGTCCCTTCACTGCATGTGTAGGGAATTTAGGCTATATTAGCTGAGTAACTGGCCACTGGACTTACTAGAAATCAAACCTGTTTTGAGACATGACTAAGGCGTAAAGCTGGAAAGCACCACGTACAAGTAACAAAGGAAAGTTAAGTGAGCACACTTTACTGGGATGACTCTACCAAAAAGCCATTAATAAGAAAGGCCCCATCTCTGGTAAACAGGATGCCGTAGGCAAGGGATCAGAGAGGGCAAAAAAGCCTTGAACATTTCATTGGTCAAAACTGTATTTGGTAACCAAATAACCCATAAACAACAAACAAGGGGGTGGGCTAATTATATGCTGTATATTAAGTTTAATCTAATCATGTAACCTTCATATTAAGGGTAGTGAAACCATGTAGGGGTTTAGGCATGATGTAACCTGTTGTATTATGCATGCATCTGTTGCATTATGTATATTATATATACCTTTCTAACATGCAAATACATCTTGTGAACTCTGTATTCCGGGCTTACTTACATGGGTACAGGTCGGGATGTGGCAACTCCTGCTGGTTTGGTGCATATGATGGAACAAGTAGTTTGATTAAAGACACCATCTACCCATTCTACTCCTGAGTGGACCTGATCCTTCTTTTCCTCCAACACACTGCTTTGCACCATCTCCTCCCTCTTCCTGTCCAGCACCGGCCAGGTCTCCCTGCCCTGCTCCCAGAGCCAGGTGGTGGCATGGGACCCAGCAATGGTGCAGCTGAAACTAGCCTGGAGTCAGCAGGGAAATTTTTGAAAGCAGAGATGGAGCAAGAGCCCCCCAACCCCCAGTAAGCACTGCGCACACACATGGTACGGCTACACGGCAAAAAAAAAAAAAAGAATATTAGAACTGGAAGGGACCATGAGAGGTCATCGAGTCTAGTCCCCTGCACTCATGGCAGGACCAAGCACCATCTCCAGGGGGGTCAAACATATGGCCCACACGCTGGACACAGCCCGTGAACCTCTTCCATCCAGCCTGTGACTGCATTCCACTCCCTAACCGAGAGTGAGAGCGTGGTCTTGTGGTATTGCAGAGCGCAGCCTCACATACGCAGCACTCCTCGATGCCATGAGACTGGCCAGTATTTCAATGTACGGAATGGACGGCCCACTTGAAGTACATTTAAGTCAAGCCCACCATAGCCAATGAGTTTGACACCCCTCATCTAGACCATCCCTGTCAGGTGTTTATCTGACCTGCTCTTAAAAACCTCCAATGATGGAGATTCCACAACCCGCCGAGGCCACTTATTCCAGGAGTTACTCACCCTGACAGTTAGGAACTTTTTCCTGATGTCCAACCTAAACCTCCCTTGCTGTAATTTAAGCCCAGGGTGGGTCCTTAGCTTTAAGGTGGGTCCTTCACTTGGATTAACCAAGGTGGGTTAGAAAAGCTAGAAGAGACAGCACCTTGGCATTGAACTCCGATGAGCACTCAAGATAACGCCCTAGCAGTAGGGGTATGGTAATGGAGCAGAGCAGCTAACTCAAGTTAGGGTCACACAGTGGGTTCTCCTGAGCACGGATATCCACCCAGAGCGCCCTGTGCAGACACACCGGCATGCTCTCAATCTCTCCCCCCCCCCCCCCGGGGGGGGGGGGGGGGGGGGGGCAGAGAGGAGTCATTCTCTCTTCCCAGGGACCTAGGGATGCCTCCCCCCACCCTGGGACTCTCATGTCCCCTCAGATCCAGCACTCTCTGGCCGGTCAGCTGTGCGTGCATGGGCCAGTCACAGTTGGGAACAGCATCCTTGCTCCAGGAGAGTGGTGCTCAACACAACCCAAGGGAGTTTGCAAGGTGGCTTTTTGCCTGGGGCACCTGCCTGAAGCAGGCCATATCCAGCCAGGGCCCAGGTATGTGTTGAAGCCACTTTCCTGCCCCCAGCTGCACATGGCTCCAAGGAACCACTTGGAGCCTGGGACTCGGCCAGATGTGGCGGGGCCTTGTTCCCATCCCCAAGGAACCTGAGGATAGCTCAGCCAGGTTTAGGACTATTTTGTGCTGCTGGCTTGTGCTGGCAAATTGGTCCAGGCTGGCTGAAAGGCCAACCATTCACTAGTCCCAAACCAGCTCCCCGCTGGCCATGGCCCAGAGACTCAAACAATAGCAAGTATGCCCTCCCCTGCTCACCCGCAGGCTGCCCAAGGAGAGGACAGAGGCTCTGTGGACTCACCTTCAGATGTGACGGGAGCAGGGCTGAGAACAGGAGCGAGGAGGCTGAGCAGGAGTCCAGCTACCAAGAAAAGGGGTTGCCTTTGGCACTGCTGGGCTCCCAGTCTGCTCCAGTGAGCATTGGGTGCCAGCCCCATTGCAGGGCTGGACATCCAGCAGCAGGGCTCTGTTCTCTTTCTGGTCCCGGCTTGCTGCTGGAGTGCTGAGCCACGAAGCCTTTATCTGGGAAATGGCAGCCTTGCTTGGCAGGAAGCCTGGGTGAAAGGCCCCACCACCCCCATCCACCCAACTTCCCCGGCCCCCAAACCACCATGCTGTGGCCGCTGTGTTGCTGAGGAGACTGTTCCTATCAGATAGGCAGCACGTCCTGCACTTGTGGCTTCAGGGCAGAACAGGAGGCTGGGATAGGAAGAGAAACAACCCTCAGCGAGCTGACCGAGGGGGCGCACAGCAAGGGAGCCCTGCTTCTAGGGGGACTTGGTCCCTCAGGCAGCACTCGGAGGGACTAGCTGTCCCTGACACGCACATCGTGTGAGATGCTCATCGCAGACACCATCCCAGTCTCCAGCACACGCACCACGCCCTCATCTGGTCACTCATTAGAAACCCAGACTGGAGCAGGCGGCGCTCTCTGGTACTGGAATTCCCTGGAGATGCCACACCTCGCGTCACCTCAGACTGGACGGCAATCTCACCCACCCACCCCGGCTGGTGATGCCCAGCTGTGCAGAAAGGTGCCCCGCCCCAGGCTGCCAATTCCTCCCAATTTACTGACCCCAGCAACTGTGGCAGGGCACATGCGCCTCCCAGAGAGAGAGAGAGACCCAGAGCAGGGCCCGAGAGTGCCAGCCGACAGCTGAACGGCCGCTTCTCCTCAGCGCCTACTCTCGGGAACAGAGCCCAGCTCAGGTTTCCTTGTGCCAACACTCAGAGCACACACATGCTGTAGTAAGTGTTTTTCAGAAGAATACATTGTGATTGGGTTTGTGCTGCCTGCCATGCAGGAGGAAACCACCGTGGCTGGCTTGAGAGCAGGCAGGAAAACTCGGCCATCAGCAACAATCACCCAGAAAGCTGAACGCAGGGGAATCCATTCTCATATTAGAGCATCAACTCTCCTCAGCAGGCAGGCGGGAGTCCCATTCATATACAGCATGGCCCAGTAGTCCAGCGCATTGTGGGTTTTCTTTCATTATTTTGCTTTCCCCTGCATGAGCCAGGGTACTGGGAATGATGGCCCATGCCTGAATCCAGTAAATTCCATGTTCCTGCGATGGTCCAGGACCCTGACATCCTCACCACAGGCCTGGGAAAACACAGGCCCCAGCCATGCAAGAGTCAGTAACCCATTCCCACTCCCTGAGCCACCCTAGAGCTGGATCAGAGCCAGTGGCCCTAACTGGCGTCAAACTGGATGATCTAAGTGGCCTTCCCCAACCTCAGATCAGCGTTTCTATGAAAGAGAGAGGAAAGACCCCCAGCCTTGCCCAGCAGCCAGGCCAGCCAGTCCCTCAGACTTCCTTTCCGAAATATAAAGCACAAATAGCGGCAGCTGCTGGGCTCTGGAAGGTCAGAGAGGAGCTTGTGGCCAGGCTTGATTATTTCACTCCTCCATGGGGTGAGCACTGCAATCATTCCTCTCTGTCTCCCCTAATCTGGGAGCAACGTTTGCAGAGCTCTGTGTGCCAGGACTCTGCCCCGTGGCGACGGGCCGGGTCTGGCTCCCAGTCCGAGAGCAGCCACACCTGAACTACCATGGCTGTAGGAGGCAGGAGGTGCTGTTTCCAAGTCTGTCCTTAACCCAGGACAAGTCTTTGCGTCTCTCGTTCTGCACCCAGAGGCTGCCGTCACATCCTCTCCTGGAAGCTCCAGAGAAGGCCATCGTGGCTGTTGGCTCAAGGGGAGACAGACCTGCCTGTGCGCCTCAGTCACACACAGCGCCGGGATTGTGAGCGGCACGGGGGTGGGAGGAGGGTGGGACGGGGCTGGCTCAGCGGCTGGTCCCTCCACGGCTGCAGAATCTGGCAGAGAGGGCAGCAAGCGCCGAGCAGACCTGCCTGGGGCGCAGAAACAGCAACTGCACCATGAACGTGTGCGCTAGGCGCTGCCCCCAGGCAGGTTCCTGTTCCAGGTCTCCAAGGGCAGTTCCTTGTCCCCACGCAGACACCCGGGAGCAGTTCCCCTGTGGGGCAGAGGCTGTGCCCCTCCTGGCCTGTGGCGAGCAGGTGCGTGTTATTTACAGGGCTCCCGGCGTGTGCGCGGCTCACTCTCATGCCTCTTCTGCTGTGGCGTCGATCCCAGCATAGGTGAAGTTCTCGAACAAGGCCATGTTCACGTAGGCCTGGCGGGGCAGAGACAGTGTCAGCGTCAGATGAGCTGTGCGGCTCCAAAGACTGACTGGCTGCGTCTGGCCCATGCACTGGCCGGACCCCTCCTGCGGGGACGGATGGGCTTGTGCCCCCTGGCCTGGGCTCTCCCACCCCCGGCAGTCGGGCTCTGGGCTGCGGGTCAGACTGGTGTCCGCGGCCAATGCCAGGCAGGCTGGGGGCAGGGCTATCCCCATGGGGGACTGCCCCACAGAGCAGGGGTGCCCCACGGTACCTGCCTAGTCCAGCTCAGAGAGTCCGGCTGCCAAGTTCCTGGCCTCTGGCTTGGGGAGGAGTCCAAGTACAGGCATGTGTCAGGGCTCAGCACGTGTTCCTGGGAGCTCCCTGCCCCTCCAATGGAAAGAGGCTACAGCCCCATGGATTTCCCCAGCAGGTTCCATGTGGCAGGCAGCTTTACGTCACTGCCCCCAGCTCCCCACACAGGGCATGGCCAGGGAGCGAGGCTGGCTACCATCCAGCGGGGAAAGCTGGTTCCCCTGCCCCAGAGCCTGAGCACAGAGGGGCCGAGCTGGAGCCAGCTGCCCTGGGGAGCACACAGGAGACTCCTGTTCTTAGCTACCTTCCTGGCCTCCAGCATGCGGCTGAGCTGCAGGGAGATCTGAGCAAAGGGCGGGCGCTCATAGGGCCGGTCTCGCCAGCACAGTCTCATCAGTTCGTACCTAGGAGAGGACACAGCAGGGAGGTGTCAGCGCAAGCAGGCACGTGGGGGAGGAAAATGCTGGCAGGGGAGAGTTGCTAGGAGAGCCCAGCAGGCTGCCGTGGGTCACGAGTGGGGAGGCTGACAACTTTCCCAGCCCTAACCCCAGATAGCGTACAGAGATCGCGTTGTGTGATGGTGCAGCCCATCCCCCAGGAGACGCACAATCAAAGTCTGTGCAAAGCGGTTCCTGTGCGTGGCTGGTGCAGCGCCCCTGGCCACAGCCAAGGCCCAGGCTTCTCTCGTGCTCCCAGCAGGCACAGCCAGATCCCGCACCCACTTACACCTCATCGTCACAGTTGCGGGGCTTCTCCATGCGATATCCCTGGGGCAGTTTCTCATAGAGCTCGGCACACGTCATCCCGCAGTACGGTGTTCCTCCTGGGGACAGAGGGCCAGCACATACACTCATAAGAACATATGGGCAGCCAGACTGGGTCAGATTTATGTTCCATCTCGCCCCGTGTCCTGTCTTGTGACAGTGGCTGGTGCCAGGTGCTTCAGAGGGAACAAAAAGATCAGGGCACTTGATCGAGTGATCCGTCCCCTGCCATCTAATCTCAGCTTCTGGCAGTCGGAGGTTTCGTGGCTTCCAGAGCATGGGGTGGTGCACTGTCCTTGACTATGCTGGCTTGTCACCATTGATGGACTTTCCTGCCATGAACTTATCTAGTTCTTTTTTAACTCTGTTATACTTTTGGCCTTCTCAGCATTCACAGGTTTACTGAGCATTGTGTGAAGAAGTACTTCCTTTGATTGTTTCAAACCTGCTGCCTAGTAATTTCACTCGGTGACCCTGGGCCTCCTGTAAATAACTGCTTTATTCACTTTCTGCACACCCATCATGATTTTATAGACCTTTACCATATTCCCCTGTAGACATCTTTCTTCTAAGATGAACAGTCCCAGTCTTTTTAATCTCTCCTCATATGGAAGCTGTCCAATTCCCTTAATTGTTTTTATTGCCCATCTCTGTACTTTTCCAATTGTAATACATCTTTTTTGAGATGGGGCAACCAGAACTGCACATGCTATTCAAGGTGTGGACGTACCAAGGATTTATGTAGCAGCAAAATAATATTTTCTGTTTTATTATCTATTCCTTACCTAATGGTCAGCTTTGGACTTAACTCCTGAGAAATTTGGTATCGTCTGCAAATTTTGCCACCTCTTCTCTACCCCCCTTTCCGGATCATTTATTAATGTGTTGAACAATAGTTGTCCCAGTATAGATCCTTGGCCTCCCCATTTACCTCTCTCCATTGTGAAAACTGATAATTTATTCTTGTCCTTTGTTTCCTATCTTTTAACCAGTTACTGATCCGTAAGGGAACCTTCCCTCTCATCCCATGACAGCTTACTTTGCTTAAAAGCCTTCAGTGAGGGACCTTGCTAGATGCTTTCTGAAAGTACAAGTGCATTATATCCATTGGGTCACCCTTGCTCTCATGTTGGCTGACTGCCTGAAACAATTCTAATAGATTGGTGATGCATGATTTTCTTTTACAAAAGCCATGTTGGTGCTTCCCCAACAAACACTGCTCATCTGGAAGTCTGAAAATTTTGTTATTTTCTATAGTTTCAACAAATTTGTCTGATACTAAGATTATGTTTATGTCTGTAATTGCCAGGATCACCTCTGGATCCTTTTTAAAAAAAATCTACATTCCATTAGCTATCCTTCAATTATCTGGTACAGGGACTGATTTCAGTGACAGGTTACATACCACCTTATCAGTTCTGCACTTTCATGTTCCTTCAATACTCTTGGGTGAATACCATCTGATCTTAGACCTGGTCTACACTAACAAGTAAGCTTTTGTCAACCAAACAGTGCTGGTGTGCACATTACACCCACTTTCCTGCTAATAAAACTGCCCTGGTTTTTCAATAAAATAAACCACCTTGACAGGAGGCATAGGGCCTTTGTTGGCAGAGCTAGGGAGACTCAATGTCACACTAGACACTGTGTCCCCTTAGAATGGGGCAGGGTCGGTCACACTCATCAACGACACTGCTCCCCCCTCTCCCAGTCCCAGCTGGATGCTGGAACAGCCATGTGAGCACTTCTCCCCTCCCCATCACAGCTAGTAGCTGGCTACACCCTGGTTCCAGCTTGGAGCCAGGAGCCAGGCTGCAGCCCTAATTCTGGCTCATAACCTGGAGCCAGGCAGCAGCTTTCTGCCTCTCGCCCCAGCTGGTAGCAAGGAGGTGAGCTCAACCCGCCACAGTCCGCCACTACACCCCTCCTACAAGCTGGGACTGGCTACAGGCCAGGACTGGATGGGATGGTGGAAGTTGTGGGGCATGGGCATTCGGAGCCTATCTTCTGGCTGCCAGACAAGGCGTGGGTGGGGCCCAGGTGGCTGCAGCTGAGTTTGCAACTGCAAGCTGGGTTGTGTGTGGCTGAAGCCTGCATCCTTGTTGCAAGCTGGGACCAGGCAGAATGGTGGGACACAGGTGGCTGCCACCCAGCTCTCAGCCCAGACATGAGCAACTCTACTCCGCTCCTGACTCAGTGCCGGGACTGGGCAGGATACAGGGGGCTGCAGCCGGCTACAGCTGTGACAGGGAGAGAAGTCTCTGCATGACTGTGATGCTGTCCAGATTATGGGGACCATTTACGACATTATTTAATATCAATATATCAAAATTACAATAATCCATGTGAGATAGGCCATGTTAGGTACTGATCATTGTATTGTGTGTGTGTGTGTGTGTGTGTGTGTGTGTGTGTGTGTGTGTGATACAGGCTGGCTGCAGCAATTGCCTGCTTAATGGCCCATTAAGGAAACTCTCAGGTACCATGCACCCAGGGAGAGATCTGATGAGCCACCAGGGTTTGCTCATGTGCCTCTGGACTCCATTTTGTTTCTGTACAATTCTACACACAGCATGGAAAAGACCAGGGGACATACAAGGCTGCAGCACCAACTGCATCTTGTCTTTCAGTCCATGCAGCTTTCAGCTGACACCCAACTCTAGACCTATCCATCTACAGCTGAAGCTGTGAGCAAAGGACAGAGACCCAGCCAGGTGCTGGATGTACACCAGAGGACCCACACAAGCCTGCAAACTCCAAATTCTACCAAGGACTTGATGCACATGGAGTTTTCAATCACTGTATGGATGTGATTTGCTTTAATCCTTTAACGTTTCACATCATTTGTTTCTTTCCTTGTATAATAAACCTTTAGTGTTAGGTACTAAAGAATGGGCTGGCAGTGCAGTATTTTGGGTTAGATCCAAACTGATGACCTGGTGATGTGGTTGATCCTTTTGGGGTCAGAAAACCCCTTTCGATATGAGCGTGGAGTGTTAAGTAATTTAGCTCTTTACCAGACCCTGCGGCTGTTTGGGGACCAGGGCCTGAAATGCAGGAAAGGGGTTGTTTATATTTTGCTGTGGCTTCTGGGTAACCAAAGAAGCCTTGTTTGTGGCTGGCTGGGAGGTCTGACTTCAGTATCACACAGCAGTGTTGGGAGCATCTGCTCTCCATTTGCAGCCTGTTCTGATCTTGGCATTTTCAGATGGTCGCCCCAGGCTGGCAGGGTCACAACGATTGCCCCAGCTCATGGCTGGGATTGGGGGGCAGCCCCGGCAAGCTGTGGCCTTCCAGCAAGGAGCTGAGCGATGGGGATCTCAGCTCCCCAAACACTGGCCTTTAGGTTGGTGGAAGCTCTCCTACTGAGATGTGCCAATTTATTTTTCTAGTAGAGACAAGGCCAGTGATTTCTTATTGCTTAATTTATCTCCTCTAGTGACACCTCAGTCTGGGACACTCCTCAGATTTGTCACCTGCAAAGAATGTCTGAGCTGTGGGAATGACCCTCACACCCTCTGCAGTGAAGACGGATGCCAAGAATTCATTTATCGCCTCTGCAACAGCCTTGTCTTCCTGGAGTGTTCCTTTAACCCCTCCATCGGCCCCACTGGCTCTTTGGCAGCTTCCTGCTTTAGAGGAACTTTAAAAAATGGTGCTCTTAAGTTTTTGCTAGTTGCTCTTCATATTCATTTTTGGCCTGCCTAATTAGACATACACACTTGCCTTGCTCCTTTCTATTTTCCACAGTCAGATTTCACTTCCAGTTTTTAAAATATGCCTCTAACCACCTCTTTTATTCTGCTGTTTAGCCATGGCGACGTTTTTTGATCGTCTCATTGGGCTGTTTTGTTTTTATCTTTGGGGTAGCCATATTATTTGGGCCTCTCTTATGGTGCGTTTTAAAGGTTCCATGCAGCTTGCTGGCATTTCACAGTTTGCAGGGCCCCATCCACAGACCACCCCCTCTGCAGTTGCCCACACAAACCAGGGCAACCCAGTCTCCAGCCACAATCAGACTTCCACCAGGCTGTGGCTGAGGTGGGACTAGCCACTTCCCTCAAGGGAAGATACAGTGGGCTGGGCAGTCCCCCTAGGGCATTGGGAGCAGAGGGATCTGCACCTTGGCACACTACCAGGCCATCGCACCCTCCGCTGTGCAGCACTCAGACACAGAGGCATGTTCATGTCCCTCTCTGCCCTTGTTGGACAGCATTTCCTGCACTGAATCAAGGCCTGAGCCCAGCTAGAGCAATGGGAGGGCGGGTCAGGGTGGCTGGACACATCTGTGCCATGCATGCAGGGCCCACAGACACCCCACAGATAGAAGGAATGAACGTGGGGGAGAGTCTCCTGTGCTGGTACTTACCCAGACTGACAATCTCCCACAACAGCACCCCAAAGGACCACCTGAAAGAGACACAGCCCATGGGTGTCCAGCAGTCCCTGCCTCTGAGCTCTCCTCACCCCATGCCCAGCTCACCGGGCTTGGCACATGCTGTCTGTCTGTTGGAAGATTTTATGCCGGGACAGGACTGGGAGGGGACTGGGACTGCCCCTGGGACAGGAGCACTGGGGGAGGGTTCTGGAAATGGAGACAAGCTCTTTAGAGCTAGGACTGGCTTTGGGCAAGACCAGCACAATGGGAACAAAGAGGAATCCATGGTGTTGAGCACAGAGAGCTGAGGGCCTGCGAGGGAGGTTAGGAAAAAGGCACTGGGGAGGTGTAGGAACAAGGGGGTTGTTTCACTCCATACTGAAGCTAGGATGCTATCTGGGGACTATTCCCTGCATACATATACACCCACAGCCTGGGGCAGGACTCACACGTCGCTCTTGGTGGTGTATACACTGTAATTCAGGGACTCGATGGCCATCCAGCGAACTGGCAGGCGGCCCTGGGGAAAAAGACACATGAATGAGCAGAGTAGAGTGGAAATGCTCCTGCATGGGGAGGGAAAGAGAGCTGGGCATAGGAAACAGCCACTCCCAGACCAGTCGGGGAAGATCTAGGCTAGGGTACAGATGGGGAGAGGGGGGGTAGGGAACAGTTGCCCAATCCAGCTACCCAGGCAGTGGAAACCAGTGGTGTAGATGGGATTTGTGCCCTTGCTGTGGGACAGGAGGAATCTTGCTGTAAGCCAGAGGGAAAATTCCAGCAATTGCCCCTGGAGCTGCTGGGCTGGGGCATTGCAACCTAGGTCTGCTAAGGGCACAGTGTGGGTCTCCTCATTTTGGACTCACCATGGTCTTCTTCACATAGACCTCCTCCCCTCGGGAGAGGCCAAAGTCAGCAATCTTGGAGGCCAGGTTCTCCCCCACCAGAATGTTCCTGGCTGCCAAGTCCCTGTGAATGAACTGAGACGGCCATGGCGAGTGAAGGCTGGGCCTGCGTGAACTGGACCCTCTCTAAACAAGCTGCAGGCCCCAGCTCTTCCACGGCCCATGGACACCCCGCCCGGCTGCATGCACAAGGGACAGCCTGAGGCTCAGAACAGGGCTGAGCTTTGGCATGAGGGGGGCAGAGTCAGGCGTGGCTGGGAACTGACCCAGCATTTGCCATCCAGAACTGTGCAGCTGGGAATGGGGAGGTGCCGACAACCCTAGCTTCTGCCCTCTGGAGATGCTGAGGGACAAAGCCATTCTGCATCAGGTAAAGCCAACATCCCAGGGCACCAGCCGCTGCTCCCAAAGAAGCTGAGGGCTGCAGTGAATCCTGGTCAGCTCTCCTGGCTTCTGGGGTGTCTCTCCTGCACCAGCTGGTTGGGCAGAGAGCAGGGAGCCAAGCTGTGGGGCAGGCTCCGGGAGCTGGGCCAGGAGTCAGCAGAGTCACGGCTGGGCTGGGCTTTGCAGCAGCCCTTGAAAGAGGAGACCAGAGGCCTTTCACACCCACCACTGGGGCACCATCGTGGTGGCTGAGTTTGGGAGGATGCTCCAGCAGGGCTTGGGCAGGGGGCCTCCGCTACCAGCATTCGGGGTCAGAGCTGGGTTGGTCGCCTAGCTTCCCCGCACACCTGAGTCCAGAAGGGTGCGTGCTGCTGGGCCAGCCACTGAGCAGGAGCAGGAGCAGGCAGCCCCCGTTCCCACATCACAGCCAATCAGAACGCTAGCTAGCTCTCCCCTGCTCGACATGCTGGTTGGCAGGACGTTCCGCCGTGGCACTTGTGGCACCGTGGCGTCGTCCCCTCTCACCTCAGGCAGGCTGTGCCACATGTCTCTGGCGGCAGCGGCTGGCATGTCTCAGGGAGACCCTCAGCTCGATTCTGACACAGCTGTGCAGGCCCAGCCCCTGGCACCCGCGCCCCATGCAGCCCGGTGGCTCTCGCTGCTGGCCGTGGCAGAACTTAGCACGTGCTCAGCCTGGCTGTGCTTGGAGAGGGCAGGGCAGGGGCGGCACACACCTGCTTCTCGCTGAGATACTGCATTCCCTTGGCCACGTCGGAAGCAAACTGGAGGAGCTGCTGGGAAGTGAGGGTAGATGCCGTCCCGTGCTCCTTTGCGAAGGCTGGGTCTGTCTCAAGGACTCTGCTTTTGCGGAGGAAGTCCAGCAGGTTCCCATACGGGGCGTACTCAATGGCGATGTACAGGTAGCCTGCAGGATGGAAGACAGAGGCAGAGCCTTCGGCATTCTGGGCCATGGGGAGAGTGGGTAGGGCTTGACCCGGAGCAGCAGAGGTGGTCTGGGGAGCAGTGCAGGGACCCAGGAACAGCAGGGAAAATAGACAGGCCCAGCCCAGGCCAGCGGGGCCAGCTCCTACCTTTGTTCTCACAGGCCCCCAGGAGGTTGATGATGTTGGGGTGGTGCCCCAGTTTGCACAGCACCTCCAGCTCCCCTGCAAAGTCCCGGTGGTCATTCTCCGAGGCAAACTCTGAAAGCAAACAAGGGGCAGACGCTGCAGTCCCACTCCGTACATTCCCCTCAGCTGAGTGGCAGCTCCGATCAAGCGCAACTCGGAAAACCCGCTGACTGGCATCACCCCCCAGGACAAATCACTGGCCCTGGGCTTCCTTCCCAAAGGTGCCCTTCTGGGTGGGCACAAACCTCCAGCCCCTGGCGCTCCCT
>ML686057.1:247040-467552 GCA_007922175.1 Pelusios castaneus
CCCCTGGCGCTCCCTGCTGGGCACAAACCTCCAGCCCCGCCAGCCCCGCCGTGACTTCTGCCCTCAGTGTCCAGGCTACTCCCATCCCATCCAGACAGTGTCTGGCTGACAGGCCTTGGGCATTTGGACTTGGGCCCCATGGAGCCCGGGGGGACGGGCGGGTGCTGTCAGGCGGCCCCAGGAGAAGGGTTTAGTGTGAGTACAGTATCTCAGTGCTTGAGGCTGAATCTGTCCTGGCATCTGGAGCAAACTCCGGCGTGGCTTGGATCCTCAGTCAGACCTTTGGTGCCCCTGCAGGTGGGTACCTGGCTATTAGCCCCCTGCCATCCCTCCCTCCTTCCTGTGCCCAGAAGTGGCAGAGTCACTCACCTTTCAGCATCTTGACGGCTGCATTCATCTTCAGGCCATCCTTTTTGATCATTGCCCTGATGACTTGCCCGAAGTTCCCCTCCCCGATCATGTCCTCGAATTTGATGTCCTCCCACTCCAGAATGGGGTAGCTGAGGGGCTCAGGCTGTGGCTTTGGCCGGCGAGTCAGGGTCAGGGTCCCCGAGTTGAACTGCAGGATCGTCTCTTCCCCCTGGCAAATGGCAACGTTAAAGGTTTCCAGCCCGCCAGAGGAACCCGCCGCAGCCTATGCAGGGACGCAGGGCTGGGTGGAGGCATCTTCACCCTGCCTCTGTGGGGTCGTGGCTCAGATCAGGCTGGGTCAGGGAGCCTGGGGAAGGGCCAAGGATGCGGGCTGGCAAGGCCGAGGAGCGTTACTCACCGAGCCAGACTGGTAGGTGAAAGTGCGGCGCCGGTGAAAGAAATTCTTCTTGATCAGGAAAAGGGCCAAGAGAGCAAACAGGATGGTGAAGCAGGTGACAGACACAGAACCGATGATGGCCAGAAGCAGCTGCTGGTCTATTCCTGATGGTGGCGCGTCCTGGCTCTCCAGGCTGGGCACCTGGCTCATGCTCCCTGCAGGGAGGGAGGGGAACAGAGAGCCCTTTTCAGTGCTCCTGGGATTTCTGGGCTCCGCACCTCGCCCGCCCCAGGCAGCACACTGCACAACTCAAGCCACAGCGACACCTTGCCTGAGTCCGAGGGGGCGCAGTTTATCTGCACCCACCCAACAGGCACAGCTTCCCATGGTGCACATGTTCTGGAAAGAGCATATAATGCACCTTCAGTCTCTGCCATTCCCCACCCCAACACCCTGCACTTTTCTCCTAACATTTCCCTCTCCCGCCTTGCTCTTTTCCACCATCCATTTCCACTCTGCCCCACCTCCCTTCCTCCCCACACAAACACAAGGTTCCACCCCCAGGAGCTTTGCTGTCTCCAGACCAGGCCCAGCCCGATCACATACACAAACTAGGCGGTCGGGTCGCCTAGGGCGTCAGGCTTTAAGGAGTGCCAAATGAGATGGAAGTGAAGTTTTTTCTCTGTTTAACAAACTATATTGGTATGTTCATTCTCGACTCTCTCATTTTTCCTATGTCGAATGTGGCGTGAAGGGACAAAGTCATCATTTACCGAGGGCACCGAAAACCCTTGGCCCAGCCCTGCAGACACCACAGCAGTAGAGCAGGAGCAGCTCCCCTATGGGGTCAGTGCTCGGAGCCGCTCCGGGGGTCACAAAGCAGTGCTGCGGAGAGGTGGTTCCTGGCTACACGCCGGGGCACTTCATATCAGCCTTCATCACTGGCCTCTTTGAGGGCTGGACACAGCCAGGATACCAAAGGAGCCTCCCACGTCACCTGTGCCTGCGAACGCCCACTGGCGCAGGCTCCCCTGGAAACATGTGTGCAGCATGTGGGGTGTGGATCCAGGAAGCGGGCTGGCAGAGCGGCCAAGATGGAGGCTTGCATACCCCTCTCAGTTCAGCTCGTTCCTCCTGTGTCTCTGAAACATCCACTCACCGTCCCCCAGGGTCTCTGCTTTCACTGGTTCACTCCACTCCCCGGGCACATGGGAGTTGGCTCGGACCCGGAACTGGTACCATGTGCTGGCATTGAGCCCCCGGATGATCTTCACGGTCTCCCCTCCACTGTCCGTGTCAACCCACTGAGGCTCACTGGAGCCACCCAGCTGCTGCAGCTCCACAATGTACTTAGTGATGCCCCCGTTCGGATACTCGGGGATCTGCCAGCTGAGTTTGATCGTGGTGTCAGGAAAGGGCTCTGCGGAGAGAGACCTGGGGGAGGAGGGGCCTGGGACAAGGAGAGGTGGGAAATCAGCACCACGGATAACCTCTGAAGGGGCCTGGCTGTGCCCAGCTCCAACGCAGGCAAAGCAGGCTGCCCCGCTGTGCGCTGGGGAAGGGTATGTGGAATCGTGCCCAAGACACGTGCATGTGGGATGGGGTGACGAGGCAATGGGCCAGGACAGAATAAACACCGCAGGAGAAGCAGCGTGATCGCCCCAGGCAGGTTCCCCTGTGAGCTCTGGCGGAGAAGGGAAGGGAAGGGTCTGAGCAGGGGAAGAAAGAAGATGCAGTGGGAGGCTTGACTCCTGTCTGACTCGTTACCTCAGAGGTTACCGGACAGAGCAGTCTGAGTGCTGCCCAGCTGGGAAATGCCAAGGCCACATTTTTAACACGTGCACACCATGTTGGTCTGCGGTGTGAAGGGGCGTGATCCCTGGCCAGAGAAACCCTCTAGCACACTCTTCTTCTGGCAAAATGGCACCTTTGTCCGGAGAGCCTATTTCAGTCAGGGGAGCTGGAATACGCTACACGGGCAAGAGGTGCTGAGCTAAGCTGTGTCCACCCGTAGAGCGCTACTGCAGGAACTAGACTGGCAAAGCACTCCTAGCGCAGACGTGACATCAGACTCATCTTTCTGGTCACTGCACTAAATGCAGGGCTCCCTCAGACACTGTCAACACTTTGCAGATTCTCCTGGCTGGCAGCGCAGGGCTGAGTCCCAAAGCAGCTGGATGCAATGCACAGAAACAGCTACAGGAGAAAGAGTGCAGGGGCATCAGTTGGATGGGGTGAGCAGGGCACATTTCCTAACTCTGTTAGGGTGAGCAACAGCTGCCATTCTGGGTCAGCACCAGCACAAAAACAGTTAGAAGGGACAGATCTAGTGGGAGCTGACCAGTGCCTCCCTTTCCGCCATCCGTAGCATGGGACAGGACCCACAAGTTCATAAATGCAGGTCATTTTTTAAACTCACTTTTGAATTTCTTTCCCCAGCACCACAGAAAAAGAGGAGTTAGCAGACTGATTTGGACCTGAGCTCTGCTTAGCTCACTCTCCTGTCTCTGACCACAGTCCGCCCAGGTGTGTCAGCTGGGCACATGTGGGGTAGAAGGTGTCATCTTCCTCCCTAACGGTCAAAGATTGGCTTAAACCCCAAAGCAGGGTTTTATTTCCCGACCAAAAACCCTTTTACACTTTAACTGTGATACCTGTGCACATTCTTGATACCCATCTAAATGTCCAACCCCTCTTTGAATCTTCCTCATTTCGTGGCCTCAATCTCACCCAGCCCCAGGCTGCTCCAGTCTATCACAGTATTCCAAGAGGTTGCCGAATTTGGCGATTTCTAGAGGGCACTGCTCCTGGCAGCAAGATGGCTAAGCTCTCCAAAGCACAGTGAGCTGAGCTGAGAGCTGTGTCCCACCTCTGCACATGCCCAGGAACAACTCTCTGCTATTTCTTTCAGTGAGGTGATTGGTAGAAAAGTCCCTTCTCTGAACAACACGGAAATTCAGTGCCCCAAAGACAAACTGCATCTGTCCTGCGTGGTGCTTAAAGTACCCAGATGGGGAACAAATATTTGACAATGGGCTCATCAGTCTAGCGGAGAAAGGTCTACCATGATCCAACAGCTGGAAGTTGAAGCAAGACAAATTCGGAGTGGAAACAAGGTGTGAATTTTTAATAGTGAGTGTAATTAATCACTGGAAGAATTTTCTAAGAGTTGCAATGGATTCTCCATCGCTGACCATTCTGAACTCAGGGGTGGATGTTTTCTGACAGACCTGCTCTATTTGTTATCTGGGGCAGGTCTCAGGCCTGTGCTGTACAGGGGTCAGACACCTCAATGGTCTCTTCTGCCCTTGTCAGCTACGGATCAATGGGGCAACCTCAATGAGGTCGGTGCTCTGGCACCAGGGATGTACTGGGCCTCTTGTTTCTGCAAAGAATCAAACGGGGGCTGAAATTTTAGCCGTATTAAAGGGCACAAAGCTAAGAAACTGCAACAATTTCATCCACAGGTTATGGGTCTTGATGAAGTGCTCACCAGGTGAAATCCCCTGGCCTGTGTTAGGGGCTAGACCCATAGGGGTAGAAGGGACCACAAGGTCACCTAGGGAAGTCTAGCCCTCGGCCAGGCTGGCGGATTTGTCTTAGGGTAGCAGTTGGGGATGGAGGCCATACGGCTCTAGGTGCTGTACACACAAAGGGCAGGCAGCTGCCATGGAACGGGGGATATAGAGCAGAAAGCCAGGCTGGGCCATACAATTTTGGAAGAAAAAAAGACAGTGCTTCCCTCTTCAGGAAACTGGCCTATGGGAGGCATGGGGGGAATGGGGATGGGGGGGCAGAGAGAGACACCCCGAGCTGAGATGAAAGAAGGGTTGGATACTATGTTGATGCCTAATAGCGATACTGGCTGGACATGAAGGGCTGGTCTGCACCAAGAGCTTACATCAGTAACCCAAACCTGTTGACCTAGCTACCACAGCTCGGGGGGGTGAGGGAGAACGTCTCCCATCAGCCTAGGCCGGACCTACCCTGAAGTGCTGCAAGCAGAGCCCTGCAGCGGGCGACGTGCGGACAGAAGAATGACCCTCAGACTTCACGCTGATCACTGCATGGGCCAGGAAAGAGTCCCTTCCCCATGTCATTCGAGGCTACTAGCTAGGTGCATCGTGGGTTGTTTCTTCTTTCTGAGGCACCAGGTGTTGGCCATGGTCACTGACACAAGCAAGCAAAGAGCCTAGGACCAGCAGGCCTACCTGGGGTGGCAAATTCTGGGGAAGCTCCTCAACCGGTATCTCCACTGACTTCTCTGGGACCAGGCTAAGCTACTTCTGCTGAGGAGCTGCCCATGTCCCTCGGACCCTGGCAGTGTGGCGTCAGCAGGTGCTAGCTGGGCAGTTCATTACCTACCTTTGCTGTTGACCATGACCCTGTAGAGGTCAGATGGAGGGCCCAGGCCTGTGCAGTGGTAGACAAGCACTTCCAGGCCATACTCCTTGTTGAACTCCAGGTTGGGGATGCGGGCAGCATGCACAAGCATGGAGGTTATGTTAATCTCGCGCACAAGCATTTTTGCTGAGTCCAAGAGACGTACAATGAACCCATCTGCTAGCTCATCATGGTTGGGCAAGTTCCAGTTAACATAAAGCGTGTTCTTTCCCTCTATGGACCAGCTTTCAATCACAGGCTGGGCTGTAGGCTCTGGCAGAGAGACAAGATGTGTGAGGCAATATCTTTGATTGGACCAACTGCTGTGAAAGCAGACAGCAAATTCACTGTGAGCCAACCCTCTCCCTCCTCCCAAAGGAATGCACAGAGCCTTAGGCGATTGCTCTAGGCTCATGGGCGTGGCAGAGCCCTGTGCTTTTATCAGTCCCTGATCCTGAGGGGAGGATGGCAATAGGCGATGGGAACTCCCAGTAAATTCAGACTGGACTCAGCGTGGGCCAGGACTCTCAGAGCCGTTCCAAAGTGGATCAAATCAGAGAAATTCAAAGAAAATTGGGACTGAGCTAGGATGAATTGGACTGAACAGGATTAAATTTCATTGGCTTGGTTCAGAACAGGATGAGGTAGATGAGATTCGCAGAACAAATGGCTAACTGTGAATTAAAGCACACAGTGCAGTACCCAGTAGAAGGGGGCCTGATCCCTGACTGGGGACTCTAGGTGCTGGTGCAGCATGGAACTGGAACAGACCATGAGAGGTTATCCAGTCCAGTCCCCTGAACTCATGGCAGGACCAAGTACCCTCTTAAACCTTCCCTGACAGGTGTTTGTCTGACCGGCCCTTAAAAACCTCCAATGATGGAGATTCCACAACCTGCCGAGGCAACTTATTCCAGTGGTTAATCACCCTGACAGTTAGCAGTTTTTTCCTAACGTCCAACCTAAACCTCCTAAACCCATTGCTTCTTGTCCTATCAATCAAATTAATCAGTAACTCCCAGCTCTCATCTTGGCAGCTCTTGGGGAAGGAGGGGGCCAGGCACGCACACTCACTAGTATTTCATCTGTAGGATGAATAAATCCCAGAATTCGATTCCTTTCCATCCTAGCCAGACACTCACCTGGACACTCTGTCACCATGACTGCCTGTGGCCCCATGGCCCCTTCCCCTTTGTCGCCAGGGCGAGTCAGCTGCACCCGGACCAGGTAGGCTGTGACTGGCCGTAGGTTCATGAGTGTGATGTTTTCACTGTTGTCGACTGTTGATCACAAAAGCTCATGTTAAACTGAGGCTGTGTGACCTCAGGCTGGGCACCACCAGCAGGATGTCCCCAGCTGACCCGCTGCCTCCTCCCTCCCGAAAGCTTCCGGGGCCTAGATGCTAACAAATTGCAACATGGACCCCTGGCCACACCAACCAGCTGGGAATAAGGATCCCAGCCCTATCCCATCTCTGCTCGCTGATCAGCCTGGCTCATAGACTTGAAGATCAGAAGGGACCAGTACGATCATCTAGTCTGACCTCCTGCAAAATGCAGGCCTCACGACCTCACCCCCCCACTCCTGCAATAGGCCCCCAACCTAGGACCAAACTGTCCCCTTTGCGTCTCCAGTTAGACCATTCCTACTGGGCCTTAGGACTCCCCTGCTGCTACAAGAATGCACCCTGCGGCAAAGCTGGTGCTTGGAGTGCCCCTGCCCAGCTCCTCAGTGCTGGAGGTAAGAACAGAATCTGAGTCAGCCCCATTCCTTCTCTCCAGACGCGAGGCATTTCACTGACAGCACATGCGAGCCGGTTCTGCTGCTGCCAGTCCTCCCACTCAGGCAGCCACCCCCAGGAAAGCCCCCGCTGCAGCCTTGGCCTTACACAGATCACACACTCTGCTGCCTCCGAAAGGCCATTGCGGAGGTTCCCTCTACGTGTCTGAGGGTGGGCAAAGCAGAGGGGCTGGTCCTGGGGATGACGTTTTAGTGTTGTCGTGTGTCTCCCTGGGAGCACTGAGGAGAGCTGCAAGAGTGGGGTGAGCGGAGAACCGCATGAGCGACCCTCCCGTTAGGGTTTGCACATCTGGAGCATGGATCCTTGGCCAGTGTTCAGCCAGGCACCTTGGCAGTGAGGACTGTCCAATGCGACATCACCTGCAGGGCTTCTGCTGCTTTTAACCCAGCCTGGAAGCCACTGCAGGCTTTACTGGGCAGCAGCTGGCTCAGGCCTCCCCTTGGTAGAGTTTCTCTGGGGTAAAGTCAGTCGTGGCCAGAGCTGAGCATGAGTGGTGGCAAATACAGGGAGGAGTTCAGTTCTGCAGGCAGTGAGGGAAGGGGTGGAGTGGTCGCTCCGCTGACTTTCATCCTGCCCCAGTCATCCCTAAGAAGCTGTCCCTCTTACCCACAATGGATGACCAAGGCGAGGTGCTGTTCTTGGGCTTGTACAGCAGTTTGATGGCGGTGATTGGTCCGTCTCCGCAGAAACCATCCACTGGGGACACCACCAGCTTCCGACTCTGCTTGGCCAGCAGCCGGGGGGGACTCAGTGGCACTGGGGGGACTGTAGGCAAAGAACACCACTACCATCAATAAACCCAATCAAACTATGGGAACAAAGATTTTGGGAACGTCCACCCTCATGCTAGGCTGATAAGCAAGGAGTCCTGGGGCACTTTTAAAGACTAACACATGTATTTATCGCATGAGCTTTCGTGGGAGAAAATCCCACTTCAGACGCTTTGAAGATCATCTTTAAAGCATCTGACGAAGGGGGATTTTCTCCCACGAAAGCTTGTGCGATAAATACATGTGTTAGTCTTTGAAAGTGCCCCAGGACTCCTTGTTTGTTTTGCTGACCAAGACTAACACAGCTCCCCGCTGGAGTTTGACTGATGCTAACACTTTCCTTGGTACTACCAGCTTTGGCAGAGAGTCAGGGGGGATCCCCAGCCCAGAGTCTGTGTCACCAGCCGTGCGACAGCACATGCCCTCATCCCACTGCTGGAAAGGCTAACTCAGGCTCCTGCACTCGCTCTGCATCCATTTGGTGCACGTGCAGGATCTGCTCCACCTGGAGAAGGGCAGCTTAAGAAGGTGAAGCCAGATACTACAGGTGGGAGTTGCTCAAGACAAGAGGTGGCTAGAGACCACCAGTGACTGGAGCAAAGACAGACTCAAGCAAGGAACCTTTCTGCTTCTGGGGGAGGATGGTTATGTGGTGGGTTAGGATACAAAGAGGAGCCTAGGAAGGTGATGTTTGCTATTGTGAGAGCAGGGGAGACTGCTAGTGAGTTCCAGTAGCGGAGGAGCCCAGCCTGGAGTTGGGGCTGTTCTGTTCTTTTCTACCCCCTTGTCTGGATGGAGACTGACACTGCAGGCCCTGAAGGCTCCTCCCTGCATCGACACGGGGCTGAGAACGCCACCAGGGACCAGAGCCAAAAGGATTGCAGGAGTGAACTGAGTGCCCGCTGGGAGTGGGGAGATGACTCCCACAGGGGGCCCAGAGGCCAGAGATTGAAAGATGGTCCGGCCAAGCCCCAGCTGCATTCCTGTAACTGAGACAACACGATAGCTGCTGGGCGATGCTGAGCCCGGAGCCACTGAGCCTGGCCTGGCCTGTGGGAGAGATGGAAGTCTCCAGGCAGTGTTCTCCATGGACACTCAACCTCTCTCTAGTTCCTCTTGTCCCTCGCTGCTCACCTTTGACACTGACTCGGACTCTCCTGTTGTCCTGTCCCACGCTGGTGGACACTCGGCACTCCCAGAGGCCCGTGTCAGCCATGGTGAGCATCGGCACCAGGAATTCATAGGTGGTTTTCTCTGTTTCCATGATGGCTTTAATTGACTGTGTGGGAGAGAGAAGTTGCCATCGCCCAGTTCTAGGGTCCCGCGTCCTGAGCACAGCTGCAGACAGAAGGGTAGGAACAGAGGTGGCCAGGGCAGGGCAGAGGGGTGCTGCTACGTTCCCGGCCTGCAGCCATGGTGGCACTAGATGAGCTTTGGGGTAAATATCAGCTCTGAGGCCGAACAGCTGGACCTAGGTAGCCTCAGGAACAGACTCTGCCGGGGGGCCAGCAGTGCAGTGGGGGGCATAGAGATGGAGCCCCACAGCCTGCAGCAGGATGGGGGCAGGGCCCAGGCAGGCCAGGACACCACACGAGGCAGGTACCGTGAGCACTGTGCCATCAGCCTTGCGCAGCTCAACGCTGTCTCGCACCGAGGGTGGGTTTCCCGTCGTGATGCAGCTGATCACAGGCTCGGAACCCAGGTTGAACTCCAGTTCTGTCTCCAGGCTGATGATCTGGGGCGTGCGATCTGGGAACACAATTAGCAGTGCCTAGGGCACAAGCCCTTCTCCCGCCCCAGAGCCAGGACCAGGACTGCTGCCCACTGCTATGTTCTGCCATAGGGTCTTGAGGGCAGCTTTGCAGATCCACCGTCCCCGCTTCACAGAGTCAGAGCCCCTGAAGAAGTGACCACCCTGGGCTCCTGGGAAAAGTCCTCGCAAGGATGGGCCGATGGGCTTGACCCCATCCCACTGACACCAGATTCCATCTCTCCCCTCCCAGTTCTCTCCCCTCGCTGGAGGCGAGCAGCAGCCCGCACGTGCCCAGACAGCTCTGCACACCCTGAGCAAGAGCCCCACCAGCCATGCTTTGGTGGCTTTCCAGACTGGGGCATTGCTCTGGTCACTCTTGGCCAGGACCGGGCTGTGTCTCTGAGGCAGGCCTGTTACGGCCTGGCTCTAGGCCCCAGCGTTCCAAGGCCAGGGAGGCAATGGGAGGTGCACAGACACCCTGGGGCGTGGCTGGGGACACCTGGCACAGGAAGGCACAGCTGGCTCGGCCTGGCACTGCTGGTGCTGTGCCAAGGGCAGCGTTACCAGATTTCTCGCAGTGCTCCCCGTGCCACCCTGATGGGCAAACACAGCCACTGAAGCGGTTGCAGGTGCCTCCGTTCTGGCAGTGACACTCCAGGGCACAGTCTGCGCCGTAGGATCCAAGAGGGCAGGCTGGAGGAAAGAGGGAGCGTTCACAGTTCAGTACCACACAGTGGTTCAGCATCATGGCCTTGGACAGTACAAAGAGAGAGCCCAGGGTCCTGCTGCTGCGTCAGGGTCAGGAGTTGCTGGCCCAGGGCTCTCATGCATTTCAGCCCCACCGGAGACGTGTGCTCTGGAGCTCCCTGCTGGTCGGCACACTGACCCCATTCTCCTGCAGCCCCGTGCTGTCCCCCATGATCCAGGAGAAGCTCGTGGGGATGGCCAGGGACACGAGATTTGCTTGCAGGCCAAGCTGTGGAGGTTCCTGTTCCCAGGCTCTTTGCACGGGTGATGGGCTGGGACTGGGGCTGGGACTGGGGCAAGGGCCTGGTTTGCCAGAGGCTGCACATGGAGACGCAAACAGGACTTGGCTTGCCCATGGAGGAAGCACCATTGCGCCCAGAATGCTGCACAGCAGCAGAGGACCCAGGGAGCGACATAAAACATACTGAAAGAAAAGAGCCTAGAAGAGTGTGGCTGGGGGGGGGGGGGGGGGGCCTTGGCCCCTTTGCTACTAAACAGCAGAGCCAGGCCCCTCCGCAGGGCATCTTCCTGCCACCTCTCCTAGGGAGAACCCAACTGAGGGGGCACTGGCCTCTACTGGGGAGGGGAGAGGAGGGCAGGTGATTCCAGCTCCTGTACCTTCGCTGCACTGTGAGCCACTCCACCCAGCTGCACAGGAGCAGCCGTAGGGATCCGGCAGGCAGAAGTTCAGTCCCTTGCAGCCCTGGTCACTGTTGCACTGTTCCTGGCAGTTACGGCCAAACCTCCCTTCCCTGCAGGCTGCAAAACAAGCCAATTCTCCTCCTCAGTCTGCTGCAGACAGCACCATCCATTCACGGCTCGCTATTTCCGAACGGCCTGGCATTGCCCCAGGAAGCTGCCCCCACCACAGCCCGCCCAGGGAAGCGCTACCAATGGGGAACTGGGGAGGCCCCGGGCCAGAACACTGCTGAAGAGAAAAGTCTACTGAGTTCCACAAAGCAGCGCAGCGTGGTGCTGGCAGTTACTAGTGGGGGGCTCCAGCCTCAGTCCCGTGTAAGATACAATGCGAGCCCAGTGTGTGTTAGCAGGCGATGGACCACCACCACTCCCTGGGGCAGGACAGCGGGTAAGAGGAGACCTTAGACACTGCCAGGGACAGCTTTGATGCCATCAAAGAAAAGGCTAAGCTCAATGGACCCAGACAAAGAGAGCCTTGGCGACTGCACAGTGCAATGGTTCTATCAGCATAAAACTCCAGGATGGAGCCGCGTGAGCCAGCGCTGAGCATTTCTGCCCTCTCGAATCAGGGACAGTGAACAACGTCTGTGGGCAGCGCCAGATATGATGAGAACCCAGTCTGCTATGCCCAGGCCAGCATGAGAGTCAAAGCTTATAATGTAAGAAGGATCCATTGTGATAGTCTTGTCTGACCTCTTGCGTAGCAGGAGCCAGAGAGCCTCTCTGAATGAATTCCTGTTCCAACTAGAGCATGTGGTAACGTTCAGAAAAACACCCAGTCTGGATTTAAAAATTTGCAACGATGGAACCTCCCCCCTCCCCTCAAACTCTTGGTAAGTTTCCCATCTTCAGAGCATCTGACGAAGTGGGATTTTCTCCCACAAAAGCTCATGCGATAAATAAATCTGCGAGTCTTTAAAAGTGCCCCAGGACTCTCTTTGGTTCCAAAGGGGGAGCTGTGTTAGTCTATTGCAGAAAAACAACAGAGTCCTGGGGCACTTTTAAAGACTCACAGATTTATGTAGTGCATGAGCTTTCGTGGGAGAAAATCCCACTTCGTCAGACGCTTTGAAGATGGGCCAGGACTATGTTTGTTGTTCATGGCAAATTACCTTCACTGTTAATAATTTGCACCTTGTTTCTAGCATAAACCTGTCCAGCTTCAATTCCTGCCATGCCGGCTCCACCCCCTTGGCCCGATCCGCCAGGTCCCCACTGGATTCGGAGCACTGGCCCTTGGGGCTCGTGCCCAGTGCCAGCGACACTGCTGTTTTGAATACATCCAACTGCAAGGCCATACACCCAGGAACAGGAGTGCAGACATGCCTACAGAATGGGCACTGTATCCAGGAAAGCAGTGAGTCTGAAAAGGCTGCGAGACAAACACCTTGTGCCAGGCCAGCGCTCTGTTCCCATCCTCTGACACCTTAGCTGCTGCTCAGACCCATTGTCTTCTAGCATTCGAGCTGTATTTCACGCTAACACCTCCACCCACACTAACACGGTGCAATGTCCATCCATCTTTCAGCCCCTCTTCACTAGGGCCTAGGTCAGGAGGAAACGCAGTCTCCCCCTCTGGAGAGCTCTTTCACTCCGGGGCTCAGCCGCCCTGTCCTGTCCCATTGTGCAGCTGCTCCTTGCTAGCTTTCATCAGGTTGGCCGGCTGAGGGCTAGTTAGTTCTGTACCTCCCTCCCCCCCCTTCTCGTTAGCTCATTTCATTAACCGAGGGGACTAACTGAGGCTCCAGAACCCATCCCCTTTCCACACCCAGTCCCAGGTCATTGAACCAGAGAAACTGGATGGACATCGAGTCTGGTCCCCTGCTCTCATGGCAGGACTAAGTACCCCTTAAACCATCCCAAGGCTCAAACCACCATGGCTCCTCCCCGTCTCTGCACCATGGTCCCTGTCGCGTGGCAGAGACTGAGGAAGAGGAAGGCTCTGTGCCTTCTGCAACTGGCAAAGGGGAAGCCAAGGATGCCAGGCAGCGGAGGCAGTTGGTATCTCTTCCCTTGGGACTGAGGCAGTACACCTGCCCCACAAGTGCCCACAATGCACCTCCTGCCAGTGGCTGTGCAGGGCAGAGGCCATACCTTTCTCACAGCGTGTCCCCATGAAACCCGGAGGGCAAATGCACACCCCAACACGGTCATGACAGACACCTCCATTCGAACAGTCAGGACAGTCCTTCTCACAGGAGGGGCCCCACTTCTTTGCCGGACACCCTGAGGAGAAAGCCGAGCAGATTCATGGCCCTGCTGCTCAGTCAGTCTGCAGCTGAGATGTGAGCCAGGGCCAGCAGAGCAGGCACTCCGACGCAGGCATCCCCAGATCCTGTCTGTCCAGCACACTCACCACAGCCCCATGACACACATGGTAACGGGGCAAAGCTGCCCTCTGCCACCCCCTTTGCATCACTGCCTGTCACTTCAATTCCTCCCTCCCTTTCAGCCAGGCATTCCCCAGGCCGCTTCCTCTGCTCTGCATAGCATTTCTTAGACTCACCCTTTCTTTTCCACCCACGCAGCTGAGTCCTGGCTCATGCACGCCCCTCCCCTTGGGGGCATAGCGAAAGCATTGCTGCATCCCAGCCATTTCTGGCTGCCTGAATAGCCTCCTCTGAGCTGAGCAGTCTTCTGTCCTGCTCTAGCTAGCTTAGAGCCAGAGGGCTGCAAACGCGCCATGCAGCTGAGCTCAGAACAGAGCACAGCACATCTCCACTTAGCTGAGCCCGCATCCAAGACCCCCATTTCTCTTGGGCTATCCCAGCCTAGACGGAGTCCTCCCACCCATCAGTCCCTTCTCCAGTCGGTCCTATGTGTCTCTGGAGTCTAGGCTCCGGCCCCTGAGAGGAGTTCACTTCCTGTTCCCACCCCAGCCAGGCCCAACCCAGCGCGGTGCTCCATCCCCAGGCATCTCACCTCTCACAATCAGTCTGTAGAAGGCACTTGACAGGGGACTGTCCCCCATGAATGTGGCACTGTACACCCCATTTTCACTCAGACCCACATCCGGCAGGGTCAAGGCAAACAGCTCATCCTTCACTTCACTCCGGACTGTCGTCTGGAAGTAGGAACCTGAATTAGAAAAAGAGGACAAATGGCAGATGCTACAGACGTGACCCAACACTGGAACGAGCTGGAGTGAAATGCTGCCTCCTCCACATTTATCCCCGTAGGGAGAGCCAACCAGCTGCAGCTGGGCAGCACAGAGGTGGTCTGCTTTCTTTAGCTTGATGACCCAGGCACAAGACTCTAGGGCTATGTCTACACTTACTAAACTTAGTTCAAATTAGTTAATTAACTTCATTCAAACTAGCAAAATTTAGTTCAAAATAAGCAAGCGCCATTCATGGTACTTGCTTAGTTTGAATTAGCGCATTGCATTGAGTTCAATGGGCCGGTTAGTTCGAACTAACATGGCCACATTGGTTAATTCGAACTAACTACTTCGAATTAACCCTTACGTCAAATAGCCTATTCAAGTTATTAGTTCGAATTAAGGAAGCCCTTAATTCGAACTAATTAAAGCCTAGTGTAGCCAGGGTTTAAGTCAGTTTGAATTAGGCTTATGAGGAGAGACTGAAGGAACTAGGCTTATTTAATCTACAGAAGAGAAGACTGGGGGGAGATTTGATAGCAACCTTCAACTACTTGAAGGGTTGCTCCAAAGAGGAGGGAGCTAGGCTGTTCTCGAGGGTAACAGAGGACAGAACAAGGAGCCATGGTTTTATATTACAGCTGGGGAGGTCGAGCTTAGATATTAGGAAAATCTTGCTCACTAGGAGGGTGGTGAAGCATTGGAATGGGTTACCTGGGGAGGTGGTAGAATCTTCATCTTTGGAGATATTTAAGGCCCGGTTAGACAAAACCCTGGCTGGGGTGATTTAGTCGGAGTGGTCCTGCTTTTTAGCAGGGGGTTGGACTAGATGACCTCGTGAGGTCCCTTCCATCCCTATTATTCTGTGATCGTCTCCAGTGGCCCCTCCCTTTCCCTTGCCTTCTGTGTGGGCCAAGAAGAGTCAGGGGTCTGACACATAGGGGGCCTGACTCTTCTCTCCCTGCTTAGTGAGAGGCTGCCTCCAGGGAAGACGTGCCACCAGCTGCACTATTTGGAGGGAGAGAATCGGGAGGAGACAGTTTCTCAAAAGCTCTGTCTACACTGCAGCTGGGCTCATGGTCCTCAGCATGTGCAGACAGACAAACAAGCTCTGTTCAAACTGGTGTACTGAAAATATTACAGCGTGGCCAAGAACAGCAGCCAGTGACTTAGGTTCACTGCCCCAGTATAAACCCAGGGGCTGGGGGGAAGGGGTTGTGCTCAGGCCACTCTAGCTACCCGGCTGTGCTCCCCTGCGCTGAGCCCGCATGTCTGTCTGCGCACACGGGCAAGCACTGCCGTGTGAACGTACCTAGGAGAAGGGGAGTCTAGAGCTCCTAAAGGGAGAATGTTGCAACCCATGGCACAGTCTGGAGCACAAATCGCCACGCTCGCCCTGCTCAATGCCACTGCCCTGTGTACTTCCAGGGCACTGATGGGAGGACAGGGGCATGCCCCCGCTTCATTTGCATCTGGAGCAGTGAGGGGGGTCTCACTTGCCCCTGCAATCCAGGGTTCAGCCAGAGGTGTGGCAGCGGGTCTCGCTGACACCTGCTAGGTGGGGGTTCTGGGAGACTGTCTCATTGGGGCGGCAGGAGAAGGTTCTGGGGTGATGTGATCAGTCAGTGAGAGCTCTTCAGTGCGGAAAGGAAAGATCTAACACAAGCCAATGGCTGGATGCTGATGCTAGCCCAATTCAGGCTGGAAGTAAGGCACAGCTCAAAGGGTGAGAGTCATTAATCATGGGAACAATTTACCAAGTGCTGTGGTGGACTCTCCATCAACGGCCATTTTTAAATGAGATCTGCTTTAGGCAATTCCAGGCAGTTCTCTGGACAGACTAGCTGATCACAGAGGCCCCTTCTGGCTTTACTAGCTATTACTTTAGTGGGGGGAAGGCTAACTGGGGTCTCCCGTGGAGGCCATTGGGGGATTCTCACTAGCGTTGCCCACTCCAGCCAGGGGAGCAGCTCACGGATCACTTGCCATTTCTTTTCCACATGACATCTGTCTTCTTCTCCTGAAGGACCTTGGCAGAGAAGGTGACCGAGTCGGCAAGGCTCACAGTCTGCGTGACTTTCAGTGGGACCAGGTGAGCTGTGGAGAAACGGAGAAAGAAGTGTGCAGCGTTGGAGGGGTCTGAGTGGCTGCACTAACCCCTCGTTCCCAGGAGTGACGTCTTCTATTGAGGAATTGCCAACCCCACGCCACCATTTGGACAAAAAAGAAAGTTATTGTGGCCTTCCGTGGCACAGACACCCCTCCATCCACGCCCCAACCCCATGTGCCCCCTGCTCAGAGACCCCACCTGCACAGCGCCCTACACACCACCGCCACGAGCCCCATGCCCCCCACAGTCCCACCCCCACAATTGCCCAGTGCCCCCAGATCCCCCCACCACCCCTGCCCAGACCCCCCCACCCCTGCCCAGACCCCATCCTCTCACTGGTCAGTGTCCTCCCAGAGACCTGCTCCCCTGCCCCTGGCTGCACTCACTGGCCCCCCGAAGGCGACCCTGTCTGCTGGGCTGAACTGGTGGCACAGCCACGGCTGGTACTTGCTCCTGATCTCCCCGGACCATTGGGACTTGAGAGGGGTGTGATCAGCCAGGCCATAGCGGGGCCTGCCCAGTGCCCAGGCTTCCTCAGGATCCATTTGCCTGGTAGGGCCCTGCTGAACCCCCCTTGCTGTTCCCTTGCAATGGCCCAGACTGGCCCAGCCTCTGCACCACTCCTGCCCCAGGGCAGCAGGCGGGGCCCACTGCTCTGAAACTGGCTGAGATTAAAGAAGCTGCTGCCCATTAGAACACCAGGTTAATCGTTTCCAAAAGCACACTTGAGAAGAATAGGGACAAGGAGGCCAAGCTCGTGGGTGCTAAGGTGCAACCTTGCTCCATACCACCAGCATCAATGCAAACCTCAGAGGATGTTCCATTTGCATCCTGGATAATTGCCTTTACTCCCTCATGGAACTCCTTAAATAGGGAGACCACTTTCTGTGGACAGCCAATTTTCATTCCTGCTAACTGTGTCAGAAGCCTTTTGTGGGTGGCGAAATGCTACACAGAAAGGTGCCTGTTCAAGGCTTTTTTCTTACACACAGTGTATTTGGAAGGACGTCAGTCATGGAGTGTCCAGTGCTGACGTCAGCAGAAAGTCTATGAGCAAGGACTGGGCGTCGTTTCCCCAGGGCCCTTGCCAACCACACTGAGCAGAGACAGGCCTTGGTAGTAGTTGCAGTCTGTTCTGGCCCCTTGATTTTTGTATAAAGTAATTACGTTTGCATCTTTCAGACCTGGGGGTATGTGACTGTCTCCCCAGCAGGTACAGAGACATGCGTGGATGTTGCTCACAAGCTTTCTCTCTCCTGTCTTTAGGAGCTCCGGAGGTATCTGCTCATTGCCTGCTGCTTTCCCAGGCGCAATCTCTTTGATAACTTTCTCTGCATCTTTGTGACTTGGTATTTGGTCCAAATCACTTGTATTTGGATTGTTGGAAGCTGGGGAACGGCAGCTGAGGCAGCACCACATACAATGATACCCTTTGAGTAGAGTTGTTTGTAAGGCTCAGTCCATCAGTCAAACAAGCAAGGACTCTTGTGGCACTTTTAAAGATTAACAAATAAATTTGGGGTTAATAAATTTGTTTGTTAAATTTAAATAAATAAATTCAATACATTTATTAAAGACTCCCTGTTTGTTTTGCAGAACTAGGCTGACATGGCTCCCCCTCTGGAACCAATCCATCAGTCAAATTGCTCTTGCCTGTCAGTCAGGACAGTCCCATCTTTCATCTTCAAGTTTTCAGTCTTTTTACAAATTGGACCAATTGCCTCTTTGTTACCATCATAGGCATCACAGGTACAGACAAACAAAATCTGTGTATTGTGCATGTGTTTGTGTAACCTTCGGGTGGGCTAAAATTCATTCAATTGCCCTTCTCCAGTGCCTCACAGAAATCAGTCCCAATCCCTATGGAGAAAGCAGCTGGAGACCCAGGATCCAGTCTGTACAGCAAAGATTGCTCAGAGTTATCCTCCCACATTAAAATACTAAAAACAAACATAACAATGAACTTTATTAACTACTAACTAAATAAACCTTATCCTAAGAAAACAAAATACAATTAACCAAGAACAATCCCTACAGAAAACCCCGCAGGAAAGATCCCCAAGAGTCCCAAAGTCCCGGTGGGGTTCACCCAACTCTCAGCTACAGTCTCTGTTCCAGTGTAGAGGCTTGAGTGGCAAGAAATAGCTGTCCTCTTCTTCCTTTGCTGGAATCCTCTGTAGCATTCCATGCAGGCTTTTCCTTCTCCTTTGCAACCAGCCCTCAGTCCCATATGCATGCCTGCAAGGTCTGTTGCAAATGACTCCACTATAGGGAGAAAACATCTTGTTCACTCCTGGCTCAGCTTCTCTCCTGAAAACTGAGCAGATGGGCGCTTCTTGAAGCAGTTCCTGCCTGCTGTCTGCACAGACTGCTGCTCTCATGTGATCTGACTGACCACAACACATCACACCAGCCGGGAACCCTGTGGAGCATGCTCAAAAATGCTCCCACTCCCTGCTTCCAGAAGTTTCTGGTTGTGGGTAGCTAATCTGCCGAGCAACAGTAACCCACCCTCAACAGGTCTCTTAAAGAGATAGCCTTTCAGGCATATGGGTTATATTTGCAGTACACTTTTGTATGGGACCAAGGCATGGACCTTATATTCTCATCAGGAAAAAAGGCTCAACATGTGTGTTGTCTTTATTAAATTTTTGGACTCTTCTGGAGGGACAGGATCACCAAAACTGAGGTGCCCAAGTGGGCCAGCATACTTCGTATGCAAACATCCCTGGCATGGAGCTGAATGAGCAATGGGTGCATCCCAGAGGACACTGTCTATGGCAAACTAACATCTGGAAAAAGACCTAAAGGGACCCCAAATTGTGTTTCAAGGATGAATGCAAGCAAGGGAGATTTGATAGCAACCTTCAACTACTTGAAGGGTTGCTCCAAAGAGGAGGGAGCTAGGCTGTTCTCGAGGGTAGCAGAGGACAGAACAAGGAGCAATGGTTTCAAATTACAGCTGGGGAGGTCAAGGTTGGATATTAGGAAAAACTTTCTCACTAGGAGGGTGGTGAAGCATTGGAATGGGCTATCTAGGGAGGTGGTAGAATCTCCATCTTTGGAAATTTTTAAGGCCCGGTTAGACAAACCCCTGGCTGGGGTGATTTTGGGGGAGTGGTCCTACTTTTAGCAGGGGGTTGGACTAGATGACCTCGTGAGGTCCCTTCCAACCCTATTATTCTATGAAGACCTTAGGGAAATGGATATGGATAATTGGGAAAAGCACACTCAGGACAGCAGCCTTTGGTAACAAGAGATCAACAAAGATCTCCAAAGCCATGAGAGGAAGCATTCTGCTTAGCAGAAGAGGAAAGAGCTTGCAGAAGGCAGAGCCTAAAGGATCAAAGCGCCCCTTTAAATGTGACAAATGTGGCAGAGATTCTCTCTTGAGTGGGTCCCTTCAGTCACAGCCATAGCTGTCATAAAACCAACCAAGTCCATTTCTTACCTCTCAGGGCCCAAACACATGGTCTCTCGAGACCAAAGGATGCCTGCTACTACCACAAACGTCCCCTCTTTCAAAGCAGGTCTGAATCTTCTTGCACAGGTTTTGCCCGTACTTCTTGGTGCGTTCTCTAGTGACTCTAGACCACAGCCGTGCCCTCCTGGAATTAAGAGTTCTGGACTCGGTTGTTGCAGTAACGTTAGGTGAGCCTGCTTTTCCCTTTCTCTGAGTGGGAGCAGCAGATGTTCAGAAAGTGCAAACCAGCCAGGTTGTTTTTCCTTGGCAGTACCAGTATGTGCCAGAATCAGGGGAATCCAGTTGATCCTTTTCAGAAACATGCTGAGTGCACGTTGAAACTTTGCGGTAGCGTCAGAGTCCTTCACATTAGTGATGCTGAGGTGAAGTTTGCCTTTGACTTTGGAGCTTGGCCTTGACTAGGGCAGGTCAGAGTTGTAGTCTGTGCTGTGCATGCAGTACATTGCGTATGATGGATCAGGATGAGTCAAGCTGATGCCAGCGTCAAGAGCGGGGATGCATCCACATGGCCTTGCTGCTACTCTGCTGCCAGCACAATAGGCATCGGAGGCCGTCAGCTCACAAAAGGCACAGGCTTGTTGCAGCTCTTAACCGAAACATCACGCTGAGTTGAAGGAAGCACCTACCTCACCACATCTGCACCTGCACCTTTTCTAAATGGGTGTGGTCCCAATAATGTGGGTACCATTGGTCATTTTCTGGGGACATTTCCTTCACCCAGGGGGTTCCCCTACACTACTCCGGGGTACCACTGGGGCTTCCCAGGGGGAGATAGGTTTACTGACTGGCGCCTGTCACTCACTGTTGCTGCACCATCCATGTGTCCAGTGGCAAATCCCAGGAGGACTGGCAAGACAGCACTACCTGCGTCCCCTATCCTGAACACACCCATACTGTAGTTCCTAAGTAGTAAGATACAAGTCTGAGCATGTGGAGGAGAATCCAACACACATTCATGTTTGTTATCTGAGAATGAAGGTTGCTTAGCACCTTACAAACACTGGCTCTTCTCAGGGGCAATGCAGAGTCAGGCTGCCCAGGGGACCAGAGTGGGCCCCCAGAGCTCACCAACATGCATGTAGACTGGTTGGTGATGTTTGGTCCTTCGCCTGGGAGCACATGGACCAGCCCTGGTGCAACAGCTACAGTCGGGCAGGTAGAAGGCACCTTGTGCCTCTGCCATCCCCGGAGAGCCAAGCATTAGTTGCAGAGTCATCCCTTGTAGCAATGTTGAAGAGTAGACACTTCCGGTGTTGGTGTAAATACACAGCTGCCCTAAGCCGTGCCCAGATGGATTACTCAGCAGCTAATGTTGAGAATTAAGTTACTCAGGTGTGATGTTTTACTGGCAGATTTTTGAGCTTCCTAGATCTTTGACTGTAAGAGAATTGGGCCCGAGGGTCTGTCTACACAGCAAAGAAAAACCCATGGCTGGGCCGTGCCAGTGGACTTGGACTCGTGGGCCTGAAGTTGTTTCTTTGCTGTTCAGACTGCTGGGCTCAGGGACCCTATGGGTGCATCCTAGAGCTCAGACTCCTGCCCAAGCCCAGACGTTTGCACAACAATGAAACAGTCCTGCAGCCTGACCCCGTGAGCCCAAGTCGCTGGCACAGGCCATCCATGGCTTTTTCTTCTCCATGAAGACAGACCCTGAGTCTCTGTTCCACTGTGGCCCCTTTGTGCTGCTGGACCAGAAAATCAAGCTTGTTGCTGCTCTCCAGCCCTGGTCACCGGTGTATCTTCCTGCAGAGCTATTACTATTTCTGTCACCTGGGCCCTACATGCCAGGCGGGGCAGAAATCCCATCCCAGAAGTTCCATGTTGTATGATGGGTGTGCATGCACACCAAAAGTTATCTCCTTCCCCAGCCTTTCTGATCTCCCAAAGCTATTCAGCCCTGACTCAGAGCCCTGCAGGAAATCTCCCCAGGTGACAGCACACATTAACTTGTCTGGGTCTGTCATCTCAGCTCTGAGCTCTTCTGGGGCCAAAGTGATTTCCAGCTACTGCATCCACAAGCCAGTCATTGAGTGGCAGGGAATGCTTGTCCAACAATGCATCCCCTCTGGGCCAGGGCAGTGTAGGAACTCAGAGACAGGCTCTCTGGCACTGTGGTGGTTTCTCTGTCAGGACACGTGGCCCTCCAGCTAGGTCACAGTCCTTAGTCCATCCTTTATGCAGTTGCCATTGTCCAAAGAAAAGGCCAAAATGTCTTCACAGAAACAACCTCCCCCTCTCCCGCCCGCTCCCTCTGGGGATGTGCCTCTGCTTCTTCCCTCTTGGATCAGGGCCTCTCCCAGGGCTCCCTGCCTGCCCAGAAAGCTTCTCCTCAGTGACTCAGGGGCCTTCTCATTCCCTCCCCTGCAGTCACAAGAGACCCTGAAGCAGCTCCCTGGGCTTCCCCCTTTCGCTGCCTCTTCCTCCTCGGAGCTTCCTGCCTTCCCGCCATAGAATCATAGACTCATAGAACCATAGAATCATAGGGTTGGAAGGGACCTCACGAGGTCATCTAGTCCAACCCCCTGCTAAAAAGCAGGACCCCTCCCCCTAAATCATCCCAGCCAGGGTTTTGTCTAACTGGGCCTTAAAAATCTCCAAAGATGGAGATTCCACCACCTCCTTTTTGGCAACAAAGCACACTGTTGGCTCATATTCATCTTCCCGTCCACCATAACCCCCAGGTCCTTTTCTACAGCGCTGCTACTTAGCCAATCGGTCCCCAGCCTGTAGCAGTGCATGGGATTTTTTCGTCCTAAGTGCAGGACTTTGCACTTGTCTTTGTTGAACCTCATGAGGTTTCTTTCAGCCCAGTGTTCCAATTTGTCCAAGTCTCCCTGGATCCTGTCCCTGCCCTCCAGAGTATCTACCATTCCCCCCAACTTGGTGTCATCCGTGAACTTACTAAGCATGCAGTCTATTCCATCATCAAGATCATTAATGATCTTCCCTCGCTGGACTTTATTACTATTTTAAACTGGCTCATTTTGGGCAGGAATCACTTGATTCCCCTCTGGTGAGGCCCACAGAGCAAACCAGCCGGATACAGTCCTATGCTCGTCATAGGATCACCAGGAGCATGGTGGGGACCTGTCCTCCACACGCAAGTGCTGCTGGCCTTCTAACTCCTTCAGACATCTCTCTGCAGCTTCAGCTTGGCAGGTTTTACCCACTGCTTTGTGACAGGATAATAATTAATACAGGCCAGGGCCAGCCTGACCAGGGCACTTAGGAACAAACCCACAAGCCAGGTAAAGAGTCCAGATGGTACAAGGAACTAACTGAAATGTACCAAACCAAGCTGCCCCTGGAATGAATTCAAAGGGTCCAACACAACCTTTCCAACAAGAACCTGGCCTCAATGTCCTGGCCCAACATGGAAAAGGAGAAGCTTGGGATGGGCCCCAGCCTGCACGCCATCTCCCCACAGGAAAGAATGCGGAGTTCGGGAACAGGATATACTACATAATGCCCAGGCAATGGAGACTCTCCCTTGGACCAGCCAGGCCAGGCCACTCCCCAGTTCTTTTTCCAGCTCTACAGTGCCACATTCAGCTCTGTGTTTGCCCAACGTGCTGTGATTTCTGAGACCATCCGAGGAGTAAAAAAGGAGTAAAAAACCAAGGGTGATGTCATGGTAGGGGTCTACTACAGGCCACCTAAGCAGGAAGAAGAAGTGGATGAGGCTTTTTTTCAACAATTAACAAAATCATCCACAGCACAGGACTTGGTGGTTATTGGGGACTTCAACTACCCAGACATCTGTTGGGAAAATAACACAGCAAGGCACAACTTATCCAACAAGTTCTTGGAATGTATTGGAGACAATTTTTTATTTCAAAACGTGGAGAAAGCTACTAGGGAAGAGGCCGTTCTCGACTTGATTTTGACAAACAGAGAGGAATTGGTTGGGAATTTGAAAGTGGAGGGTAACTTAGGTGAAAGTGGTCATGAAATGGTAGAGTTCATGATTCTATGGAATGGTAGGAGAGAGAACACCAAAATAAAGACAATGGATTTCAAGAAGACAGACTTTCGCACACTCAGGGAGTTGGTAGGAGGGATCCCACGGGAAGCATGTCTAAGAGGAAAAACAACTGAAGGCAGTTGGCAGTTTTTCATAGAGACATTATTAAGGGCACAAGAGCAAACTGTTCCACTGCGTAGGAAGAATAGGAAGTATGGCAAGAGACCATCCTGGCTTAACCAGGAGATTTTCAATAATCTAAAAATAAAGAAAGAGTCTAGAAAAAGTGGAAACTAGGTCAAATCACAAAGGATGTCTATTGACAAATAACACAACTATGTAAGGGAAAGATTAGAAAGGCCAAGACACAAATCAAGATCAAAATAGCTGAAGGTATAAAGGGTAACCAAAAAAATTAAAAAAAAAAATATTAGAAACAAGAGGAAGACCAAGGACCGTGTAGGACCATTACTCAACAAAGAGGGAAAAACAATAAGAAAATGTGGAAATGGCAAAGCAACTAAATGATTTCTTTGTTTCTGTCTTCACTGGGTTGGTTGGTGGTGACTGGATGCTGGATGTAGGGGAGGGCAGTAAAAATGGGATAGGATCAGAAGCTAAAATAGGGAAAGAGCTAGTTAAAAATTACTTAGACAAGTTAAATGTCTTCAAGTCACCAGGGCCTGATGATATGCACCCTAGAGTACTCAAGATTTAGGATTAGCTATTATCTTTGAAAAATCAGGGAAGACTGGAGAGGTCCCAGAGGACTGGAAAAGAGCAAATATAGTGCCCAGCTATAAAAAGGGAAATAAGGACAACCCAGGGAATTACAGACCAGTCAGTTTAACCTCTGTACTGGGAAAAACAATGGAGCAAATAATTAAGGAATCACTTAGCAAACACCTAGAAGAGAATAAGGTGTTAAGTGATAGTCAGCATGGAATTGTCAAAAACAAATCGTGTCAAACCAACTTGATAGCTTTCTATGACAGGGTAACAAGCCTTGTGGATAGAGGGGAAGTGGTAGATGTGGTGTATCTAGACTTTAGTAAGGCTTTTGATATGGTCTCACATCAGCTTCTCATTAACAAACTAGGGAAGTACAACCTGGATTGAGCTACTATAAAATGGGTGCAAATCTGGTTGGATAACCACTCCGAGACTATGTCTACACTTGAAAAGTTAAGTTGACTTTAAGTGGACCTTATTAAGTCGACTTAACAGAAGCAGACAACTTTTCAAGTGTAGATGTGGCCCCTTTTCAACCTCATTAAGTCGACTTGATGTTTTAAGTTGACTTAAAAAGGTCCACCTAGGCACTATTCCACGTCTCCACTGGTTTAAGTCGACTTAATAAAGTCGACTTAAGCACTAGTTTGAATTAAAACTAGTTTGAATTAAAACTTTTCCTTAATTCGACGTAAGGCGCTTAAGTCGAATTAAGGAAAGCCCAGTGTAGACGTGGAGTAAATTAAGTTGACTTAATTTGTAAGTGTAGACGCACCCTGCCAGAGAGTAGTTATCAATGGTTCACAGTCATGCTGGAAGCAGTGCTGTCCCGTGGGGCAAGCGGGGCCCGGGGCCAATTGGCCAAAGC
Source organism: Pelusios castaneus (assembly GCA_007922175.1). Lineage (NCBI taxonomy): Eukaryota > Metazoa > Chordata > Testudines > Pelomedusidae > Pelusios > Pelusios castaneus. The sequence continues at coordinate 272,200 of ML686057.1, forward strand.
AGGGCCCTGCCCCCCATGCTGGAGGGGAGCGTAGCACCCGCTCCGCCCCCCAGGGAGCCAACCCTGGGCCGAAACGCCAAGGCTGCCGCCTGCAGGGGGGAGAGGGGGGAGTCGGAGCCTGCTCGGGTCCTGGCCCCGGCCTGGTGGGAGCCGGCTCTGGCCGGGAGGCTGAGGCCGCCTGTGTGGGGGGATGGCGCTGGAGCCGGTTGTGGGGGAGGGAGCCAGCCGTGTGGGGCAGGCCGGCCCAGAGGCTGGGCCCCATGTGCTTTGCCCTTCAGCCTGCCTGCTCCGCCCTGGGGGCAGGGAGGGCCAGCCCAGGGGCCGGGCATAGCCCTTGGCTGGGTGAAAAAGGCAGCGGGGCGACCGTCGGAGGAGGGACTGAGGCACGCGCGCGAGCCCGGCACTGCCCCGCTGGGAGCGGGACAGTGCGGGGCCCATGTACCCGTGGGACCCTGGGCAGTCACCCTGTTCGCCCGCCCCAGGGACAGCCCTGGCTGGAAGAGCATAACAAGTGGGGTACCGCAGGGATCAGTTCTGAGTCTGGTTCTGATCAATATTTTCATTAATGATTTAGATGATGGGATAAAAGAGTACACTTATAAAGGTTGCTGATGACAACAAGCTGGGAGGGGTTGCTGGCTTTGAAGGATAGGATCAAAATTCAAAATCATTTGGACAAACTGGTGAAACGGTCTGAAGTAAATAGGATGAAATTCAGTAAGGTCAAGTGCAAAGTACTCCACTTAGGAAAGAACAGTCCATTGCACATGTACAAAATGGGCAATGACTGCCTAGGAAGGAGAACTGCAGAAAGGGATCTGGGTGTCATAGTGGACCACAAGCTAAATATGAGTCAACAGTGTAACACTGTTGCAAAAAAAGCAAACACCATTCTGGGATGTATTAACAGGTGTATTGTGAGTAAGACACGAGAAGTAATTCTTCCGCTCTACTCTGCGCTGATTACGCCTCAACGGGAGTACTGTGTCCAGTTCTGGGCACCTCATTTCAGGAAAGATGTGGACAAACTGGAGGAAGTCCAGAGAAGAGCAACGTAAATGATTAATGGTCTGGAACACTTGACTTATGAGGGAAGATTGAAGGAGCTGGGTTTGTTTAGTCTGGAAAAGAGGAGACTGAGAGGGGATATGACAACAGTTTTCAAGTACCTTAAAGGTTGTCATGAGGAGGAGGGAGAAAAATTGTTCTCCTTAACCGCCGATGATAGGATTCCTAACGGTCAGGGTGATTAACCACTGGAATAAATTGCCTAGGGAGGGTGTGGAATCTCCATCACTGGAGGTTTTTAAGAGCTGGTCAGACCAACACCTGTCAGGGATGGTTTAAGAGGGTACTTGGTCCTGCCATGAGTGCAGGGAACTGGACTCGATGACCTCTCATGGTCCCTTCCAGTTTCTCTGATTCTCTGAGTCTATGAGTCACCATAAAGCCAGATTGCTAGGCTGAAAGGCTGAGCTCAGGCCTGGTCACAGAAAGGTCAGCCCTTAGCCAAGCTCCCTTCAGTAATTCAAGTTCCAAAGGGGTAGCCGTGTTAGTCTATTGCAGAAAAACAAACAGAGTCCTGTGGCACTTTTAAAGACTAACAGATTTATTTATCACATGAGCTTTCAGGGGAGAAAATCCCACTTCGTCAGATGCTTTGAAGCGATTTTCTCCCACGAAAGCTCATGTGATATATAAATCTGTTAGTCTTTAAAAGTGCCGCAGGACTCTGTTTTTCAGTAATTCAGTTACTCAGACACCATGCTCTGGCCTCCGGGTGCTAAAGTGGTCCTGAGGCAGCATGACTGTGGCCTGCCCACCTATTGCACACCTGCATACTCACACACACTCAGCAGGTGATCCCAGTCAGCCATTTCCAGGACCCTAACTCCCAGGCTCCTGGGAGAATGCTCTTCCTGCAGTCACTTACCGTTCCGGCTGTTATGCACATAGACCACCCTGGCCTGCTCCGTCTGGGTCTTCCCCAGGCAGTATAAAATTCCCACCAGATCTGCCATCGAGAAGCCTCTGGCTTGGACCTCATTGCTGCGATTCCTGTAACTCTGGAACCTGGTGTTGGGATGAGTCATCACTATTTTATTGTCCCTCTCGATGTGGAGGTAACTCACATCTCGCTCACCCATCACACAGGAGAGGTAGAAACTGCTGTGAGATGGACTTTGCACATTGGCGATCAGAGTCATGTCCAGAATGGCGCCTGTATGGGAGAGAGCCGATATTAGGAGCCATGGCCCAGACAGAGCACAGCGGGGCATGAGCCTTTCTCTGCTGGGTCTCAGCCTGCCCCTGTGTCTCTGACATCTGACACTGTCTTCTTCAGGCCAGTCCCAGAGCACCTTCATGCTCTGGGTGGCCGCGCAGCAGCGGGGACTGAGAGCCAGAGCATAGCTGAGTGTAAGTCGGGTCCAGAGCGAGGGAGCAAGGCAGACCGCAGTAATTGGAGGTGTGGAGAATACAATTCAGAGAACAATGAACAAGGGAAGAGCTCTGTGTAGGGCACATCTCCTGCAAGGTCAGCAGTGTTTCCCTGATCTTCCATGTCCTTGCTCTGGCAAACAGTGAGGGCACTTCCCCTCTCTCTTTTCTCTGTGGCTCCTTGTGGAGGTACCTCTAAGATATGCCTCAGGTGTGTGGGGTCATGGTGGATGCAAGGCCTGTGACCCTGCTGTAAAATCTCTGCTATCTTTTCTCCTCTTTTCTCCCAAGAAAGTTCTGCTTCTTGCCCCGAGCCATGAAGAAGGGGGCGAAAGCAGTGCACCTGACCCAGCCTGATGCTCCTTGGACAGCTCAGTAGAAAACCCACATGGTGAGAATAGCAACAGGGGCATTTCTGGCCTTTTTCCAAATGACGCTCACTCTCTAATGGCCCCAACCAGGGCTGGATTAAGGCAGGGGCTGCAGCCACTGGCCTTGGCCTAAAGGGGGGCCCCATGACCCCCAAAAAATACAGCCCAGCTGGCCTGAGTGGTGAGCCAGCCAGCCCAGGGGCGGGGCAGGAGTACCGCAGCCTCTGGCCCACCCACCCCCCAGCCTCCAGCAGCAGCACCAGCCTGCAATCCCCCCCCGCAGTCCCCCCCCCCCCCCCCCCCAGCAGTGCAGCCCATGGCTCTCCCTGTGGTCCCCCCCGAAGTGCCAGCCAGAGCCCCTGACCTTGATCCAGCCCCAACACTGTCGCACCTGTAGCTCATGCCACAGCTGGTTGCATCAGTGGGGCAGGTGATTTCTCTAGGGTCCAAAGTCTGAGTAACTCAGAGCTCCCCTTTAACCCAAGGCTGAGACAGACAGATGGGCAGGGAGTCTGTCATCCCAGAGCCGCTGCACTGCATCCTGCCAGCTCAGCTAGCTGGTTTGTAGCCATGCTGGTCACTTCCATTTTTAGCTGGTAGGACCTTGGGAATGCCAGATAGAATCATTTTCTTTTCCACCCTTTCAGCCCCACTTCTTCAATTGTGCAGTCCCCCGAGAGGATAACCTCTGCCTCATCACCATTCCCAGGACATCCTGCAGTGTGCCCACTGCACGGTCCCATTCACTCCAAAATAGACTTCATAGAAAATGATCACCCTGGCAGAGGAATTGGCAAGCCCCTGGGAATCTTAGTGGAACCTGGGCAGATATCATGGGTTTCTCACCAGAGAAGAGAAACTTACCCGTCAGACGTAGGAGGAAAAGAAGATAAATCTCCTGGAATCTCATGGCCTTGACATCCGTCCTAAATCTGCCCAGCATCAGGAAAGCCCAGATATACCCAACTGGAGAGACCAAGCTGGCTGAGGAGACATTCCCCTCCTGGTCGGGTTCCCCTTCGACTTTAGTTTCAGCTCACTCTTATCTCTTCTCCTTGTCACCGCTTCGAGGGTGGAAATCCAGAGAGGAAATGGTGCTTCTTGTATCAGAGACACAGTAAGAAAGAAACTTTCCCTTCTGTAAGTGTAAAACACTGTGTGCCCAGTTACCCAGCTCAGCTTCTTCTGGAGTTTTGGCAGGAGTCTGGCAGGTGGGGTCTATTCCGAGGCAGATTCCAGAATGAGGTGAAAGTAGCACAAGCAGAAAGTCTCTGAAAGAAGAGGTGGCCAGGTCCAGTTCCAGGCTGCTGATCTGTCAGGGAAGGAAGGTCCTGTCCAGAATGCTCAGAGGGTGTCCCAACTTCTAGGAGGTTCAAGCCTGCACCTCCAGTCCTGCTGCATCTGCAGCACATCCATGGAAAGAGGGTACATTGCCCATCTGCCTCCTCTCACAGTGGCAAGCTCACGCTGGAGCCAGCTTGGGCCACACAGTGCCCTTGAACTCTAAGCAAACTCATCTGGCCAGCAAGGCAGCTGGCGCCAGAGGGATGTGACTAAAAATGCCTAATGTGAATATCTGTGGGAAGGACTCTTACGGACGGGGCTGAGCAGGGGGGAGGGCAGATGATCTGGCGAAGGAATCCCAACATCAGTGAAATGAAATCCTGTTTTCCATGCAGCATTTCCTGCTCTCCACCCATTGTTCTAACAAGTCCCTGGCTGAAGGAGAAGGGGAGTAATGTGTGGCATGGTGGGAGTGGCCATGCAGATACTGTTCCCTAAGGAATGGGTGGATTTGGCATGCAGAGACTTCAGAGCCTTTACCTGCAAGCTCCCCAAGCCCCAAATCTGGGGTAGGGTGCCACAAAACCACCCAAAATGACAGAGGGGAGGGACGCGGTGACTGGATGCACCACTAAGGACACCTGGGTTCAAATTTCCAGGTCTGGTAGGAATCTCTGTGTGATTGTGCACAAGTCACATTGAACTTAATTTTCAGAAGTGTAGAATCTCAGCTGAAGTCAAAGGAAGCTACTCTAAAAAATTCTGTGTCAGTTCTCCACGTGTCAAATGGAGACAGCTTTTTCTACCTTGCTGGGGGTCATGAGGATAAAATCCATCAATCTTTGAAGCATGCAGTTGCTATGGGGTAGGAGCTGTAGATATACCTAGAAAATGAAAACTGCCCCGTGAGATCTGTGAACAGACGGGAGTATTCTGCTCTCAGTTACATCCGATAAAAGGTGGAATGATAAAATAATGAATTAGAAGCACTTCCAATATGATTACCATCTTCTCTGTCTCTTAATGTCACTGGCCCATCTGCAGCAGATTACATAGGACGTGCTTCCCAAAACATCCTTCCACCTGTCTGCCCAGGATATCAGTTACACACCAATTCAGAAGCACAATGCAGAATTACAAAGCAGATGTGCAAATATCAATCTGCCACAGCTGCATTTAACAAGCACTGTGTAATCCAAATCCATTGCATTAATGCTGACTGAGAGCTATGGGTTTCTGGTGCCACTGTGGAGTCCCCTTGTGTGACAGGCTGCTCCCCAAATCCAGTCTGGTGTGCTGCTATGACCACTTGAACCCCGCTCCTGAACCCCAATTCACCCCGCTCTGCTGGGTGACCACTCACTCCTGAGTCAGTCCACACCAGCCACCAGCGTGTAATTGGTCCCAGGCAGTGGGTGTAAATCCACTAGCCACACAGGCGTTGGTCCCCAAGCGAGCACACCCAGCCCCAGACACTACACTGGGAGCCACTGCCTTACAGGGATTGGGACCCACTCCCAATCACCTTAGTCTCAAGTCCGTCCACTTAACAAAGAAGTGGATTGTGCCCAGCCTCCCACATCCACACCCTCTAAAGACCACACAGCTTTAGGTAAAACAACTACTAGTTTATTGATCAGAGTCTGATTTCAAGTGAGAACATGGCCAATCAAGGCAGAACCATACTATAAATGAGTCAGGAGTGACCACTATCAAATAAAAGGTATAAACCGCATGCTACTCTTACATCTCTACCTAAACTGACCTCAGAGTCCAAGATTATGCGCATGGTGTTCGGCTGTTCGATGTTTTACAGCCATTCTCTGCCTGTTCCCAGGCAGGGCCCCGATCTTGCTGAAGTTGGTTGCAAGATGGTGTCTTCTCAGGCTGAAAGCCTGCAGCTTCTCCCCCTTCACAGTCTCTGTGTCTTTGTTTTAACAAACTGCAGACAGCCCCTCCCCTCACTGTCCTGTCCTGAGATTCTTTTCTCTTCTACCTGAGCAGGGGAGGGCATTAGCATTCCCTTTGATGTGTAAATCTTCAGCCATTGTGCTAGAGACAGCCCTGAGAGTCTGAACCCTGTAACATGCTTTACATCTATACATACATGTCACAGCAGGGAACATGGCACCCTGGTAATCACGTGGCACATGTTCTGAGCATTCACAGAGGAACCTGGTATAGCGTAATTGTCATCAAATAACACAATTACACTGCAAAACTGAACAGAAAGATTATACAGGTCACGCCCAAGGGCTGCACAGATGTGCATCCCGTCACACCTTGCCTTCTCTGGATCTGCCAAGATCCATGAGGTTCAAGGGGGACTGTGCCACATTCAGTATTACATGACTGGGAGAAACTTGTGAAAGGTTCCTAGGAGCTTTCTCCTCCCCCTTAGATTCCCTCTCATGGGGTTTCCCATGGAGGGAAGTGATAATCTAGGTTTAAATAATTAAGTAATTTTGGTACTGCATTTCTAAAAATAACTATGAATTACTAAATCTGCTCAATGTGCAGCCACAGCCAAAAAAGCTAACAGAATGTTAGGAATCATTAGGAAAGGGACAGATAAGACAGAAAATATCATATTGCTCCTATATAAATCCATGATACGCCCACATCGTGAATACTGTGTGCAGATCTGATCATCTCATCTCAAAAAAGAAGTGTTATTTATTCCTTCTCATAACACAAGAACTAGGGCCACAAAATGAGATTTATAGGCAGCAGGTTGAAAATGAATTATTTCTTCACACAACACACGCCAACCTGTGGAACTCCTTGCCAGAGAATGTGGTGAGGGACAAAACTGTAATGGGATTAAGAAAAGAAATAGATACATTTATGAAGGATAGGAGCATCAATAGCTATTAGCCAGGATGGACATGGTTTGCTGTTTTCCAGAAGCTAGGAATGGGTGACAGGATGGATTACTTGATGGTTCCCTGTTCTGTTCTTTCCCTCTGAAGCACCTGGCATTGGTCGCTGTCAGAAGACAGGATACTGGGATAGATGGAGCATCTCATGTGGCCATTCTCATGTTCTTATGTAAATATTGCTGTATACAGGGCTAGTGCAAATTCCGCACAGAACAGATGAATTCTTACACGGCTCTGAGGCAATAAAGGGGCTTGTTTTAAATAGTGTATTTCTTTGGCTCTCATTCCATAAGCAGTGTGCACAGAACACCACAAATGGCCAGAGAAGTATTCAGTCCAAGGAAGAGCATTCAATGTGCTGTTCCAGGGATTCTGTGCCGGACCCCGGAGATGAACCCACTTCACAAACAGTCTGAACATCAGTGAAAGAGCAGAGAAAGGTGAATTGTCCAGATCACTGCAGATTGCCTTCTTTGGCCGAACAGCAGGGATTTCTATAACGGATAAGCGTTGGTGGAAGTCTGAACATAGAGTAGATACAGACAGTTACACAACCACATGGGCTGGATCTGCTTGGAGCAGGATAAGATGTTCTAGCGATAAAAACATCTGAGCTACCCTCTGGGCTAGGATTCCTGCAAAGTCCATTGCAGACACAGCCATTAGACCTCTAACTCAACCAAGCTTTATCCACAAGCTGGTGCTTCTGAGAGGTGGGGAAAGGCTCCAAACCTTGTTTGTTCTTGGCGTAGGGACCACTTGAACCATAGTCGCCTGATTTGAACTTGTGATGATGAGCTAGTGTAACCTTCGGGTGGGCCAAAATTCATTCAGTTGCCCTTCTCCAGTGCCCCACAGAAATCAATCCCAACCCCTATGGAGAAAGCAGCTGGAGACCCAGGATCCAGTCTGCACAGGACTCACGGCGAAGCTTGCTCAGAGCTACACTCACACATTAAAATACTACTAAAAACAAACATAACAATGAACTTTATTAACTACTAACTAAATGAACCTTATCCTAAGAAAACAAACTACAATTAACCAAGAACAATCCCTTGCATGAAAGATACCCAAGAGTCCCAAAGTCTGTGTGGAGTTCACCCAACTCTCAGCTACAGTCTCTGTTCCAGTGTGGAAGCTTGAGTGGCAAGAAATAGCTGTCCTCTTCTTTCTTTGCTGGAATCCTCTGTAGCATTACATGCAGGCTCTCTCTTCTCCTCTGCAACCAGCCCTCAGTCCCATATGCATGTCTGCAAGGTCTGTTGCAAATGACTCCTTTACATGGAGAAAACATCTTGTTCACTCCTGGCTCAGCTCCTCTCCAGAACACTGAGCACATGGTCTCCCCTCAAGGCAGCTCCTGCCTGCTGTCTGCTCAGGCTGCTGCTCTCCAGTCATCTGACTGACATCACATCACACCAGCCGGGTACACTGTGGAGCATGCTCAAATTGCTACCACTCCCTGCTTCTGGAAGTTTCCAGTTGTGGGTCGCTAATCTGCCCAACAACAGTAACCCACCCTTAGCAGGTCTCTCAGAGATAGCCTTTTCAGGCATATGGGTTACACTAACACTTTCATTGTGAATTAAAACAGATGGAATGGAACAGAAGGGTGGGGGTGCTGAGTAGAGAACAATAGAAATTGCTTGTCTGGGTAAACTTGTTTGAGAGGAAGTTTAAAGCAGCAGACAACACAACTCTCTGCTGATTTCCAGCCCTTGCCACATTTTACATGCAAGGCAAAAACCTAATTTATGGAGGGGACGGCGTGATGAGACCACCTACAATGGCAAGTACGCGATCTGCGACTGCTAGCAACCAATATCTGCAAGAGCAGGGCATGGGACGCCAGGTGGGGAGGGCTCTGAGTTACTACAGAGAATTCTTTCCCAGGTGTCTGCTTGGTGGGTTTTGCCCACATGCTCAGGGGCTAACTGCTCGCCAGGGTTGGGGTTAAAAACGACTTTTCCCTGGGTCAGGTTGGCACAGACCCTTGGGGTGGTTTTGCCTTTTGCTGCAACATGGGCCTTTGGTCACCTGCAGATTTTAGCTAGAGAAAACGGTGGACTTTCTCTTCCAGAGGGGCCCTCTCAGTCCAGTTCAGCAAAACAAACAAGGAGTCAGGACTCCTGGGTGGCTTCTCTGTATCTTCAAGTCTTTAAATCATGGTTTGAGGACTTCAGTAATTCAGCCAGAGCTTAGAGGTCTGTTACAAGAGGGGGAGGGGGAGGTCCTGTGCTCTGTAGTGTACAGGAGGTCACCCTGGGTGATCACAAAGGTCTCTTCTCACCTTAAAGTCTCTGAGTCTAAGAGGCATCAGCTGCTCAACAAACAGCCGAGCTCCCGGGGTGCAAGGCCTCCGCACTGCACCACTTGTATCAGAACCGCCCGGTGCATTGTGCAAGACTTCAAATTGTGCAACGCCCACATTACACGCTCACGAAAGACTCACAGGCCTTATGCCCAGGAACACAATCTCACACCCAACAGCACACACCATGCTCCAGAAAACACAAAGCGACTCCCAGAAGAGGGAGTCAGCCCCATGGACTACAGCCTACCCGCAGAAAAGCACCAATCAGTTCTATGCAATAGTATTAGCCACCGACCATTGAACTGTTCCCATGTGAAACCTAATGCTGGCCAGGCAAAAAGCTTGTTAACGAGCTTCGTGTTGAGTTTGTCCTGAACCTAGCAGACATCCTGCTAAAAATCTAAAGAAAACATGAACAGGAACAGGAAATCCATTCATTGTTTCCGACTATTTACTCTGCACTCGGGGGAAGTAGTACTGGAGCGAGTAGAGCAGAGCCTGCCAGCTCTTCACTGCACTCTGGGAAGGGCCCTCAGATTCCCTCTGCTAATACCACACAACACTAGCGCCACTCATCGATGGAAGCAGCACGTTCCCATACGGACTCTACCCCGAGCCCAAGGATTCCTCAGGGAGATGGCTCCCTGTGCAGAGCAGTGCACAGGAGCCTGAAAAAGTCATGCAGGTGCATTTAGCGACATAAGCAGCCACGGCCTCTGTTTGGGAAGATGGAACATTCTGCACACTGCTGTGATTAAATCAGCGCTTTTTTTGTAAAAAAAGAAGGTGGCGGTACTCAGCCAGGGACAGGAGCTGAGGCTGCATTGCTGTGAAAAAAAAGGTGTCGGTACTCAGTACCCCTGAGTACCATCACAAAAGAAGCCCGGGATTAAATGATTCTTACTGATAAAGGACCCCTTTCTCATGGAAGAAAGCCACGTTCAATCACTAAAATGGATGAATCTCTCAACTGAGTAACTGCATCCTGCTACTTCTTTGGCCACATCCTGCTACCCCCTCAGCACCTCTAGTGCGTGTTGTGTCCTCACTCCTCTGTCACGTCCTACCACTCTTTGGGGGACTCATCCGTGATCTCTGTGCAGTAGCTCGCATGCTTCAGGGCTCTACATAAATCCATAAACAACAGCAAGTGGCAAATAAATTCTAAGTTCTGGAAACACTTCATGATCAGGCAGTGCTGGTACTTCAGATGAAATATCTCCCAAAGAATTAGTTTAGAAGAGCTGCAATTTTGACTCAAGGAATTATTTCTGTGGTACTGGCTGCGTTTGATTCACTCGCAGTGAGGACGAAGCATGTCAGAGGGGCTTGGGCCCTGCTCCGGTGCTTTTGGGAACTGGAAGCTATTCTGCTCGTCATACTCAGGAAATCTGACGAGGGATCCAAGCCATCGTGATCTGTCCACTCTGGTTTTCTACAAAGAGACAGCTAGCTGATGTTTATCTGTACAAATACCGCTGCTCATGTGTGAGGGGGGAACAGCATAGAATATCACTAAAGGAACTGCACTGGAGTCACCACAGAGATGAATTTGGCCCAGTTATAGAGCCCTGGACAAAGACAAAATTTGTATCCGCATCTGAGCCACGATCCGCAGACATGATCCAAGTATATAAAGACGACATCCACAATTTCACAGGCTCTTTCCACACAACTGTGGAGCGGGATTCTTTTCAGCTGCATTTCAGCCACATGGCCATCACCCCTTCGGTCTCCCTCAGTTACTCTGCAGGCACCGTTCAGTTCATTTACTTATCAGACTTCCTTCCCTTACAGCAGTCTGCGACCTGCGGTTCTGGAGCCGCATGCAGCTTTTTGGCTTCCCCCTTACAGCTCCGGGCTTTCCCACCCCACCGCCACGGGGGGACCTGCAGGGGGCCCGCTGCAGGGTCCAGGCTCCTCCCCCCACCAGGGGACCCTGGCCCAACTCCCTCCATTTCCCACCAAGAGGCTACACCCATTGCGGCTCTCAAAACACCTGGTTATTGAAGGAATTTTTTTTAAATGGCTCTTCTTGTCTTTCAGGTTGCCGACCCCTGCCTTACAGAGAGGTTGCCTAGATCCTGGCTAACTCGTCACAACTATTCAAGCAGCTGCAATCCCATCACCACTGGTGACGTATTTCCTTTCTGTAAGTTTCCCATCTTCTAGACCTCTGACAAAGTGGGATTTTCTCCCATGAAAGCTCATGCAATAAATAAATGTGTTAGTCTTTAAAAGTGCCCCAGGACTCTGTTTGTTTTGCTGAACTAGACTAATGTAGCTACCCCTTCGGGACATGTTTCCTTTCCTCACTATTCTTTTTCCATCTGCATCCCTCCCATAAGTATTGGTGTCTCTACAGTCTTAGAGTGATAGAAGATAAGGGCTGGCAGGGACCTCAGGAGGTGGTACTCCAGCCCCTGCTCAAAGAAGGACCAACCCTGACCAAATCACTCCAGCCAGGGCTTGAAAACCTCTAAGGATGGAGATTCCACCACCTCCCTCTGTAACCCGTCCCAGTGCTTCACCCCCTCCCAGGGAAAAGGTTTTCCTAATATCCAACCTAGGCGTCCTCCACTCCAATTTGAGACCATTGCTCCTAGTTCTGTCCTGTGTAATCACTCAGAACAGCCTGGCTCCATCCTCTCTGGAACCCCCTTCAGGTCGTTGAAGGTTGCTGTCAAATCCCCCCTCACTCGTCTCTTCTGAAGTCTAAACAAGCCCCATTCCCTCAGCCTCTCCTCATAAATCATGTGCTCCAGCCTGCTAGTATTTTTCAATGCCCTCCTCTGGACTCTCTCCAATCGTCCACATCCTTCCTATAGCAGTGGGTGGGGGGCCAAAAGTGGACACAATACTCCAAATGTGCTGAACAGAGGGGAGTCATCACTTCCCTCCATCTGCTGGCCACGCTCCTACTGATGCAGCCCAATACGCCATTAGCCTTCTTGGCAACAAGGACACGCTGTTGACTCCTATCCAGTTTCCTGTCCACTGTAACCCCAGGTCCTTTTCTGCCGAACTGCTGCCTGGCCAGTCAGACCCCACTCTGTAGCAGTGCATGGGATCCTTCCATCCAGTCGACCTATGGGGGCCTCTGTCCACCTCCTACACCCCGCTGGGGGTGTAGTGGGCTGGCCCAGAAGCCGGGTTCCATGCTCCCGCTTGCTCCTTGCGTTTGGCTTGTCGCCAAAGGCAGCAGGCTGGGGTGGAAGCAGGCGGTGCGGCAGTGGAGGGTTTGCAGAACCCTGGGGCTCAGGGCAGTTGCCCCACTTGCCCCCCTCTTCCCCAGAATGGCCCTGGGCATTTGCACCTCCATGTCGTCTAACCCTGGCTTTCCCCGGTTGCCAGCCCTAGCAAGAGCTGAACCCGTGAGCACTCTGCTGAATTACGGATCAGGCCATTATTGCCAGTGTAGACAAGGCCCAGGGGCTAAGACTACGCTTAAAGAGCACCCTGTCTTTTTCACCCTTCACCTCAATCCAAATAGACTTAGGAGTCTCAGCAGAAACCCTGAAGCTCACCACAAGTTCTCTACTCTCCAGGGCCAGCTCTCCTCCTGCCTGGTTTGCCCGTGTCAAAGAAGCAGAGTAACCACAGGAACTCAGGCGTTACAGGTTTGGCCAGTCCCTTTCTAGTCATTGAACGATTTGCCTTCCTGTGCCTGGGGCACGTGTGTCTGAACCCCCCACCCCCAATTACAAATGCATGTACTCCTGAATCCTGCCATGCCTCCTCTCATTTCCTACTGTCCACCGCCCGCCCCATGTCCTTTCTTCTCTCCCCCAAATGGTCACCGTACTTGTTCCTTAGCTCTCTTTCTCCATCATCTCTGCACTCTCCCCCACACACGTCCCCAAACCATCCACTGTCTGCATTCAGATCCCTCCTAACACAACAGCCACACAACCCAGAAACATTAATGCATCAGCGCAAGGAGGGTTTGATAGCGTACGAGTGGGCTCCAGTCAGACCCACTGGAGTTAATCTGGCAAGTCTGTTTTCATTCTCATCTAAAACACTCCTTGACACATTGTCAGGATTTCCCTGAACAATCACTCAGGGCTGAAATGTCCCAGGGTTTGTCTCTGCCCAAAGAGAAACTTTTTCAACAGAAATTTGAGCAACATTCCTTCATCTGTCTTGAATTCAGCTCAGGTGAAGCCCTACCCCACCCCCTTATGCTTCCTCATCAGAAATGATTCTGACTCCGTGTTAAATGGCATTACAGCAAAAGTGGCTGAAGTTGGAAATGCAGCCAGGAGAGTTAGGGTGTGCGGAGAATCAGGCACTAGCTACTCCAGAAATCACTTCTGAGCATGCCCAATGGGTCAGGCTAATGTTCTCCACTGTCCATGGAATTCGGAATCCTGCACATGCTCCCTCCCTGCCAGGCACATGTGGGAGACTGCATTTGTCTCAGGGAGAAATACACAGCTAACTCCTCCACCAGAGCCTCCTTACTAAAAGAGGAAACCACAGAGCCAGCTAGGGTTGCACCAAGGTACAGGCCAGGAGGAGATGCAGGGAGTTCTCTCTGCACATTTGCATTCTCTCAATCCCGAGTGTTCTTGGCATAAATAACAACAGCGCCCAGACTGGTCTTGGCTGCTTACGTCAGCTCTACGCTGTATCTGCACAGAGGAATTTTCTCCAGACCTTGCAGAATATTAACAGCCTCTTTGTCACAAGGGATAGAGGATTTGTCCAACAGAGGGCAAAAATTTCAGAGATGACAATTTCTACACATTTTGCAAAAAATCAAATCCTAAATCTATATTAGATTTCTATGCACAAATGCAAGGAGTATGGGAAATAAACAGGAAGAACTTGAAGTATTAGTACATAATTTAAAATTTGACTTAATTGGAAACTTTAAAAGAAACCATAATAGAGGCTCAAAGTTTAAATGTATACCCCCACTTTAAAAATCAGTAAGTCAACCAAAAAAGGGCCACCATGGCTAAATAACAAAATAAAAGAAGAAGTTCGAGGCCTTAAAGCATCCTTTAAAAAGTGGCAGTGAAATCATATTGAGGAAAATAGAAAGGAGAATGAACTCTGGCAAGTGAAGTGTAAAAATATATATAGGAAGAGCAAAAAATAATTTGAAAAATAACTAGCCAAAGACTCAAAAAATAACAGCATCATTTTTTTTTTAATGTCAGAAACATGAGCCGGTTAAACAATCAGTAGGGCCACCTGATGATGGAGAAGCGAAAGAAGCACTCAAGAAAACCATTGCAGAGAAATTAAATGAATTCGTGTCTGAGGATGTTAGGGAGATTTCCATACGTGAGCCTTTTATTAAGATGACAAATCTGAGGAACTGTCCCAGATTGAGGTATCGTTAGAGGAAGTTTTGGAACAAATTGATAAATTAAAGAGTAATAAGTCACCAGGACCGGATGGTATCCACCCAAGAGTTCTGAAGAACTCAAAAGTGAAATTGCAGAACTACTAATTGTGGGATGTAACCTATCATTTAAATCAGCTTCTGTACCAGGTGACTGGAGGATAGCTAATGTGATGCCAATTTTTTAAAAAAGCTCCAGAGGCAGTTCTCACCAATTACAAACCAGCAAGCCTAGCTTCAGTATCAGGCAAATTGACTGAAAATGTAAAGAACAGAATGATCAGACAGATATATGAACATGGTTTGCTGGGGAAGAGTCAACATGGATTTTGTAAAAGGAAATAATTCCTCACCAATCTACTAGAATTCTATGAAGTTGCACAAGCATGTGAACAAGGATGATATAGTGTACTTAGATTTCCAGAAGGCCTTTCACAAGGTCCCTCACCAAAGGCACTTAAGCAAAGTAAGCGGTCATGGCTAAAGGGAAGGTTCTCTCCTGCATCAGTAACTAGCTAAAAGGTAGGGAACAAAGGAAAGGTTATTGGTCAGTTTTCAGAATGGAAAGAGGTAAATAGTGGTATGCGTGCCCCAGAGGTCTGTAGTGGGACCAGTACTGTTCAACATATTCATAAATGATCTGGAAAAAGGGGTAAACACTGAGCTGGCAAAATTTGCAAATGATACATAACTACTCAAGAGAGAAGTCCAAAGCAGACTGCAAAAAGTTTCAAAGGATCACATAAAACTGGATGACTGGGCAACAAAATGAAAGGTGCAATTCATTGTTGATAAATGCACAATAATGCACATTGGAAACAGTCTCAACTTTATGTGTAAACAAGATCTAAATGACTAGGCATTTCCCCTGCTCAGCCAGCTGAAAGAGGGGCACTTTGTTTGCATGGGCTTTGTATTTGCATGAATACAATTAAGTCCTTAGCATATTTTCACTGTATATGGATAAACCCATCCAGGTGATGAGCATGATGGGAAGTGGTTAGTATGGCTGGTTTGGGTTACAAATCCCTCTTGTTTTAACTGAAGGGACAATGAAATGTTATCTTTTAATTGTATATGAGCTGTGTTTAGACTGCTCTGATGGAAAAGTCACTGTTACCAAAACAGAACTCAGAAGAGATGCAGACCCTGTTTTCAGTATTGTAAAACTACATGAATGGGCTTGGTCTTTGATTGCATGGGTTCTGGTAAAAAGCTGTGCCCCTCAGGCAATGCCTAAATCCTCTCCTGTTGTTACAAGATAATGATTCCTTGTGGAGTGTTTTGCTATTTTGAGTAGAGACATGTCTCTTGTGTCCTACGAGCTGAAATCACTGGAGAGCTGACTGA
Organism: Pelusios castaneus; assembly: GCA_007922175.1. Classification (NCBI taxonomy): domain Eukaryota; kingdom Metazoa; phylum Chordata; order Testudines; family Pelomedusidae; genus Pelusios; species Pelusios castaneus. The sequence goes on from ML686057.1 coordinate 288,202, forward strand.
TGAACAGCAGGGGTTGATGCCTGTGGCCTGCGGGAGCAGCAGTGTGTGTGAGCGGTCAGCAAACTGATGGGAGCAGCCAGTGTGTGGGCAGGTGGCTGGCAGGAGCAACAAGCGGGCGGAGCCTGGGACAGAAGCCATAAGTGGTCGGCGTCTATTCATGAGGAGAGCCAGCGGATGGGACTCAGTGAGACCTAGAGTTGGCAGAAGACAACTGGAGGGGACTGACTGAGGCCTCTTTCTCCCCCACGAGGGGGGACATTAAAATTATGAAGGTCAGTACGGGGGTAAGGGAAGGACATGCTTTACGTACACTGGGGTGGGGTGGGTTCTGCTTATCAGTTTTGTGAACCTTGCATTGCACTGTCTTCCCCCAAATCAGTGCTCGGCCCTTTGCTGCCGCCATCGCCACCTGGCAGGAGGATGGATGGACGGATAGATACACAGGTAGACAGATAGACAGATGGATGATGGGTTCTAAATTAGCCATGACCATTCAAGAAAAATCTTGGAGTCATTGTCACTAGTTCTCTGAAAACAACCACTCAATGAGCAGTTGCAGTCAAAATAGCTAACGGAGTGTTGGGAATCATTAGGAAATATCATATTGCCTCTTTATAAATCCATGGTATGCCCACATCTTGTATACTGCGTGCAGATCTAGTTACCCCATCTCAAAAAAGATGCATTGGAACTGGAAAAGGTACATTGAAGAGCAACAAAGATGGCTAGGGGAATGGAACAGCTTCCACAGGAGGAGAGATTAATAAAACAGACTTTTCATCTTGGAAAAGAGACAGCTAAGGGTTGTTATAGTGGAGATCTATAAAATCGTGACTTGGGAGGGGAAAGTAAATAAGGAAGTGTTATTTACTCCTCGTAATGTGCTGACTAGGGGTCACCAAAAGAAATCAATGGACAGCAGGTTTAAAAACAACCACAAGGAAAGATTTTTTTCAGAGACGCACAGTCAACATGTGGAACTCATTGCCATAGGATGTTGTAAAGACCAAGACTATAACAGAGTTCAATAAAGACCTAGATAAGTTCATGTCTATTATCCAGGAGGGGCAGGGATGCAAAACCATGATCAGAAGTGTCCCTAGCCTTTGTTTGCCAGAACCTGGTGACAGGCAATGAATCACTTGATGATTACATGTTCTGTTCATTCCCTCTGAAGCACCTGGCACTGATGGAAGATGGATCATTGGTCTGACCAGTATGGCTGTTCTTCTATCACAGAGACTTGGTGGGATAAATCTCATGACTGGACTATTGCTACAGAGAGATACAGCTTGTTCAAGATGGAAAGACAGGGAAAATTGGAAGAGAAGTTGCACTGCACATCAGGAATATAGACACTTGTTCTGAGGTCCAGAAGGAGGTGGGAGACAGACCAATTGAAAGTCTTGAAAAAATTTTTGAAAGAGAAAGTAGTTAAGGATATCAAGGTTAATGGTAACTGGGATAAAATACAACGTGGCTTTACAAAAGGTAGATCGTGTCAGACCAACCTGATCTTTTTTGAAAAGATAACAGATTTTTTGGACAAAGGGAATGTGGCAGATCTAATTTACAGTTGCACAAAGGGAATTATTAGTTAAACTGGAAAAGATGGGGATTAAAATGAAAAGAGAAATCTGGATAAGGAACTGGTTAATGGGGTGATTACAACGGGTTGTTCTGAAAGGTGAACTCTCAAGCTTCAGGGAGGTTACTAGTGAAGCTCCTCAGGGATCTTGGGACCAATCTTATTTAACCTTGTATCACTGACATTGGCATAAAAAGTGGAAGTGTGCTAATAAAGTTCCAAAGGGGTAGCCGTGTTAGTCTAGTTCAGCAAAACAAACAAGGAGTCCTGTGGCACTTTTAAAGGCTAACAAATGTATTTATCGCATAAGCTTTCGTGGGAGAAAATCTGACAAAGTGAGATGTTCTTCCACAGAGATTTTCTCCCACAAAAACTCATGCGATAAATAAATTTGTTAGCCTTTAAAAGTGCCACTGGACTCCTTGTTTGTTTTTCGAATAAAGTTTGGGAGGTATTGCTAATACAGGACACAAAGGGAGGACACAAAGTTGGGAGGTATTGCTAATACAGAGAAAGACGGAGATATCATACAAGATCTGGATAACCTTGTAAGGTGGACTAACTAAATATGATGAAATTCAAGAGTGGAAAGTGCAAAGTCATCGATATAGGGACAAAAAACAAGAACTTTTTCTGCAAACTGGGGATGCATAAGGTAGAAGTGACAGAGGAAGAGAAGGACGTGGGCAAATTGGGTGATCACAGGATGACCATGAGCTGTCAATGTGATGTGGCTGTGAAAAAAGCTAATGTGGTCCTAGGATGATCAGATAATGTATTTGCAGTAGAGACAGGGAGGTGTTAGTACCATTATACAAGGCGCTGGTGGGACCTCATCTGGAATATTGTGTGCAGTTCTGTCTCCCATGTTTAAGAAAGATGAATTCAAACTCAAATAGGTGCAGAGAAGGGCTACAAGGATGATTTGTTGAATGGAAAATCTGCCTTATGATAGGAGACTCGGAGAACTTGGCTTGTTTAGCATGACCAAAAGAAGGTTATGAGGAGATATGATTGCTCTCTATAAATACATCAGAGGGATAAATATCAGGGAGGGAGAGGAGATATTTGACTACTGTATCAATATGGACACATGAAGAAATGGTTATAAACTGTCCTCTAGGAAATTTAGACATGAAATTAGACGAAGATTTCTAATCATCAGAGGACTAAAGTTCTGGAATCGCCTTCCTAGGGGAGCTGTGCAGGGCTGTCCTTGGGAGTGGGGCCAGGGTGGAAGGCGAGCAGGGTGACTGCCTCGAACCCCACAATTACACGGGCCCCACTGTTGCACTTCACCCCATTCCTGCCCCCTCCCTGCTGTCTTCGGCCACAAGCCAAAGTCTGCGGTGCGGGAGAGTGAAGCCTGGCCTCTGGGCCAGCCCTCTCCACCCCCACTCCCCAGTGTGGGGGAGGGCTGGGGGCTCCCACAGACCAATTGGCCCTGGGCTCTGATTCAAAACTGAGCTTGGTAAATTTATAGAGGGGATGGTATGATGAGGCAGCTGGCAATTGACTGATTTTTGACTACTTGGCGGTGGATTTGCCAATAACCTGAGAAGGGACATTAGATGGGGGGGTTCTGAATTATTACAGAGAATTCATTCTTGGATGTCTGGCTGGTGAGACTTGCCCACATGCTCAGGGTTTAATTGATCGCCATGTTTGGGGTCTGGAAGGAATTTTACCCCAGTGCAGATTGGCTAGGGCTCTTGGGGTTTTTCACCTTCCTCTGTAGCATGGGGTACAGCTCGCTTGCTGGTAGATTCTCTGTACTTTCAAGTCTTTAAACATGATTTGAGGATTCCAGTAACTCAGTCATAGGTTAGAGATTTATTACAGGAGAGGGTGGGTGAGGTTTTATGGCCTGCATCATGCTGAAGGTGAGACTACATGATCATATTGGTCCCTTCTGACCTTAGAGTGTATGAGTCTAAGTCTCTGGGTGAAGATAAAGTGGGAAAAACAGGGGTAATATCATAGCAGGGGCTTACTATAGAAGAGGAGGTGGATGAAGCATTTCTAAAATAACAGAAACATTCAAAAACACAAGACCTAGTAGTAATTGGGGATGTTAACTACATTAATGTCAGTAGGAAAAGAAATAGGGCAAAACTTAAATTTCCAGTAAATTCTTGGAATGTATTGGGGGCAGCATTTTGTTTCAGAAATAGGAGGAAGTACGAAGGGAACAGCCAATTTAAACTTCATTCTGACCAACAGGGAGGAATCTGAAGGTGGAAGGTAATTGGGGTGAAAGTGATCATGAAATGGTAGATTTCATGATTCTAAGAAAAGGAAGGAGAGAGACCAGCAAAATAAAGACAATGGACTTAAAAAACAGACTAACAAACTCAGAGAATTGGTGACTAATGTCCCATTGGAAGAGAGTCTAAGAGAAAAGTTCAGGAGAGATTGCAGTTTCTCAAAGATACAATTTGAAGGCCAAACACCCACCTTCCCTGATGTGAAAGAAAGGAAGTGTAGTTACTGAGTGTCCAATATGGCTTCATTGGGAGCTTTTTAATGACCTGAAAATCAAAAAGGAATCCTATAAAAAGTGGACATATGAACAAATTGCTAAAGATGAGTATAAAAGAACAGCAAAACCCAGAAAAATTAAGGTGCAAAATGAGTCACACCTAATATGGATGTAAAAGGCAAGAAGAAGCAGTTTAATACATTAGGAGAAAGAGGAAGACAAAGGGAAGTGTAAACCCACTATTAGGTGTATTCAAGTTGGCAGAGCCTGGTGAAATTCATTCTGGGGTACTTATGAAACTAACTGAAGCAATCTTGGAATTGTGATCCATTCATTACCATTGAGAACTCATGGATGATGGGTGAAGTTCCAGAGAACTGAAGAAAGGCAACACAGTATCTTTAAAAAGAAATTGTAGGACTAAATGGGACTTCAAGAGGTCTTCTAGTCCAGTCTCCTGCACGCAAAGCAGGATCAAACATTACACACCATCCCTGTCATGTGTCTGTCCAACCTGCTCTTAAAAAATCTCCAATGATGGAGATTCCACAACCTCCCCAGGCAATTTATTCCAGTGCCTAACTAAACCAAGAACAAAGAGGACCTGGAGAAATACAGACCAGTCAGCCTAACTTTGTTACCTGGAGAGAGAGAAATTAATTGTTCATAAATTATTTCAGCGAGCACCTAGAGGACAGCAGGTTGATAAGGAAGAGCCAACATGAATTTTCAAGAAAACCATCACGCCAAACCAACCTAATTTCCTTCTTTGAGAAGGTTTCATGCCTGGTGTATAGGGTAGAGGTCCTCAAACAGTTGGGCATAGCCCCCTAGCGGGACTTCCATCTCTGGAGATATTTAAGGCCCAGTTAGAGAAAACCCTGGCTGGGAGGATTTAGGGGGAGTGGTCCTGCTTTTAGCAGGGGTTGGACTAGCTGACCTCACGAGGTCCCTTCCAGCCCTAGGATTCTATGGTTCTGTGACGTGGAGGAACGCTGGAAGGATGCAGTGGCATAGGGAGGCAGTACCACCCTGCCTTGCTTTGGGCACAGTTCTTCTCTGCTTCCTGCTCCCATAGCCATAGCTTCACTCCGGCCCCAGCAAGACCTACTGAAAGAGGAGTCACATAAGAATGTAAGGACGGCCAGACTGGGTCAGACCAATCGGTCATTTAACCCAGTATCCCATCTTCAGACAGTGCCAGTGCCAGGTGCTTCAGAGGGAATGAACAGAACAGGTAAGCAGCAGGGCTGGATTAAGGCTGGTGCTTTAGGGGCTGCAGCCCTGGTCCTTGGCCAAAAAGGGAGCCCCACAGCCCCTCAAAAATCCAGAGCAGCCGGTGTGCTGCCATTGCCTACCTTCAGCCTGTCTGCCCAGCCCCCAGCCAAGCCACGGGTCTTGGACTCCTCCCCACAACACCAAGTGGATTATGGGCCTTTGAGCCCCCTCAGCCCCACACCCTCCCAGCGCTCCAGGCCATGGGCCCCAGACCCTGCTCCACAGCATCAATGGGGCACCACTGCAGTGTGAGGGGGCACAAGAGTGGGGAGCCCCAGGTCCCCCAGGCCCTTGATCAAGCCAAGGTAATCAGGGGTTTGCTGTCAAACTGGGAGGATACCAGGGTCTGTGACCCAGCTGTCTCGGGGTAACCACCTGAAAATGCCAGGCTGCAAAATGAGAGCAAACTGTACTGAAGGGTGACAGAGAAGTCAGACTTCCCAGCCAGCCACAGGCAATGCTGCGGATTCCCCTCACTGGTTATCCAGAAGCCACGACAAGGTGTAGACAGCCCCTTACTGCACTCCAGCCTCTGGCTCCTATCAGACACCGGGTCCAGTAGAGAGATGAGTTACTTCACACTCCAAGCTCTTTACCCAGGGAGTTCTTCCGACCCCAAAGGTTCAGCCGCCTAACCAGAGCCATGTCAGTTTGGAGCGAACCAGAAATACCACACTGCCAGCCAACCCTGTAGTAACGAAAACCGAAGACTTTTTGTACAAGGAAAGAAACGAACTATGAGAAATGTGAAAGGAGTAAAGCAAATCACACCCATACAGTGATGTAAAAGTCCATGTAAATCAAGTCCTCGGCAGAGTTTGCAGGATTGTGTAGTTCCTCTTGTGTCCATCCAGCACCTGGCTGGGTCTCACTCTTTGTTTCACAGTTTCAGCTGTAGAGGAATAAATCCAGAGGGAGGAGCTGACTGAAAGCTGCATGGGCTGAAAGACTAAATGGTGGTGGTGCCAGGTGCTTCTTATGTCCTCTCCGTCTTCCATGCTGCTTGTGGAATTGGACAGAAACAAAATGGAGTCTAGAGTCACATCGGCAAGTCCTGGTGACTCATCTGGTCTCTCCCGGAGCCCATTGTACCTGAGAGTTTCCTTATTGGGCCATTAAGCAGAAAATGACTGCAGCCATCCTGTCTGGGGTGTGGCCCAGAAACACACCACAAGTTGAAATACAGATATATCAAACATATTCATAATCTTCAATGCAGACATGACATGTACACAATATCATCATACTTAGCAAATCATGGCATATCTTGTATGGAATATTGCAATTTTGAAATATTTATATTAAATAATATCATAAATGGTCCTCTAAATCCAGAGAGCATCACAGACTCCTTTCGGGGTCTGTCTTAGGTCTGGTTCTACTCAGTATTTTCATTAATTACTTGGATTATTTGGGGATGGCACCAATCTGGGAGGGGGTGACTAGTGCTTTGGTGGATAAAATTAAAATTCAAAAGGACCTTGATAAACTGAATTGGTCTGAAATCAACAAGGTGCAAATCACTAAAAACATGTGCAAAGTACTACACTTAGGAGAAAAAAAATCAAATGCACAACTACAAAATGGAGAATAATTAGCTAGTTGATAGCACTGCTGAAAAGGATCTAGGGGTTCACAGTGGATCACAAATTGCACATGAGCCAACAATGTGATGCAGCTACAAAAAAGCTAATTTAATGGGGGGAGGTATATTAGGAGAGCTGTCCCATTTAAAACACAGGAAGTAACTACCTCATTTTATTTGGCACTGAGGAGGCTCCCCTGGAATATTATGTCCAGTTCTGGGCATCACACTTTAAGAAAAATCTGGTCAATTTGGAGAGTCCCGATGGGAGCTACAAAAAAGTAAAAGGTTTAGAAAACCTGACCTCTGAGGAAAGGTTAAAAAAAGCTGGGTACATTTAGTCTTGAGAAAGTAAGATTTGGGAGGGACTCCCAAATATGTCCTCAGATATGTTAAGGCTTGTCATAAAGAGGGTGGTGATCAACATAAGAACATAAGAAAGGCCGTACTGGGTCAGACCAGAGGTCCATCTAGCCCAGTATCTGTCTACCGACAGTGGCCAGTGCCCAGGTGCCCCAGAGGGAGTGAACCTAACAGGCAATGATCAAGTGATCACTCTCCTGCCATCCGTCTCCATCCTCTGATAAACAGAGGCTAGGGACACCATTCTTAACCCCTTTCTGGCTAATAGCCATTTATGGACTTAGCCCCCATGAACTTATCCAGTTCCCTTTTAAATATTGTTATAGTCCCAGCCTTCACAACCTCCTCAGGTAAGGAGTTCCACAAGTTGACTGTGCGTTGTGTGAAGAAGAACTTCCTTTTATTTGTTTTGAACCTGCTACCTATCAGTTTCATTTGGTGACCCCTGGTTCTTGTATTATGGGAGTATTTAAACAACTTTTCCTTGTCCACTTTTTCCACATCAGTCATAATTTTATATACTTCTATCATGTCCCCCCTCAGTCTCCTCTTTTCCAAGCTGAAGAGGCCCAGCCTTTTCAATCGTTCCTCATACGAGGCACTCTCCAAACCCCTAATCATTTTAGTTGCCCTTTTCTGAACCTTTTCTAGTGCTAGAATATCTTTTTTGAGATGAGGAGACCACATCTGTACACAGTATTCGAGATGTGGGCGTACCATGGATTTATATAAGGGCAATAATACATTTGCAGTCTTATTTTCTATCCCCTTTTTAATGATCCCTAACATCCTGTTTGCTTTTTTGACCGCCTCCGCACACTGTACGGACATCTTCAGAGAACTATCCACAATGACTCCAAGATCTTTTTCTTGACTTGTTGTAGCCAGATTAGCCCCCATCATATTATAGGTATAGTTGGGGTTATTTTTTCCAATGTGCATTACTTTACACTTATCCACATTAAATTTCATTTGCCATTTGGATGCCCAATCACTTAGTTTTGTGAGATCTTTTTGAAGTTCTTCACAATCTGCTTTGGTCTTGACTATCTTGAGTAGTTTAGTATCGTCTGCAAACTTAGCTACCTCACTATTTACCCCTTTCTCCAGATCATTTATGAATAAATTGAATAGGACTGGTCCTAGGACCGACCCTTGGGGAACACCACTAGCTACCCTTTTCCAATCTGAGAATTTACCATTTACTCCTACCCTTTGGTCCCTGTCTTTTAACCAGTTCTCAATCCATGAAAGGACCTTCCCTTTTATCCCATGACAACTTAACTTACATAACAGCCTTTGGTGAGGGACCTTGTCAAATGCTTTCTGGAAATCTAAGTACACTATGTCCACTGGATCCCCCCTGTTTGTTAACCCCTTCAAAGAACTCTAATAGATTAGTAAGACACGATTTCCCCTTACAGAAACCATGTTGGCTATTGCTCAACAGTTTATGTTTTTCTATGTGACTGACAATTTTATTCTTAACTATTGTTTCAACTAATTTGCCCGGTACCGACGTTAGACTTACCGGTCTGTAATTGCTGGGATCCCCTCTAGGGCCCTTTTTAAATATTGGCGTTACATTAGCCGACTTCCAGTCTTTGGGTACCGAAGCCATTTTAAGGGACAGGTTACAAATCTTAGTTAACAGTTCCGCGACTTCACATTTGAGTTCTTTCAGAACTCTTGGGTGAATGCCATCTGGTCCCGGTGACTTGTTAATGTTGAGTTTATCAATTAATTCCAAAACTTCCTCTAGTGACACTTCAATCTGTGACAGTTCCTCAGATCTGTCACCTACAAAAGCCGGCTCAGGTTTGGGAATCTCACTAACATCTTCAGCCGTAAAAACCGAAGCAAAGAATCCATTTAGTTTCTCTGCAATGACTCTATCATCTTTAAGCGCTCCTTTTGTATTATCATCATCAAGGGGCCCGACTGGTTGTTTGGCAGGCTTCCTGCTTCTGATATACTTAAAAAACAATTTGTTATTACCTTTGGAGTTTTTGGCTAGCCGTTCTTCAAACTCCTCTTTGGCTCTTCTTATTACACTCTTGCACTTAAGCTGGCACTGTTTGTGCACCTTTCTGTTTGCCTCACTAGGATTTGACTTCCACTTTTTAAAGGAAGTCTTTTTGCCTCTCAGTGCTTCTTTTACATGGTTGGTGAGCCATGGTGGCTCTTTTTTGGTTTTTTTACAGTGTTTCTTAATTTGGGGTATACAGTGAAGTTGGGCCTCTATTATGGTGTCTTTAAAAAGCGCCCATGCAGTTTTCAGAGATTTCACTTTAGTCACTCTACCTTTTAGCTTTTGTTTAACTATCCCCCTCATTTTTGTATAGTTCCCCCTTTTGAAATTAAATGCCACAGTGTTGGGCTGTTGAGGTGTTCTTCCCCCCACAGGGATGGTGAATGCTATTGTATTATGGTCACTAGTTCCAAGCGGTCCTGCTACAGTTACCTCTCGGACCAGCTCCTGCGCTCCACTCAGGATTAAATCTAGAGTTGCCTCTCCCCTTGTGGGTTCCCATACCAGCTGCTCCATGAAGCAGTCATTCAAAGTGTCGAGAAATTTTATCTCTGCAATATGTCCTGAAGTGAAATGTTCCCAGTCAATATGGGGATAGTTGAAATCCCCCACCATTATTGGGTTTTTAAATTTGATAACCTGCCTAATTTCCCTTAGCATTTCATCATCGCTCTTACTATCCTGGTCAGGTGGCCGATAGTAGATCCCTAATGTTATATTGTCATGGAAGCATGAGATTTCTATCCATAGCGATTCTATGGAACAAGTGGATTCGCTTATGATTTTTACTTCATTTGAATCTACATTTTCTTTCACGTATAATGCCACTCCTCCTCCCGTACGACCTGTTCTGTCCTTCCGATATATTTTGTACCCCGGAATGATTGTGTCCCACTGATTGCTCTCTGTCCACCAGGTTTCTGTGATGCCTATTATATCAATATTCTCCTTTACCACTAGGCACTCTAGTTCACCCATTTTATTATGTAGACTTCTAGCATTTGTGTATAAGCACTTTAAAAACTTGTCCCTGTTTATTTGTCTGCCCTTTTTTAATGTGCCAGTTCTGTGTCCCCAGAAGGGAGAACAAGAAGTAATCTGCAGAAAGGGATGTTTAGTTTAGATATTGGAAAAACCTTTTTAGCTGTGAGCAGAGATGACTTGTATGCTGGTACGGGGGGAGCCCCATTTAATGTGTGGGGCACATGACCACCCAGCCCCACGTCCCTGGACCAGGGCAGCCAATCCTGCTGGCTTCTGAGGGGTTGCAGCCACATGACTGGGGAGCACCTGCCTCTGGTCAAGCTGGCCCCAGTCTGGAGTGACGCACAGCACCAATGTCTCCTTGGACCTCATGGACACCTCAGCAGGGAGTGGGTCACGAGCAATGTCCCCAACTCAGACTGAGGAGAGGGAACCTGCTCCTGCACCTGCCACAACACCCACCCTGCACCCAGCCCAGGCCGCTGCACTCCCCCTGCCAGGGTTACCCGGGGCGGAGGGCGGCTCTGTACTTCTTCCACTGTGCCTCCCTCCAGCACGTTTCTGACTCGCTCAGCTCCTCTCCCCGGCAGCTGGGCTTGGGTGGAGCAGCTTCTCTTGCCAGCTGAGGGTGACCCCTCTGGAGGGCTGACTCTGCAAAACCCCGGCTGACAGAGGTGGTGGCGACCTGCCCTCCCCACTCTGCCTACAGGGCCAGATTAAGGGGCCCTGGGCTCCCCACCACTGTGGACCCCCTGCCTGGGATCCCAGCCCCCTGGGGGGTGGGCCATCACTGCGGGGCCCTGGAGGCAGAGGGCACTCCCACCCCAGCCCGGCTCTGGCTGGTGCTGTGCTGCCTCCATTGTGGTCCTCATCATGGCGCACCAGCTGGCCCCACCCCCGAAGTGGAGGGAACATGCACCGAGTAGCACAGGGGTTGGCGACCCAGGCCACGCATGCCACGCGTGGCACGCGCACCTGTTCAGAGTGGCACGCAGGGCTCCCGGCCCGGGGACTGCTCTCCCCTGCTGGCCCCGCCCCCTGCTGGCTCTTGCCGCCCCAGGCCCTGCTGTGGGGGGCGGGGCAGCCGGAGCTGCTGCACCTGTGGCTCTTGTCCCCGCCCCTGGCACTGGCTGGCCCCGCCCCTGCACCTGCTGAGGGGCGGGGCTGGAACGGAGACTGGCAAAGGTTGCCAGTCCCTTTAGCAGAATAGGGTGCTCACCCTGCAAAGAAATGGAGGCCTTGGGCCTTGCACTAAAGGTTCACTTTCCTCCAGGGACAGTATAAAGTCTAGAGGCACAGCACATCCCTGTGGGTCCATGACAATTAAAATGACCATTTCTATCCTTTCCTGCTCTCAGGCGGATGTGTAGCTCCCATGCTAATTCAGCCTTGCAAAAATCTCTCTGCAGCTAAACAAGAGTACCACAAAGGTGTGAACTCACCTTTTCCCATCCCTGTTCAGATGCTACAATTATTAAGCACATGCAACTTTTCTCATTCGAAGCATTAAAAAATAAGGTCTGTAAATACAGAAATTGTTGTAAAGCCAACGTCAAAGCTGTAGAGTTAAAAAACCAGTCAGGAATTGCAAACATCCACATTAGCTCACCATGGGGCACCTGGATTGTACTTCCTCTTCCTATTTTTCTTGACAAGTGTGTAGCTCAAAATACTGTTGTCCAACGTGTAACAAGCCAGAGGAGCAGACAGATGGGTGCCTGGTCAAGGGCAGGTTTGTGATGAACTCTCACTTGGATCTCCCCAGATGCATTGTCATTTTAAAGTGTAACTACATGGCCAAATAGTGGCCGTAACCCACTGATGTGTCAGGGGTGGTAGCCCACCGTGGAGGAAGCCCAGACCTCAGACCCTGTCTCTAGAGAAGCTCCTGCTGTCCCTGGTAAAGGCTGCAGCAGCCACTGTTTAAGGGAGTGATCGGCTTCCCCCGCAGTGACTACGGTCACTCACTGGCTGTTTACTGACAGGTCACAGCGACACGTGCTTTTGTGCTGTAGGTCTCCAGCCTGTCCCCACCAAGGAGTTTTTTACAGTGGCTCCCCGTAACACCAGCACGTGAGGAGGCAGAGAGACTGTGTGTAGGATACTTGTGTGCAGAGGCAGGCAGCAGAGGGTGTCTGGATTTGTACTTTGGACCGTTGCAGGGCTGGAGAGGGTAGGTGTTGAGAAACTCTCTTCCCTAGGAAAGGGTGGAGAAGTAAGGATGCACATGACCTTTGGTTAGCTACAGAGGAAGCTGGGCTCCTCTATTCTTGAGCAGCCAGAGGAATGGAAACTGCACAATTTCTTCCTTTCAATGCTTGAGGCAGGGTGAATCTCGGGGCTTCCCTGTGGGCCATGGACAAGGGTTCGCGTGTTGGGCAGCCCCAGGCAGCTTGGTCCCAACGCTCCCCTGGCTGCTCGGGCCCTGGGGGTCACGGTTGGGCCAGCAGCTTTTGATTTGGCCATGGCATGTCTGGCATTGGATAATATTGATGTTGTCCAGCCGGTGGCAGAGGCGGCTTTTGAGGCGGGCGAAGCAGGCGTACGCCTAGGGCCCCTAATAGCCAAAGACCGCCTCTGGCCGGTGGTGTCCCAGCATTAGAGTAGCCACTGGCAGGAAGTCCACTATTGTTTAGCCTCTGCCTCTCACTTCCCGTCAGACAGAGAAACCAGCTAGCCCTTGAGACAAAACACAGACCAGAGAACTTGCTGCCCAACCCAGCCTCTCCCTGCTGCCCCACTACCAGCATTGGGCAGCTGTACAGAGTGTCGGCCGGGCCTGTAAGACCCAGAACAAAGCACACAGCACAGAGAAGATGAAAGGCAGCAGAGATTTAACTTCCTCCCCACAGCTGGACATGGGAGCTTGCTGGAAATTAAGCTAATCTCACTCCCCCACTGCCCCGGAGCAGCTCATAGTCCACACCCCAGGAGAACTAAGTACTTGTTCTCCTTCCCAGACTTCAGGCCAGGGCAGAAGAGGGTCCTATTTCCTCCAGCTCCTCACTAGACCCAGAGTCAAGGGTGAGAGGCGGTAACATCCTTCTCAGAGCACAGGGATCACCAGATAACATGGCTATGCACACACAGGCCTCAGATTAGGCTCAAAGGACACCCAACACCAGAAGGGCTGCCGCCTGTCCCTCTGTGGCACAACACACTACCACGGGGAATTGAAGGCTGCACTCCACGGTGAGCATGGAAGGACATTCTTCTGGGTAGCAGAGGAGACAAGTGCATTTCTTAGCAGTTTCATGCTCAGATTTCATAGAGTCCTAGAAGTTTAGGATTGGAAAGGATATCAAGAGGTCATTCCTGCTCAAAACAGGACTGGCCCCAACTAAATCATCCCAGCCAGGGCTCTGTCTAGCTGGACCTTAAAAACCTCTATGGATGGAGATTCCATTACCTCCCTAGGTAACCCATTTCAGTGCTTCACCTCCCTCCTAGTGAAAAACTTTTTCCCTAATATCCAACCTAGTCCTCCTCCACTGCAACTTGAGACCATCGCTCTTTGTTTGGTCATCTACCACCTCTGAGAACAGCTCAGCTCCATCCTCTTTGGAGCCCCTTTCAGGTAGTTAAAGGCTGCTATTAAATGCCCCCTTCACCTGTCTCTTCTACAGATTACATAAGATAAATTCCCTCAGCCCACATGAGGCATGGGCCCCAGTTCCCTAATCATTTTTGTTGCCCTCGAATGTGCTCTTTCCAATTTTTCCACATCCTTTTGTAGTGGGGGCCCAAACCCGGACACAGTCCTCCAAATGTGCTGGATAGAGGGAATAACCACATCCTTCCATCTGCTGGTGATGCTCCTACTAATGCCGCCATGTTCTGTTAGGCTTCTTGGCAAGAAGGGCGCACTCTTGATTCATACCCAGCTTCTTATCCACTCAGGTTTTTTTCTATAGAACTGCTGCTTTGCCAGTTGGTCCCCAGTCTGTATCAGCACACGGGATTTTTCCAAGTGCTTCAAAATGGTTTCCTGGAGGACCTGCTCCATGATTTTTCTGGGGACTGATGTGAGGCTGAGCAGTCTGTAGCTCCCTGAATCCTCCTTCCTCCCTTTCTTAATAATGTGCGCTATGATTGCCTTTTTCAAATTGTCTGGGACCTCTCCCCATCATGAGTCTTCAAAGATAATTTGTAACACAGTGTAGGGTCAGCCTTGGAGGGTGCTGGGCTAGGGATGCTGTTCCTGTTTTTAGTGACAAAAGGGAAAATAGAATGTTTGAGTAAAATGTTTCAGGTATGCCATATGTTGATTCATTTTTGCTAACATCCTAGGATGTTCTGTAGATTTGTAGAATCTCACAGAACCTTCCAAACTTTCTGAGAACTACAGTTTCCTCGAATATCCTTGAATGTTGTCAGCCATGCCCTTGTGGGTATAAGGGGTATGGGGTCACCAGTCAGTCAGGAAGATATGAAAATGAAGTGAAGTGAGAGCCCAGCTGCGGTATTGTGAACCTGTTTTATTGCAACATTGCAAAAGTGTATTTGTGTTTTGAGATTTGAGGAGTGTAAGTAGAGGACTTAAGCAGAGTAAATTAAGTCGACTTAATTTACAAGTGTAGATGCACCCCCTGTGAAGAGTCTCGAGAATGATAAAACTGAATAGCTACTTTACTTGAAATCAACAGAAGAAGGGTTGACAATATTTGACAAGAATGCCAAAGAGTTGCTTGTGTTTTCTGGGTATAATTACTGGCATAACTTAATGATGTTCTGAAGCACCATGAAAAGTCATCTGGCCATTTTATGGCCTACTCCAAATGGATGGAGCTGGAGTCCAGGCTCAAGCTGAATAAATGCATAGATGCAGAAAACAAGCGCATGATTAATGTAGAAACTCAGCACTGGAGGAACATGCTCAAGTATCCGATCTCAATTAGTCTCCTCCTTGCAAAGAATAGTTTGGCTTTGCAGGGCTCGTCAGGGAACTTGTTGACTGAACATAATGGTAATTTCCTCCATTCGGTAGAACTCCTTGGGAAATACAATATCATGCATGAAAACCTACACTGAATTCATAAAGAAGTTATGGACCATTATTGCAGCAAAACAATTAAAAATGAATTAACTGACCACATGGCAAGGAAGGGTTAGATATGGGATGTCAATCTGAGGCTGAAGAGGATCTTAATGTGAGAGGGAAAGTATCCTCTGATTGTCCTTCATGTGGATACAAATGATGTAGCTAGATTCTCGCTGGAACACATCAAAGGTGACTATGCCAGGCTAGGGAGGACCCCGAAGGAAATAGAGGCTCAGCTGATCTCCAGTGGGATTCTAACTGTCCCTAGAGGAGGACAACAAAGGTGTGAGAAGACCCTGATGATCAACAGATGGCTTAGGCAGTGGCGCTATAAGGAGGGCTTTGGCATGTGTGGTCACTGGGAACCATTCATGGACAGAAGACTGTTTTCTTGGGGTGGACTCCACCTGAGTAAGGAGGGAAACAGATTTCTGGGAGAGAGGTTAGCACAGCTGATCGAGAGAGCTTTAAACTAGGGAGTCCGTGGAGATGGTTGGGAGATGCCCGGATAATCTCCATTCCTGATATTAGCATTGAGAGGAAGGAAAATGAAATAAGAAAGGACGCAGAGATGGGGAGCAGAATGGAGGTTAGAAGGAGGGATAGTGTAAATGTCAGTCTAACAGGTGATATTGGCAGTAGAACAACAGTGCCAAATTGGGTAAGGAATGTGAGTGAAGCCAAGCAGCAAAACCTAAAATGTTTATATACTAACGCGATAAGCCTGGGTAACAAAATGGAGGAGCTGGAGGTACTGGTAGAGGAAGTGAAGCCAGATATTACAGGGATAACAGAAACATGGTGGAATAGTAGTCACGACTGGTGTATGTGTATTGAAGGCTATGTGCTCAATTAGGAAAGACAGATATAAAAGCAAAGGTGGGGGAGTGGCATTGTATATCAATGAGGAGGTCGACTGTAAAGAATTAACAAGAGAGTCTATCTGGGTAAAAATCACATTGGGGAAGAAAGCTACTAGAGGTTTTCCTACGATAGCAGGAAACAAAAGGAAGAAGTGGGACCGCTAAACACTGAAGAGGGGGTAGAGGTTAAGGATAATCTAGGCATGATTGAATAAGTACTTTGCCTTTGTTTTTAATGAGGGTGATGATGAGTTTGGGGATAGAGGTAGGGTAGCTAACGGGAATGAAGACATGTAAATGGAAATCACCATATCTGAGGTAGAAGCCAAACTCAAGCTGCTTGATGGGACTAAATTGGGGGCCCCGAATAATCTCCATCCAAGGATATTAAGGGAACTGACATATGAAATTGCCAGCCCATTAGCAAGGATTCTTAACATACCTATAAACTGGGGGACTGTACTGAATGACTGGAGAATTGCTAATATTGTTCCTATTTTCAAGAAAGGGAATAAAAGTGATCCGGACAACTACAGGACAAGGTCTTGGAAAAAAAATTTGAAAGAGAAAATACTTAAGGATATCTAGGTTAATGGTAACCGGGATAAAATATAACATGGCTTTATGAAAGGTAGATCGTGCCAGACCAACCTGATCTCCTTTTTTGAGAAGATAACATTTTTTGGATAAAGGGAATGCGGTGAACCTAATTTACTTAGATTTCAGCAAGGTATTTGATACAGTTCCACATAGGGAATTTAGTTGGGGACTAATATGAAAATAGAAAGGTGGATAAGGAACTGGTTAAAGGGGAGATTACAGCAGGTCATACTGAAGGGTGAACTGTCAGGCTGGAGGGAGGTTACTAGTGGAGTTCCTCAGGGATCGGTCTTGGGACCGATCTTATTTAACCTTTTTGTTACTGACCTTGACACAAAAAGTGGGACTGTGCTAAGATGATACCAAGTTGGGAAGTGTTGCCAGTACAGAGAAGGATCGGGATATCATACAGAAAGATCTGGGTGACCTTGTATACTGGAGTATTAGTAATAGGATGAAATTTAATAGCAGGAAGTGCAAGTTCATGCATTTAGGGACAATTAAGAACACATGATGGAAACACATCAGTTGGAAGTGGCTGAGGAGGAGAAGGACCTGAGAGTAATGGTTGATCACAGGATGACTATGAGCCGCCAATGTAATGTGGCCGTGAAAAAGGCTAATGCGGTCCTCGGATGCATCAGAAGAGGTACTTCGAGTAGAGATAGGGAGGTGCTAGTACGACCTCATCTGGAATATTGTGTGCAGTTCTGGTCCCCCATGTTTAAGAATCATGAATTCAAACTGGAACAGGTGCAGAGAAGGACTGCAAGGATGGAATGGAAAACCTGCCCTATGAAAGGCGACTTAAAGAACTTGGCTTGTTTAGCCTAACCAAAAGAAGGTTGAGGGGGGATATGATTGCTCTCTATAAATACATCAGAGGGATTAATAGCAGGGAGGGAGAGGAATTATTTGAGTACAGCACCAATGTGGACCCAAGAAAAAATGGTTACAGACTGTCCATCAGGAAATTTAGGCTTGGAATTAGATGCAGGTTTCTAACCATCAGAGAAGTAAAGTTCTAGAAATAGCCTTCCAAGGGGAAGTGTGGGGGCAAAAACCATAACTGCCTTCAATACTGAGCTGGATAAATGTATGGAGGGGATGGTATGATGGGACGGCCTCATTTGGCAATTGGCTGAGTTTTGACTATTGGTGGTGGATATGCCAGTGGCCTGAGAAGGGAGGGTACATCGGGTGGGTTCTGAGTTATTACAGAGAATTCTTTCTTGGGTGACTGGCTGGTGAGACTTGCCCACATGCTCAGGGTTTAACTGATCGCCATATTTGGGTCAGGAAGGAATTTTCCTCGAGGGCAGATTGGCCTGGGCTCTGTGGGTTTTTCACCTTCCTTTCTACCATGGGAAATGGCTCACTTGCTGTCTCTGTATCTTAAAGTCTTTAAATCATGGTTTGAGGACTTTAATAACTCACTCCTAGGTTAGAGGTTTATTGCAGGAGTGGGTAGGTGAGGTTTTATGGCCTGCGTTGTGCAGGAGGTCAGACTAGATCAGTGGTTTTCAAACATAGGGTTGGGACCCAGTACTGGGCTGGTCGCAGCACCCCCTATGGCCACCACCAAAAGATTAAAATGCATTAATCAAAGATGTAATTGTTGGGTTGCAGGCATCAATGATTTTTTACAGCTGGGTCCTGAGAACACATGTTTGAAACCCACTGGACTAGATGATCATATCAGTCCCTTCTGACCTTAGGCTGCGTCTACACTTGTAAATTAAGTCGACTTAAGCTTGCTTTATTTACCATGCATCTACACTACAGTTTCCTTAAGTCGACTTAAGCAACTTGCTTAAGTCAACTTAAGGAAAATTAAGTCGACTTTATAAAACCTCATTTTAATTCGACCTAAGGCTTAAGTCGACTTTTTCAAGTCGACTTAAGCCAGTGTAGACCTGGTGTAGCCCTAAGCCGACTTAGGGCTACTCCAGGACTCCGCCACTGCCCTCCCTGCTGCGGGGGGGGGGAGGGCACAGGGGGAGCCTGGCATGTCCCCCCACAGGGCAGGGCAGAGCCCTGCCCACCCTGCCCCTATGCCCTGCCAGGGTCCCTGTCCCCCTTTGCCCCATTTTACCTCGGTACAATGGGGCAAAGGCTGAGCCCCCTGGCACTGGGCAAGTGGTGCCCCCCCTGCCACCATGGACCTACCCTAGGTCCTCCTAGCCCCTAAAAGTCAACCTAGGCGTCCAGTGTGGACGCTGTAGGTCGACTTTGTAAGTTCCCCCCTAAGTCAACTTTAAATTTAGGTGTAGATGCACTAAGTCGACTTAAAGTCAACTTAGTTAAGTCGACTTAGCTAAAGTTGACCTAAATTCACAAGTGTAGACATAGCCTTAGAGTCTACAAGTCTATACGGGGCTTATTAGCATATTGAAGTGGCTTGGCAACGTGAAGTACTCTGCTGTAATAGAGACTTTTGGCACTGGCCACAGTGAAAATACATCATTCACAGTAAGATTTGTTGATGAAGAGGGTGGCTGTATCCAAGTAAAGGAACATGTTACTGTTTCCAGTAAAGTAAACTTCATCTGTTTGCAGTCTGTGGGTGAAGGTCCTGGGAAAGGCCTAACAGAACTTTTCCTGAATGTTTCTAATGAGAATAAAATAAAGATTCAGGACAGCCGCAGCCCAGGATACAACAGCACAAACACAAAGGGAAGAAACAGTGACATCCAGGCAAGGATCCTCACACTGAACCCTAGAACATTTTTTGTGCCTTGCGGCTTCCCGTCCCTCAGCCTGGCTGCGTTAGATGCAACAGCATCTTTGCTATATTCAGTATGTCTCTTCAGAGCACTGCCAAGGATGGACTGTCAGGTGGAAGATCCTCAGAGAGAATGTTACAAGTCTGAGCGTGAAGTCACAAAGCCACATTTACAGCCTCAGGCCAGTGCAGTCCCGAGCGACCGAGGTTTATGACACTGATGGAACTGCACAGTCAACAAAGCCAAGGCTGGAATCGAACACACGGCGCAAAGCCTGGCAAACCGGATCACTGGCTTCAAATCCATAGTCTCTGTTTAACCCTGAGGCAATAGAGTCGAATTTACTATAAATTCCAGTTCTGCAGTTTCTCTTTGAAGCTGCGATTTGTTATCCATTTGTTTGAGCACCGCTATTAACGGGTTGTCAATGGAGTGAAGATGCCAGAATTGCTGACAAAGAAATGGTGGAAAATGTTGCAGTTGAGCCTGTCGCCAAGGAAACTCACAATCACTGGAAGAAGAGACAGCTGGGTACAAGAGGAGACATCAGGTTATGCGAAGTTCAGAAGAAAAATTCAAGAAGAAATTTTTTGCTTGCTTGAGGACATTGCTTGAGTGTCCATCAAAGAGCAGTTCAGACCAATGAAAAGACCTGGAGGGTTTATATGACTTTAAGACAGAGCTGGATTATCTCACTGGCTTTAGGGACTGAAACCCAGGGCCCCAAGCTCAGGGGGAGGAGGGGCCCCACAAAAATCCAGCCCCTGCTAGCTGTCCCTTGCTCCAAGGGAAGCGCTGCTGGGAGGGAATGTAGGAAAGACTTTCCTATAACGTAGACTCCCAGTCACATACCCCGGCTGCAGCAGGAGGGTGGGGGGTTGGCTCCAGACTGCGCCCAGCTGAGCTGATGGCCATTTCCCCACTCTGGGAAGCTGCTTTTGTTTGCAGGATGGGGGATGCAGCCTGCTCTGGGCTCAATTCCTATCCTGGGAGCCAAAGCCGCAAGGGGCTTGAAAGTGGTGGTGGTGGGGGGGAAGTGGATGGGCCAGAGGGGGGACAGGGATGTGAGGGGCTGGAGGAGGTGAAGGGGGATGAAAGGGACAGGACAGGACAGGAGTGGGACAGGGGGCAGTGGGTGGCTGGAGGGGGGGGGATGTAGGGGAATCAGGGGACTGGGAGATTAGGGGCTGGGGAAAGGAGGTTGGGGAAGAGGTGGATGTGAATGTGGGGGACACTGTGAGGGAAGAGAGGATGTGGGGAGAGGAGAAGAGGCTGCAGGGAAATGTAAGAGCAGGAACCCCATTGCTCAAGCTGTCACAAGTCAGATAGCCAGCATGTCCTCCAATCTTGACTGGGCAGAAGAAGGGATCCACGGAGAGCCTGTCATGGCTTTCTCACCACCCCCACAGCAGGGAAATGAACCCACAGACTCTCCCTGACCCTGCAGAGTGCTGCTGTTGCCAGTGATGGGGGCAGAAAGTGGGGGAGAGTGAGACATGAGCCCACAGACCCCTCCCATGGCATGCTGCTGCCATTGGGAGAAAGGAGGCATGCCAATGTAAGTATGGCCCTCGGGTGCCAGAGATGCCACTCTCCTGCCCTCAGGTCAGCGAGGGGCCCCCACAAAATCTTATAGCCGTGCCCACGAGGGTGTTAATCCGGCCCTGCCTTAAGTAGCTGCTGGCAGACAGGAAAACAACTTTCCAACAACTGTATGGACCTTCAAGAGCCACTGACGCATGGGGAATGTTTGGAGGTGGGTGATAAAAACTTCCATGTCAAACTAGGCAACATCCATTAGATTTGTCACATAGAAAGCACTCTCCGCTCCAAGCTCTCCAATTCACTCATGATGGAAAGCTGAGGGACACTTTCCTTAGCATGCGGATCCGCTCATGCTGCTGGCCACAGTTGCAAGCGGTGAGTGCAGCTTCTCAAAGCTCTAGCTCTTCAGTCACAATGGATGCTGAGAGACTGACATCGCTTGCTGTTTTCTCCTTTGGAAATGCCACTGGCCAGTCTTTGGATCTGTGCTTCAGTTTGCGAGGGCAAAAAGTTCGAAGGCTGTCACCGTTTGTGAGCTATTTATATGGCTCTGCCCAGCATAGGTACACAGCTCAATTTCTTGATTTTAGTTATTCTTAATTTAACAGTTTCTGTAAGCTTCAAGGAAATGATTTTTATTTGCTTACATATGGCATGAGTCACTACAGATTTACTGATTCTAGCATACAAATTTATCATCTTGTAACACAGGGATACATCATGCATGCAAAATGTGCTGCATAGTCATGAGAAGGGCTACAAATGCACTAAAAGATAATAGTATTCAAGTTTAATGAATTGTGGGGGCTGAGGCCACGCCTTGCTTGGGGCACCCTTTGGTCTATGACAGGCCGTGTATATGAGTGTGTGTGTGGGGGGGGGCATTCATCAATTAGGAGCTCACTTGTGTCTCCCAAGAGACACTGTGCCACAATTGCATTCTCCTAGAGAAACCCATACGTCCATTGAAAAACAATCACTTTCGCCCCCATTTTTCACTGTCAGGCATAGTTGATGTTTAGGACAGGCTAAGAAAGATTGTAAGCCTTGCTGAGAGCAAGACTTCCATGCAGTTAAGACAAAGATTGGTAAGATTTAACTCTTTAAGCTAACAGTAATCTTTAACATATACGTTTTAAAAAGCGCTATTATAGAAACATTGGCAAACAAAGTGTAAAAAGTGCTGTTATACATGTTTCAGCAGTGTTTTCCTAAAATAAGGAGTACAAAAAGGCAGGAAACAGAGAAAAATTAAAATAATAGATGTAAGCAAAGTCTAGAAGCTGGGCAGGGCACTTCTCTTGCTTAGCAGCTAAGGTAGGTGCAGCTAAGCGGGGCGTGGATTCGCATGGGCTTTTTATTTGCATGAGTACAATTAGGTTCTTAGCATAATTTCACTGTATATGGATGAATCCGCCCAGCTGCTGTACATGATGCTAAATTGTATATGTGGCTGTTTGGGTCACAAGTTCTCCAGTTCCTGTGTTTTAACTGAAGGGTGGGGGGTGAAATATTGTCTTTTCGTGATATGCTGCCCTTTGATTGTATAACTGCGTTAGCCTGCCCTGATGGAAAAGTCACCCTTAGGAACACAGAACTCGGGAGAGTGGCCAACCCTATTTTTCAGTCTTGTAAGGGAAGCAGGGAGGGGGTGTGGCAGCTCTACTGAGAAGCTGGCCTTAGAGACAATGCCTAATTCCCTTCCAGTGTTAAAAGATAGATTTGATGCCTTGTAGAGTCTTTGTTTTGTTATTTTGATCAGAGAGCTGAAATCACTAGAGCAGGGGTAGCAACCCCTGGCACGTGTGCCAACAGTGGCACACAAGCCCATTTGGAGCGGCACTCGGCATCCTCTGTGACGCCACAGAAATTGCCACTCCTTCCACTAAAAGACACTGCACGTGGCTTCTTTCAGGGGCAGCTGCAGAGCAGAGGTCCCTGCCATGTCCGTGCCCCAGGATACCATGTAAAGAAGCCACCCAGAGCGGCTCCTCTCTGGTGTGCCGCTGCCAAAAGGAGTCACTCCAGGTGGCTTCTTTCCATGTCCTGTATGGGGATAGGGTCCCCAGACACGCTGCTGAGAGGAGCCACTCCAGGTGGCTTCTTTCCAGGAGTGGGCCATCGGCACCAGCTGAGGGTTGAGGAGGAGGGGCCGGCACAGGGCTCAGCAAAGGTTGCCAACCCCGGCACTAGAGGATTGCCTCCCTAAGAGCTGAATTCACCGAGAAGCTGGCTGAGGCCCAGCAGAAGGGCATCGTGTGGTTGGCCAGTGAGCGGTGCCAGCGGATGACACGAGTGGCCTGCAGGTGGTGCCAGTGGATGATGTGAGCTGACCCAGAGGTTGGAAAAGACAACTGGAGGGGAGGGCTGAGGGCTCCCCCCAGAGGTGGACGCTAAAACTGTGATGGTCAGTGTGGAGAAGTGAAGGACACACTGTGTATGCTGGGGTGGAATGAGTTCTGTCTATTGGGTTTTGTGGGAGTCCTTCTTTGCACTGTCTTCAAATCAGTGCTGGTTTTCATATTGCCTCTTTATGGCTATGCCTACACTTGTGTATTTAAGTCGACTTAGTGTGTCCACACTGAAAATTAAAGTCGACTTAAAGGGGAACTTACAAAGTCGACCTAGAGCCGTCCACACTGGATGCTCTAGGTCGACTTTGTGGGGCTAGGGGGGGCCTAGGGCGGGTCCATGGGGGGCAGGGGGCACACCTTGCCCAGTGCCAGGGGGCTCAGCCTTTGCCCCATTGTACATAGGTACAATGGGGCAAAGGGGGACAGGGACCCTGGCAGGGCATAGGGACAGGGTGGGCAGGGCTCTGCCCTGCCCTGTGGGGGGCCATGCCAGGCTCCCCCTGTGCCCCCCCTGGCAGGGAGGGCATTGGTGTAGCCCTGGGGTAGCCCTAAGTTGACTTAGAGCTACCCCACAGCTACAATGGCTTAAGTCGACTCTAGGGAGTCAACTTAAGCCTTAGGTCTAGTGGAAAGGAGGTTTTATAAAGTCGACAATTTTCATTAAGTCGACTTTATGTTCCTTAAGTCGACTTAAGCAAGCTGCGTAAGTCGACTTAAGAAAACTGCAGTGTAGATGCAGGGTAAATTAAGTCGACTTAATTTACCAGTGTAGACGCAGCCTGTGTTCCTATGAAAAGTCTTACGTGCCACACTCAGACTCGTGCTTGCGAGAGGGGAAGTATTGCCCTTCTAGGGCCCCCAGGGAATAGTGGTGATTTCCCGGGAGACTGGGTGGGGGGGTCAGGCCGGTTGGTGTTGTGACATTGTTGGGGCCCCTAGAGAGAGAACCTGGTCCTTTGCTGCTGCTGTCTTGGCCTGGCAGAAGGGTGACATGAACAAGACAAACCAACGGTGTGATTACCGGTGGCAGAGGTTCTCAACCGTCTTACCATTGTGACACAGTTGGGATGTGTGTGCGAGAGAGACCCCCCCCCCCATACCATAGAAACCGCAGCCTTGAAGGGTCCTCTTGCACCGAGGCTTCCCCCACTGCCAGCAGTTTCGGCAGTGGCTCAAATGGAAAATAGCCCCCACCCCTTTCGGTGATGGCGTGCTTGAGGAGCAGCCCCTGCTGCCACAATAAATCAATCAATCAGCTGTTGTGGGTGCTCCTGGCAGCAGCAGGTTTAATGAGCATCCGCCACTACTGCAAAAAGCAGCCACACAAGGATTTTCAGCACCCTGCTGCCACAGCTCGCCTGGTGGCCCAGAGGGCTCTGCTGGGAGGGTTTCTTTCAGCCATGGGCTAGGGGAGGAGTTCGGTGGCCTCGCTGCTGCGACACACTTTTGTGTCATGACACAGGGGTTGAGAGCTGCTGCCCTAAGGCATTGAAAGGTCATCTAAAGATTAACAACAAACAGCCAGACAACTAAGAGAGCAGATGTGCTGCAGCTGTAGTAACCGTATGCCTCTTTGTGTAAGTGCTGTACTAATTGTTTCAATAAAGCCAACTAAAGCTGACGTATTCGCGGTTTATTGTCATTAAACTAAACTGGACAGGGGAGAACCCATCTCGCTAAATATATAACCACAGGAAAATGTTATCTATTACTGGTGATTCATTATTAACAAATTATTTATCGATGTATTTATTTTATTACTGGTTATCAATACGTGGTTACTGATCATTAACAAATTGGTATTTGTCTTTTTTTATTAATCATCAACAAGGACCATCACGAGCCCATTCTGTCATGCAGGTCCACATAGCACATACTTTTCAGAACAGCCCCCCGGGGCACACAATTGTATCATTACAGAACTAGCACACAAAGTTACACACACACACACCCTTCCATTGTTACCCCTTTTGCCCGGAGCAGGTTTCCCATATTCTTGACCTTGTGGATTACTTCCATTAGGCGGAATCAGCTCTCTTTGGTACAATTGTGTTTATTTACATGAAAAATACATAGTCCTGATCACAGCAGTAATGAAAAAGCCAAGAGATAACGGCTTTGCTTTGCTCACCTTTCCAAGCCTCTCTCTCCTCAGCATACTAAGCCAAATTGCTCCCAGCCCTTTTCAGGGTCCCGTTATAAATGTTTCTCTGGTTGTTTGTCAGCTGTTGCTGCCTTCTCTGTCTGTTTCTGTATCTAATTCCAAAGGGGTAGCCGTGTTAGTCTATTGTAGAAAGACAACAGAGTCTTGTGGCACTTTTAAAGACTAACAGATTTATTAATCGCATGAGCTTTCGTGGGAGAAAATCCCACTTCGTCAGACGCTTTGAAGATAGGAAAGTTACAGAGTGGGAGGAAATTAAATGCAGGGGAGTGTATGACATAGCATCAGGTCAGGCTGTAACAGCAAATCAAAATAGGTGTTAGGATTCAAAACACTGGGGAACAGCACATAGAGGAGGGGGAGGTCAATTCACTTGATGTAATGTGAGAAAAATCCATAGTCCCTGTTTAACCCCAAGACAACTGAGTCAAATTTGCATATAAGTTTGAGTTCTGCAGACTCTCTTTGAAGCTGTGATTTGTTATTCATCTGTTTCAACACAGCTATTAACAAGTCGTCAAGGGAGTGAGCAGGGAGATTGAAGTGTTCCCCTACCGGTTTTGCAGTGTTGCAATTTCTGATGTCAGATTTGTGTCCATTGATTCTTTGGCGCAGAGACTGTCCTGTTTGTCCAATATATAAGGCAGAGGGGCATTTCCGGCACATGATGGCAGCAAACCGATACCTAGCTGCCTGCATTTGTATTCAACTCCCAGTAAAACCGCTCTTTCCACATAGCTCAGATTCCTGACTGTCTTTTGGGCAGTGGCTACCACTGTTTTAACTGCGCCTCCCATAACTGCTTTTTTATTTATCCTGAATGGAGGTGTGACCGGGGCCTCCTGGGATAGCCTCCTGAACATGCAAAAATCAGGGCAAGCTGCAAAACTGTGAGCCAAACTCCCCAAACACTGATGGGTGATATTTAAACCAGTCTCCCTATCAGTCACAACCAGGCTTCTGGTTCCCCACACCCCAGTACCACAAGAAGTCTGCCAAAATAGAAACAGCCCTTTATTGCACTCCAGCTCCTCTGGCTCCCACCCAGCTGCATGGTCCCTTAAAGAAATAGGTTCTCCTGACCCCAGAGGGCCAGCCACATCCCACAGAACAATATAGGTTTGGATCTTACCCAAAATACCACACTGATAGCCAATCCTTTAGCAACTACAACTAAAGGTTTAATATAAAAAGAAAAGAAGTAAATATAAGAGATGTTAAAGGGGCAAAGTGAATCACATACATACAAATGATTTAGAGTCCATGGAAAGGTGTTTGCAGGCACAATCAGTTTCTCAGGGAGACACTCAGCACTCGGGTGGGTCTCAGTCCTGTATCCAGTTGCGGATTAATAGTTCCAGAGGTGGGTGTTGGCTGGAGACTGAGGGCAAAATGGAGTCGGGGCAGCTGCCTTTTCTCCCCTCTGGCTTTCCCCAAGCTGTCATTGCTGTGCGAAGCTTTTGCAAATCAAACTGGAGTTGAGTCACATGGTCAAGCCCTAGTGGCTCAACAGGTTTTTCCCAGCAAATTACAACCTTTCTATTGGTACCAAATACAGCACAGTTCCTATGGATTACTGCAATTATGAAATATTAGCATAAATGGTCCCCTAAATCTGGACAGTGTCACAGAAGGACAGCTGTTATTCCCACCAATTTCTGCAAGATTTCACCCAACCCCCAGCACAAGCAAAATTTCCTGGAGCTGCACAAGATACATGCCAATTGGTATTTGCTTTCTTTGTAAAGCACTTTGAGATCTAAAGATGGGCAGTGCACTCAGAGTCCTCAGCAGCTACCGTGAATTCATTTTACACCCCACTAGCTACCCTATTACCTGCCCTGGCCTTGGCTGGGCTGGGCTCCCTGTGGTATGCCAGGGCTGCATGCTGATTTTAAGTGCCAAAAAGGTAGGGGAGAGGCAAAGTACAGTTAATCTTTAAACCAGCTCCATTTACCTTTCACCTTTTCACATTCACTCTCCATTTTCTGACTCCACCTTCCACTCCCAGAACACACACCCAGGAGAACACCAGCGGCAAGCAGTCTGAGCTCCTCAGGTAACTGCCAAGCCTTCCTCTTAGCAGGGGACATTTGGGAAGGAAGGGGGTGTCAGGCAGGAAGAGGAGGAGGGAGGACAAGGCTGATTTCTGGTTTGGGGGTCAGATCCCTGTGCTGGTGGTGTCTGGGGCTCTCCGGGCTGGGGCAGAGACAGGCCTCTGTTGTGGGAGTAGAGGCGAGAGTGACCTGTGCTTGAACCAGCAGTCAGCTTTCCAGAACAGTGACAAAGCCGCCTCTACCTTTCTGTTTGTGTGCTAAGGCTCACATCTGGGTGCTAACTGCACTGGGGAAAGCGACCGCCTGCTCGGTTGGTGCAAACACACAGATCCATGGTCTGCACAGGCAGAAAGCAGGCTGCTGCCAGTTTAGAGCCCACGTCTGCAAACCTAGATCTATTGGCTTGTCGGGAAAGCCCCCTCCTGCCCCAGCATCCAATGTAAGCTAGGCCTACCCCCAGATACTTGACCCAGAGCTTCCTGACTCTTCTCACCCCTTTCTCTTCTACATACACCCCAGGGCACCTCCTGCCTCAGCTCTTCCCCCAGCAGTTCAAAAACCCAAGGATTGGGCCCCAACATTCTGAAACTAGAAACAGCCATCAAGCATTTGGAGCGTGTTGAAGTCTGTCTCTTGATTGTCAAACTCCCCCCTGCAGCATGTGTGAGAAGAGAACGATCTCAAATGTATTCAGAGGGTTTCCCCCACTGAACAATTCCTTCTGGACACCACGCAGTTTGTTCTGCCCCCTCATCACTTCTACCCCCAGCCCAGCTCCAGAGTCTCTTCACCCTCCTGCCCTGGCTGGGTGTGGCAGGGGACACAGCAGAGAACCACACTGCTTGTGGGGTAGGGGGCTGAGGTCCAGCCTCTCCCCGCTGGCTGCTTAGTTGAGTATGGCCTGGAACAGGGGCACTCAGCGGGCTCTGTCAAAGGGTCTCCAGAAGAGCCTGAAAACCAATGGAGCAGAATCCAGCTCTATATACAGAGCCGAGATTTCCAAATTGACAGCCACTGGCCCAGAAGGTGCCACAGATGGTGGGGCAGCTCAGATGGCTTCCTGCAGCAGCCCTGATTGGCAGATTTACACACCATCCTGTCTTCTTGGGAAGAGCCGCCAATCAGCACAGGTCCTGTCCCCGCCAGCCCCCAAGAGATGAAATTCACAAGAGGCCAGGATGCTTTCCCCATCACTTGATGCTGGCGCTTAGCTCCACAGATCCCAGCCTGAGACTTAGCAACACTCCTGAGCTTCCTGGTGCTGCTTCCTGACCTTCCATTGCCCCTGAGCACTGACCCAACCACAGTGCTATCCCCACTCTCTTCCCCCATGGCACTTCCCCCCCCTTCTAGTATCCCTCAGTGCCATCATCCTCCTAGAGCCCAGGCATCTCACACTTCACCCCCAGAACTCCCCTGAACAGCTCCTCCTCAGCCCTTACCCTCCCACCTACAGGCACCTCCCGCATCCCTTCCTTTCACCCCTGGTCACTTCTACCCATAGTGCTGCCTCCTCCATCTCCCGCCCCACCCACCCGGTCCTCTCCGGGTGCATTAAGTACTGCTGCTCCTTGTCCTTCTGATCCCCTCGCTTGAAGCTGTGCCACCTGCCCTGGGCCCCTTCCTTCTCAGGTCATGCACAGTCCTTCCGCATTCAAGAGATCAGGACTTAACACCATGTGGACATTAGAATGCACTTCCCAATGCACTCGGCGGGTCACCACTTCAGACACTCAGGGCCAGAAACCTTATCGCCTATATCCAGTGAGTTTTGGGAGCCAAAGATATTTGACTCTGAAATAGTTACAAAAGCACCTTGAGCCAGGAAGCTTCAATGAAAACACCATGAGCAGACAGCTTTCCCCCAAGATGCTGGCTCTCCATTCCTTGGAGCACACAGAGGGCTGCTGACGCAGACACCAAGCATGGAAACGAAAGCTGCTGACCTGCACTCCAGCGGGAGAAGAAGCCAGTGCAGAAAGAATTTTTGAGAGCAAGTGAGTGTAAATGAGAAGGTCACAGATGGTCAGCACCAACAGAACTCCATTGCATCAATTCTTTTTCCAGTGCTTTCAGTTCACAATACATTGCAAGACATTGGCTAATCCTCACAGTAGTGAGCTTTTCATCTCCATTTTATAGATGGAGAGACTGAGGCAGAGATCTTGAGCTGCTCAAGGCTGCACAGCAAATCCATCCCAGAACCAGAATTAGAATCAGGTGTGCCTGCTTTCAACCCTGGTGCTGAAAAGGACCAAGGTCCCTCATGAGCTTTATTAGCCGGCTGTCGGAGTTTGTAGTTGTCACCATCATGTTTTATTTTTTAAAAGGAAGCTGTACCAGAAGTGCCTAGAGTCATTGGACAATGGCTCCAGCCATGGGGCAGAAGTGAGGGAGAGAACGGTCTGGGGTCCCAGCCTTGGTGTGTTATACACCTTCCTTTCAGTGGGCGTGGCACGTGGAGACGTCTGTCCCACTTATTGGTGACTTGCTTTTCTGTTGTGCAGCTTCTGGAAGGCAATGGACTGTGCCTGGTATCTTTGTGTCTGCAGCCTCTTCTGTGCCTGGCCTGCAGCAACAGGACATCCGTGCAGAACTGATAGTAAGGTGGGTATGGAGGGTTCAGGGCAATCTAAAATCATGCAGGAAAAGACTCAGTGACTTAGGAGGTCCTGTCCAGTCCAATGAAAAATTACCCTAGACCAGTGGTTCGCCACATTTTTTCCATTGTGACACACCTGACAGACGATGTTCCCCTGCGTGACACACTGCAATCTGCCAGTGGTGGCACTTGGGCTGGGTGCGCTTGGGAGGCTGCGCTGCTCTGGAGGATACAGCACTCCGGGACCTGGGTGGGGGCAGAGTGAAACCAGCACAGGCTGGTGCCCTGGTGGTCTTCCATCACCGAGGGCTGCTCTTCTTTTCTCCATTCTGCGTTACCCAGTGTAGTAGCCTGGGAGCTGGCCCTCTGCACAGGCATGTCTGCATGTGGGCTTTCACCTGAGAATTGCAATCAAGCAGTGTGATCCCATTCTCAAGAAGTGGAAGACCCTTGAGTGAACTAAGAACACACTATGGACAGAGGCAGAGTCTTGAAATCCATGGGGAGGCAGGAGGATACACACATTAAGGTGCTAGATGGACACAGATTTGGGACTAGGAGAAGATTTCCTGATTAATAAATGCCACCAGAGGGAACGTCCAGCAGCTTTGCCCATCCTACCTCATCTACAGTATCTAGCTTCTTCCTCTACTACCCCTTTCTTATATTCATAGAATCAGAGAAGATTAGGGATGGAAAGTCAGGTTAGGGAACACTTAAAGAAATTGGATGTGCACAAGTCCATGGGGCTGGATGAACTGCATCCGAGGGTGCTGAGGGAGTTGGCTGAAGTGATTGCAGAGCCGCTGGCCATTATCTTTGAAAACTTGTGGCGAATGGGGGAGGTCCCAGAGGATTGGAAAAAAGCAAATATAGTACCTATCTTCAAGAAAGGGAAAAAGGAGGATCCGGGGAACTACAGACCAGTCAGCCTCACCTCAATCCCTGGAAAAATGATGGAGCAGGTCCTCAAAGAATCCATCCTGAAACACTTGGAGGAAAATAGAGTGATCAGGAACAGTGAGCATGGATTCACCAAGGGCAAATCGTGCCTGACCAACCTGATTTCCTTCTATGATGAGATGACTGGATTTGTGGATGCGGGTATACCTTGACTTTAGCAAGGCTTTTGACACGGCTTCCCACAGCATTCTCATCGGCAAGTTAAGGAAGTATGGGTTGGATCAGTGGACCGTAAGGTGGATAGAAAACTGGCTAGATCAACAGGGCTCAGCGGGTAGGAATCAATGGCTCGATGTCTGGTTGGCAACCAGTAACGAGTGGAGTGCCCTCGGGGTTGATCCTGGGGCCGGTTCTGTTCAACATCTTCATTAATGATCTCAATGATGGGATAGACTGCGTGCTTAGTACGGTCGTGGATGACACCAAGCTGGGGGGAATGGTAGATACTCTGGAGGGCAGGGACAGGATCCAGGGAGACTTGGACAAATTGGAACACTGGGCCGAAAGAAATCTCATGAGGTTCAACAAAGACAAGTGCAAAGTCCTGCACTTAGGACGGAAAAATCCCATGCACTGCTACAGGCTGGGGACTGATCGGCTAAGTAGCAGCGCTGTAGAAAAGGACCTGGTGGTTATGGTGGATGGGACGCTGGATATGAGACAACTGTATGCATATTAGGCTGCATCAGTAGGAGTGCTGTGAGCAGATCGAGGAATGTGATAATTCCCCTCTATTCAGCACTGGTGAGGCCGCATCTGGAATACTGTGTCCAGTTTTGGGCTCCCCACTACAGAAAGGATGTGGACAAATTAGAAAGAGTCCAGCGGAGGGCAACAAAAATGATTAGGGGGCTGGGGCACATGACTTATGAAGAGAGACTGAAGGAAATAGGCTTATTTAGTCTGCAGAAGAGAAGACTGAGGGGGGATTTGATAGCAACCTTCAACTACTTGAAGGGGTGCCCCAGAGAGGAGGGAGCTAGGCTGTTCTCGAGGGTAACAGAGGACAGAACAAGGAGCAATGGTTTCAAATTACAGCTGGGGAGGTCGAGGTTGGATATTAGGAAAACTTTCTCACTAGGAGGGTGGTGAAGCATTGGAATGGGCTACCTAGGGAGGTGGTAGAATCTCCATCCTTGGAGATATTTAAGGCCCGGTTAGACAAAACCCTGGCTGGGATGATTTAGTGGGAGTGGTCCTGCTTTTAGCAGGTGGTTGGACTAGATGACCTCACGAGGTCCCTTCCAGCCTTATGATTCTATGATTCTAAGTCATTGGTCCAGTCCTCTGCACTCATGGCAGGACCAAGTACCCTCTTAAACAGCCTTGACAGGTCCTTGTCTAACCTGCTCTTAAAACCTTCCAGTGATGATGTTAAATGTTAAATAGCATAGGGCTGAAGACTGATTCCAGTGGGACCCCACTAGAAACACATCTTCTTGATGATAATTCCTTCTATTAAATCTATTAAACAAACACTATCACCTGGGTCACTTATCTTTTTAAATATTGGAACAATATGAGCTTTCTTCCAGACTTTTGGAACTTCCGTAGTGTTCCAAGACTTATTGAAAATTAACACTTGATAGTCCATGGAGCAAATCAGCCAGCTGTTTTAAAACTCTTGGATG
This sequence comes from Pelusios castaneus, assembly GCA_007922175.1. NCBI lineage: Eukaryota > Metazoa > Chordata > Testudines > Pelomedusidae > Pelusios > Pelusios castaneus. Next base: position 321,060 of record ML686057.1, read on the forward strand.
CAAGTTATCTGGGGATGTTGATTTTAAAATATTTCGTTTTAATAGCTGTTTAACATCCTGCTCAGATACTAGGAGAATGGAAAAAGTTATCATTGGAAGACATCATCTGTTTTTCCTAAAGCCTGAACAGAACTATTTATTGAATATTTGTGCCTTTTCTATATCACTATTGATAATTCTACCATGTCTATCTAGTAACGGTCCAGTACCTTTGTTAGGATTATTTTTGTTCCTTATATATTAAAAAACCTCCTTCTTTTTGTCTTTAACTCTGCCAGTGATAGCTTTCTCCTTGTGCTCCTTTGCTTCCCTTATCAATTTTGGAGGGGACCTCAGGAGGTATCTAGTCCAACCCTCTCCTCAAAGCAGGATCAACCCCAACTAAATCATCCCAGCCAGGGCTTTATCAAGCTGGGCCTTAAAGACCTCTAAGGGTGGAGATTCCACCACCTCCCTAGGTAACCCACTCCAGTGCTTCACAACCTTCTTAGGGAAAAAGTTTTTTTCTAATATTCAACCTCGACCTCCTCCACTGCAACTTGAGACCATTGCTCCAAATTCTGTCATCTGCCACCACTGAGAACAGCCCAGCTCCATCCTCCCTGGAACCCCCTTTCAGGTAGTTGGAGACCACTATCAAATCCTCCTTTGCTCTTCTCTTCTGCAGATTAAACAAGCCTACTTCCCTCTGGCTCTCCTTGTAAGTCTTGTGCTCCAGCCTCTGATGAAGTGGGATTTTCTCCCACGAAAGCTCATGTGATAAATAAATCTGTTAGTCTTTAAAAGTGCCACAGGACTCTGTTTGTTTTACTAATCATTTTTGTTGCCCTACCCTGGATTTGTCTACATCCTTTCTGTATTGGGGGGCCCAAAACTGGACACATACTGGACAATACTCCAGATGTGACCTCACCAGTGCCGAATAGAGGGGAATAATCACATCCCTCCATCTGCAGGCCATGCTCCTACTAATGCAGCCCATTATGCCGTTAGCCTTCTTGGCAGTAAGGGCACACTGACTCCTATCCAGCTTCTTGTGCACTGTAATCCCCAGGTCCTTTTCTGCAGAACGGCTGCCTGGCCAGTCAGTCCCGTCTGTACCAGTGCCTGGGATCCACCCGTCCTAAATGCAGGACTCTGATGAGGGTCAATAAGGACAAGTGCAGATTTCTTTTGCCCAAACCCCTAATTTATCTTAGTCACTCTGTATCCTGTCCCTTCCCACCCACTCCCATACCCAGCATATCCACCACTCCCCACATCTTAGTGTCATCTGCAAATTGCTGAGGGTGCAATCCATCCCATCCTCCAGATCTACCTTGTCCAACCTACTGCCGGTGGGCCAGAATCTGGCCCATGGGTCACCTGGGAGCAGCAGCAAGGTGGCCCTGGCAGAGCCACTGCAGGGCCAGTGCGGGACGCGGCAGGAGCCACAGCAGCCGCGACCGGGCCAGGTGAGCCCATTGGGGGCCATGGCGGGCCTGGCTGGAGCCCCGGCAGGGGCACGGGAAGCTGAAGCAGGGCTCTTACTCTGTGCCATGGGGCCCCAGGCAAGGCCACAGGGGTTCTGGGGGCATCACAGGGGGATCAGGGCAGGCAGCACAGGGCTGTGGGTGGCGCAGGGCCGGGATCTGGCTTGGGGAGGGAGGGGCGGGGGTGGGACAAAGCTGGGAAAGGAGTAAGGGGGGCAGCTTGGGACTGGAGGGTGCAGGACGAGGCCAAGATCGGGCTCGAGGGGTGATGCAGGGCCAGGATCGGGGTGGGAGGGTAGTGCAGGGCGAGGGGCGGGGGACAGGATGGCGCAGGGATGGGGTGGGAAGTGGCGTGAGTGTGGCACGGGACTGAGAAAGGGTCCAGGGGTGATGCGGGGCTGGGATTGGAGCTGAGGAAGGGGGGCAGCATGGAGATGGGATGGGGGTGGTGCAAGGATGGGATGGGGCTGGGAAAGGGTCTTGGGGGATGGGATGGGGGTGGCATGTGACTGTGAGGGATCTGGGGGGATGGTGTGGGGCTGAGGAAGAGTGGGGGACAGCAGGGAGATGGGATGGGGGGTGGCACAGGGCTGGGAAAGAGTCCGGGAGTGGTGGTGTGTGGCCGGGATTGGGGCTGAGGAAGGGAGGGTGCAGTGCGAGGCCCGGATCAGGACAGGGAGCTGCCCAGGGCTGGGAAGCCAGTGTAGGGGGAAGGGTTCAAGGAGCTGATCCAGGGCAGGGTGGGGGGGATTGGGAAACGGTGCGGTTGAGGGGAGAGGAAGCAGTGGATCCCAGTACCCAGCCGCACTGTTCGTCTGCCTTCCTGCCCCACCCTTAAGAGCGTACTGCTTCCCACTGTCCCTCTTCTGCCTTGCCAGGCTCCCCCACCACTCCCCCCGTCCTTCCTACCATCCTACCTTGCCGTTTCACACGCTGCGCCTCCCACCCTGCCCTGCGTACGCTCCCCCCTCCCTTATCTATCCACAGTGGACTCACCGGCCCCCTGAGTGGGGAAAGAATTGGAACGTGGCCCTCACCCAAAAAGGCTCCAGATGATTAAAGTAGATACTGAACGAAATTGGTCCCAGGACCTCTCCCCGGAGCACTCTGCTTGTTACCAGCTACCCACTAGACATCGCGTCATTGAACTCTACCCATTGAGCCCAAAGCTTTCTGGCCATTCATTTCACCCAGCGCTTCTCAGCCTTTGGTGGGCTGTGACGCTTGGCGACATGCGTGACCTACAGCACACACCAGCCCCCATCGCCTAGGCCGAGCCCGGCCCCCCCATGGCTCACAGTCACTGCTGTGTGGCGACACAGAGAACCGCTGGCTCTACCCGTACATCTTTAACGTGCTGATAAGAATATTGTGGGAGACCATATCAGAAATCTTGCTACGTCATATATCACACCTCATTCTGTATATTGACCCACTTTATACTGATCTTTGTCCAATTGTACAGGCCCTATGTCAGATACTGGAGTAGAGGGGCCACTGGTACACTCTGCTCTGGTAGCTCCTATGGTCCTGAAGTTGTCTCTGTTTTTTCTTTAAAACGAACTATTACATTAATGAATTATGTTTGAAATTCTTGAGAGTCACTCTGGAGAATCCTCTTAGGGATGCGAACGCCTCTCATATAGGTGACAATATTTTCTCAGGGATGGGCTGACTGCAGTGGGAAGAGCCTTCAACACACTCCAGATTCCCTTCCTGGAAACATCACCCGTTTGGACCTTTCCTTCAACTCCTTAGCAATGCCTAGAAGCAGAACTTTCTTGATACATTTCCCTTCTCTGCGTGCCCTAAACCTCTCCAACAACATCATTCCCACGGTCTATCCAGCAACCTTCTCTAACCTCTGGGTGCTTCAGCTGCTGGACTTGACCAGCTGTGACATCATCCACCTTCATCCAAAGGCTTTCCAGGGCTTGGAGAACCTGCACACACTGCTCCTGAAAAACAATAAGCTCCAGGCTCTACAGCTGTCTGCACTCCTGGCCTTTGGGGCCCTTGTCCATCTGGACCTGCGGAACAATGATTTGATCTCTGTGGATGTGCTAATCCTGCAGCTGATGGAGAGAACCCAGCAGGTCCTTCTTCAGGGGAACCCCTGGATCTGTAATTGCTCCATGTATCCTTTTCAGCAATGGCTGCAACAAAGACAAGGTGAGGGAAGGACTGAGGGCAGGATTACCATGGGAAAAGGGCTCAGAGAGGAGAGCCTGAATGATAAATGCCCTGGACGGGTTCAGGGAAGGATCACAAAAGCAAAAGATATACAAACTCTATTTGGTCCCTTCTATTTCATCTTCTGCAGTTAATGCCGACTTATTTCTAGTAGAGTATTTTGTAGGGCTTCTCTAGTCTTTAAGGGACATCAACTTAAAAATCACTCCAAAAGTTGTTTAGGTACTGTGGTTACAAGTAATGCTCAAGATCCTAGAACTAATGTGGTGGAGGACGAAAAACGTTTCGCTTTTTTCAGTTTGGCTAAGAGCCTGGAAAACATGCACCTAAAATTCAGCTCCTAAATTCACATTTGAGCACCTAAATAAATGGCCAGATTTCAGAAGTGCTAACCTCTCAACAGCTGCTATTATCCACTGCGGTAGGGTAGGACCTCAAACCCGAGCTCAGCTTTTGGAGTGACTAGATTTCACAGTGACAGTGTCCGGTTAACTGCTCGCATTTCTATCACAATGTGAGTGAGGTCTTGTCTACATTACAAAATGACGGCTACGTGTGAGGTTGCTGTGCAGTAATTACTGCAATTTTTCATGTCCACGCTACTCTCCTGTCGATGATGTGCATCCTCACCAGAAGTATTTGCATCTACTTAAGTGAGGCTCTGTGAGGGGCTTACAGCCAGATGGCCCCCCCTCCTAGTGGCTAGGGCTCACAGCTGGGGCTGTCAGTGGCAGGCAGTGGGGGAGAGGTCCAGCTGTGAGCCCCATATGGGGCTGTGACAGCCAACAGGTGATGTAAGAAACACAAACAAACAAGGAAGCCTGTGGCACTTTTAAAGACTAACAATTATTTATCGCGTGAGCTTTCGTGGAAGAAAATCCCACTTCGTCAGACCCTTTGAACACAGTGTCTAGGCTGACACTGCATCACCTTAGCCACATCGGGTTAAGTGCTACATCTCTCGCGGAGGTGGAGTTACTTACAGAGCTAGGCTGACTTGAGCTGCTTACGTTGATCTAACTCTGGAGCGTAGACCAAGCTGAACTGCATTTGGTGCTTTACAGTTAACAGGCAGCTCACACTACAGCAGTCCCTCCCCTTAATTTCGCTTGTTGCTGATGGCTCCATATTTATTGATTTCTTTTATTTCTTCCACGAGGTTTCACTAGCGGTGGAGAACAAGCTAACTGGGTGGGCATTAGCAGGCGAACTCCATTATGCTCTTTATATAATGAGGAGCAAGGCGGAGATCTCCGTCCAAAATAGGGATGGCAATGTGGATGGGAATGTGGAGGCCTTCCCTCTCCTGAACTGGGTGAGGTTTTGTCTCTTCCAGCTGTGCACGTACTCTGTGCCTCCCCACCGGGACTCCAGGGTCAGGAGGTCGGGACCCTAAACTTCCAGGATCTGGGCTGCAGGAGAAACCAGCGGTTTCCTCGGACTCTGCTTTCAGCCAGCACTGACCTGCTGCCCACAGTGCAGAGAAATGACAGTAAGTCGCATGGCTACATGGTTCCTCTGGTCCTGTCTGAAAGCTTTAACTCACTGTTTCCTCAGTGTTCCTATCAGTGGCGTACTCCCAAAGTATATATCCCATTGATCCAATGAGTGAGATGTGAATCCTGCTCGGCCTCCATTGCCCCATCACACGAGGTTTTGATTCACTCTGCTCTGCTAGGTTTGTATCGCTCTGCAATGTAACGTTCCTGGCAGCTACAGTCCTCAGAGAGGCTGCCTGATTTCTGCTCTGGACCGTGTCAGAGCGAGTGTGTGGTGCCCTCCTGACTGGGCACCAGTGCTGCAGCGATCACGTGGGGTCTGTCTACACTGTAATTAGAAATCCAAGCTGACTCGGCCTGGGGCTAAGGGCTATTTAGATACCAGACTTGAGCTGGAAGGAGAACCCAGAACAGTGACAGTGGCCCAAGCCACAACATCTACATCACAGTTAAAGAGCCCCTTGGCCTGAGCCCTGTCAGCTAGCACAGGCCAGCACAAGTGTCTAACCGCAGCGTAGACATGCCAGGCAACCTTGCAGAACAGTTACTAACCCCAGATGCTACGTGATAGCACCAACACAAACAGGAGCCCAGAGGGTGGTTCCTGACAGACTTAGGAACTCTGAATGATCTCTTGCCACCCGTGCAAGTAACTGGTCCCCCCGTAGGCCTTTATGCTGAGCCTCAGATTGTCTCCTTCCAGGATTTACATTTTTTTAGAAAGGTCAGATCCTGTGCAACCTTACGATTGCCTTTGACAGTAGCACAACTGTGGCAGTTTACACCACTTCCTCCAGTGCACTGCTGCCATTTCACAGCTTCTCAGCATTGAATTAAATGAAGCACAACAAATGTACTCCTTCCTCACCAGACTGGTCCCTGGACTCATCGTTTGTAAATTCCTAGGTTGCATTCAGCACAGTGACCTTTTCTTTTTCTCAGAATTATCCCATTGATACTAATCCTGGCACTTTACATTCACCTTCTCTTGGGCTTTGTCTTTACTCTAAAAAAGATGTGTTAACTGAGGCCCACTGAGCATCCCCCCTTCACATCCTAGAGGAGACGAGACATTGGCCATGTACACACTACAGCCTTATTGCGTGTACACACCTACGTTGCCTTTTGCGCACTAACAGCCCTCTTGCCGCACAACAGGTAAACCACCCATAACGAGGGTGCTTGGGCTTACGGCGGAACAGCTCTTCCGTGGCAGAGCCCGTGTGTATGGTCCTTGCGATTTTGACAGCCCCCGGAAACGTCCCAGAGTGCCAAACGAGGTCACTCTGGGACACGGGAGCTGTCAAACGTGTCAATTTCACTGCTCTAACAGCAGTGAAACTGACAAGTAGCAGGGCTCTAGCTGCCTGGAGCCCCACTGCTGCAGGCGGCTTGAGCCTCAGCTGGGGTGGTAGCTGAGCCCCTCGCGAGGGCCGGAGCTCAAGCCACCTCCTTGCTGGTTCCTGGGCAGCAGCCACCACTGCCCAGGGAGCCAGCAAGCCAGGTGGCACCAGGGCTCCCGTGGTGGCAGGGGCTGCTGCCCGAAGTGGCAGCCCCAGCGCCCAGCTGCTCTCTTTCCCGGGGTGGCAGGGGCTGCCGCCCCGAAGCTGGCAGCCCTGGAGCCCAGCCACCTGGCTTGGTGGGGCAGCAGGGGCTGCCCCAAGCCAGGCAGCAGCCCCCACCACCCCACCAAGCCAGGTGGCTGGGCTCCAGGGCGGCTGCTTCAGCGTGGCAGCCTGTGCCACCCCCCCCCAAGCCAGGCAGCTGGGCTCCAGGGAACACCTCCAGTGGGGCTCCAGTAGGTCAGGGCAGCCCAGGCTCTACCCCCAGGGAACCCCCGGGCAGCAGGCTTCAGCCCTGTGGGGGAACCCCCAGGGCAGCTAACCGGGGGCAACAGCCCCCCTGCCAGCCCAAAGGCTGGCTGCGGCAGTGCATGGTGGGACAGGTGCCCACCATGCACTGCTCCTTGTAATGAAAAATCAAAGGAGTGTGTGAGCACTCCTTTTCGCTACAAGGACACGGTAAAGCGTTATATTTATAGCACTTTGCTTGTCCCACAACAACTTATTGCGGGACCAGTGTGGTGTGTGAACATAGCCCTGTGATTTTTACCACAAGATAGCGAGGCAAGGCCAATACCCTGGCCGATGGCTGACCTCTTATTTTTAACATCGGGGGCAGTGAAGACACCCAACCTAGGATTGAAGGAGGTGTTATTCTGGTTCCATCCCATTAAAAGCATCTAAAGCTAGACAAAGCCAACTGTTCTCTCACCTGTGCTCTGCTGAGATCTTAACTTGAGCTTTGCTTTGCTTGACTTGAGTTTTATAAGGTTTGAAATAGAGCCAGATAACATTGTCTAACATACCTTTAGCCTAACCAAGACAAAGCCACAGTAACGTATCTCCTTGTCATGGGATCGTGTCACCAACCAGATTAGATTACAAAAAGTGGTTCAGGATTTTAATTATTTAACTGTTCCAAATTCACTAGCCCATAAATTCTCGTTCCTTTTAATAATTAAACCCTCAGCTTCCTTTCAAACAAATCTGTGTGTGCTCTAGTGGGGGATTCAGTTAGGTCAGAAATGGAAAGAGCACAGCAACTTCAGAATCCCAGTTCTGAAGACACTGGGCTCAGTTCACCATTGCCCAGCATGCGTCATTTGCACCAGTACTAGAACGTGAAGTGCTGACAGGAACTATTAAGCTGCACCATTGTGGCCCATGGAGCATCAACTTGATTCTACATCCCAGGCAGTGGGGCCCGATGATCCCTCACCATCAGGAAGACACTGGTGAGAGCTGGGGATTCCCTGAACTACTCTGTTTCTCTTTCCTGCGCAGCAACCACCATGACACCGGCAGGGACAGGAGGGAACAGCTGGCCATACCTGCTGGGCTTCCTTGCATTCGCTATTGTCACCTCTGTCCTGATTGCACTGGCTGCAAAGTGCAAACTCTTCCATAAGAACTTCGCCAGCTACCGCCACCGGCCATTGCCTGACTCCAGCTCGATGGGGGACAGCCATGCTGAGGGTGGGGCTGCCTGGGGAGAGAACCAGCCCCGGCTTGGTGCTGCTGGGCTGCAGCCAGAGGATGATGATGGCTTCATTGAGGATAACTACATCCAGCCAAGTGAGCGGCTGCAGGAGGAAGATGAATTGGAACCACATTTTCCCCTCTGAGGCTGGGACTTCACCCAGCCTCCTCTCCCCCTCCCCACCCTGAGGGCCAGAGCTTTCAACGCCTGGTCTGTCACCTCAGCAGCTCTGGACCGCCACTTCCATTCCCTTCTCCACCGTGTTGTGTCACTATTCTTACGTTAGCTTCCACTGTCCAACATGTGGGTGGTGGGAACATGAGAAAAGGAGCAGAGGGACATGAGACAAGGCTGTGATGATGAACTGAAGGGGTCAGCATGGGGCAAGGGAGAATGGGAGCAGAGCTTACTGGGAATCTACGTTGATCCGTGGCAAGCAGAGGAGGGTTGGAGGCCAGGCACCCGCTGCTGCTGCTCAGAGCTGCCCACCCCCTCCATAGGCTGGGAGGTGAGACTGTGCTGGCACCAAGCTGCAGGGCTGGAGTGAGAGGCAAAAAGGCCCAAGCTGGAGTGGTAAGCAGTGTTTTCCCCCCACCCTGCATGTACAGGTAATTTGGGCAGCACTGTTTGGTGAGAGCTGGGATCCCTGCTGCCCTGCATGGAGGAGAAGAGGGTGTGAGGCAGGGGGGGAACAAATGCAGGCTTAGCCCCTGGGCACTGGAGACCTACAGTATAACACTGAATTTTATCCCTAGTATAACAGCACCAATTCAGTGGTGTTACACCAGGCAAAAGCACAGCCCACAGAGTGGGAAGGTCTGCCTAGGGCACTGAAACACTGCTCATTGCTCCTCTGTACAGCTCTGCTTCACTATTTAAAATGCAATAAAGTGAAAGCCAGCCGGATACTAGCTTTGCTCCTAGTATGAGGCCTCTCAGCCCCAGCCTCACTCACTCACTCACCCCAGAGCCAGAGCACCAGCAGCCTAGCACTGGGATTGATACACACCAGCACACACTCCTGCAAAAGCCGACAAAGGCCCCAGGATACCCTGACTCTGCAGCCTCCAGCAAGTGACTCTGCCCTAGAGACAAAACAAAGCCACTAAAGCGGATGAAGCCTGCTTGCATTCTGATCCTAGATGTCAGAAGCCAGAGGAGGCAAAGGCCAGGAACAGATATGAACAGAACATCTGGGAAGCTGATCTGCTGAGCTGCCAAACAGGCTGTGCTGTTTACCCTGAATGTATATGGCTGCACACTCTCACAGCTCCATCCACTTCAGAGCTTGTCCTTTTGATGATTAGCGGCCTTCCTGGTTAGAATGCCCAGCACTTGCTGGCTGCTGAGTCCTGAGACCAGAGATGAAATCACTAACATAGTGTTGGTACCTCATGCCTGTCATTATCCTGAAGGTCTGCATCTGCAGGAATGCTTCATCCACATGTGAAAAGCAACCTTCTCTGGTATGAAATAGAGCATCTGTTTAAGAGAACAGAAGGCAAAGAAGAACCCTGTACCTAGTGGAACCTGCACAAGGATGTGCCAACCGAATAAAATACAGATTTTTTTTTATCAACTTTGTGTGCAGTGTGAACACAAGCAGCTTCCTGTCTTTATGCATACTCCTCCTTCCCAGGCTGTGTTATGTTGTCCCACATGTTTAGCAGATGAGATTATCCTTATTGCCTTTGTTTCCTCTGTAGCACACCATTTGCAAATGTTAAATAATTAAATGAATTCATGGAGCAGAATACAGGGGTTTCTATGCCACTCCTTAAGAAAAGGGGCTCTGAGATCTTTAATTATTGAAAGGTGGGGGGGAATCAGCTGATCCCAGGATGGATAGCTATATTTCAGGGAGTTGGGGATGCCACTGGAGATTCCTAACTGGTAGTATGTCATGGGCACGATTCTTAGGAAGAGCAACTCACCCCCAGCTGGAATTCCCCCCATTTCTCCTTAGCATCATTCCAGCAGGAGGGTTACAGGTTGGGATTCAAAGTGAGTGTGTTTCCAGCCTTCCCAGCCTGGCCTGTTCCAGCACAATGAACTGCTGGAAAAGCATTGATGCCAACTAGCTGATTGTATCAAGATATTTGGTGTTTTCCTTAAAGTTCCACCCCTAGAATCAGGGGAGTTGTGGCTGATGGGAGATGTTAATTTTGAGGGACTGAGTCAAAGGTGTTACCATTACCTGTCAGTGTAACGCATGGTACACACACGGCACAAAGAACTTGCCCTGCTTAGCCCTTCTCTCTTCTAGAAAAGTTTTTTTGGCAGGCACTGATACAGCTCTACTAGCTAGCAAACGCTAATAGCATAGATGAAGTTTTTACCAGTCTAGAAGTGCTTCCACTGATAGAGCGTATACAGGTTCTCTGAGTAAAATAAGCTACATTGGCAAAAGCTCTTCTACGAGGGTATGTCTGCACTCCTATGCCTCTGCTTTACCCCCCACCCTCTCCTGATCTGCATGTCCCATTCAGCCCACCTACCCCACTCTGCCAGAAGCCGAGACCAAAGATCACATGGTGTGAGTGCACTAGGGCACGGGTGGGAGGTGGCGGGAAGACATCAGTGATAAGTGGTGGGAGTGCATAGGTGGGCAGGCGGTGGTGGGAGTGCACTTGTGAAGAGGTGGGAGGACTGCGAATGCACTAGTGCACAGGCAGGAGGCAACGGGAAAGCACCAGTGGGTAGCGATGGGAGGACACAGGCGGGAGTGCACTAGTGCATGGGCAGGAGACGGAGGGAAGGCACCAGTGGGTAGCGGTGGGAGGACAAAGGCGGGAGTGCACTAGTGCATGGGCAGAAGGCGGCGGGAAGGCACCAGTGGGGGGGACACAGGCGGGAGTTCACTAGTGCACAGGCAGCAAGGCACCAGTGGGTAGTGGTGGGAGGATCCAGGCGGAAGTGCACTAGTGCACGGGTGGATGGGGGTGGGAAGGCACCAGTGGGAGGACACAGGCGGGAGTTCACTAGTGCACAGGCAGGAGGCAGTGGGAAGGCACCAGTGGGAGGACACAGGCAGGAGTTCACTAATGCACAGGCGAGAAGGCACCAGTGGGTAGCGGTGGGAGGACCCAGGCGGGAGTGCACTAGTGCACGGGCGGGAGGTGGCGGGGAGGCACCAGTAGGAGGACACAGGTGGGTGTGCACTAGTGCACGGACGAGAAGGCACCAGTGGGTAGCAATGGGAGTGCACCAGTGGGAGGACACAAGCGGGAGTTCACTAGTGCCCGGGCCAGAAGGCAGCGGTGGGAGCGCACTAGTGCCCGGGCGGGAAGGCACTAGTACACGGGCAGGAGCGAACCATGGACGAGGGACGCCGCCAGCGAGGAGGCGAAGGGAGCCTGGCTCGGGCCCGGCCCAGGCCCAGGCCCCGGGCGCGACGCTCGGTGTCGGGCCCGACTCGTGCAGGCCCCGCCCCAGCGGACGAGCGGGAACGCGCGCAGCGGCTCGCGGCTGTGCGGCGCTGTGACGTCACGGCGGGCGGTGTGACGCGGCGGGCCGGAAGCGGAGCGGGGCGGCCAGCAGGGGCCAGAGCGGGCCGGCCCGGCGGCGGCGGGTGAGTTGCGGGGCGCGGCCGGAACGAGGCTCGGCCCGGGCGGGGCCGAGAGTGGGGGCGGGGCGGACAGGCTTGGCCGGCAGCGGCTCCGCCCCGGGGATCCGGCCTGGCTCCGGGAGCCGGGCTCTGCTGGTCGCGGCCCCCGCAGTCCGGCCGGCTCGTCGGCAGCCCAGGGAGCGGGGCCGCCCTGCTGCGGCTTCCTCGGGATCGGGCCCGGGCCCAGCTTGTCGTTTCACGGGCGGATCCGACCAGACGGGCCCGAGCGGTGCTGGGCCAGGCCGGGCCCCGCCCCTTGTCCCCCGGCCAGGCCGGGCCCCGCCCCTTGTGGCCCGCCGGGCCCCGCCCCTTGTCCCCCGGCCCCGCCCCTTGTGGCCAGGCCGGGCCCCGCCTCTTGTCCCCCGGCCAGGCCGGGCCCCGCCCCCCAGTGACTTTACCGGCACCTGCTCCCCAGGTGAAGCTGTGCTGCGTGCAGCCGTGCCTCAGTTTCCTCTTCCAGGGCCTCCTTTCCCCGGGACCAGCTCATTGGTACAAGAGATGAAGCGGAATTCAGTCCAGGACTCCTCTTTATCCCCCTATCTGCTTCCTGCAGCTCTTCCCACCAGTGGCCGGCCACTCTTAGCCCTACCTGGCTGGAGTCCTCTCTTACTCCTGGGGTTCCTGCTCTCCCCGGCCTTCAGCCTCCTTCAGTCCTCCGAGGTTCAGCGCCTGGTCAGGGGTTTGCCACAGCTTCCTCTGGGGCCTCCCTCACTCTGCCCCTGCCTCCTGCTCTGGTAGGGGAATCAGCTGCCCCTCACTCAGGTGCGCCTATCTAGTAACTAGAGTTGAAGGGGACTAGCCCCCTTTCTGTGCTAATCAAATGTTTTGTCCTGAGGCAAGAGAACCGTTCTCTCATTCTTCAAGCAAAGGTCCCAGAGTGTGGCGTGGGAGTGAAGCCTTCAAAGATTATGGTCTAAATTCATTGCCCGAGCATTTCATTTCTTCACACCCATGGAATGAGTGTAACTCATGTCAGGGGATGGATATTAATAAATTTATCCGTCATTATTATAGTTTTAAATTATTACACATTTGCTTTTATTGAATTTTCAGAGATACTGAAAGTTAGAAATCATGGTCGCTCACGTGGCAATGTTTGTATTTAGTGCTTGTTCAAAATAAAAAGGGTACCAGTTAATACAAGCAATAAACTGACAGGAGGCAGAGATTTCCTAGTTATTGGCAGCCATCAAAAGTGTTAAAGAAGTGTAACGGGTGGGTCTATCTTGCTCGCATATGTACTTTTCCTCATAGGTTTAAGCATGGATTTAAGTTTCCTCATAGATTTAAGTATTTGTTTTATGATAACAAAATCATAGTTTCAGAGATAATTAGTAATGCTGGAACACAAGAGCATGCAGGCCACATCCTGCATGAAATCTAAACAGATATGTTCAGAACCCTTGGCTCAGAGAGGAAACGAGACATTTACATATGTGGTTGTCACTTTATCACCTCAAATAGTCAGGAGGTATCAAAATGGGGGGTTGGGGCTGCCCAGTTCATGCCCAGGAAAACTCACCAAAAGAGCCAAAAATAGCAATAGGTGTGAAAGCATACTGTCTGAAACCATCTGGAAAGGAGGCAGATACATCAATGTTATTAATACGCACAAACCTGCCAACCATAGGAAAGGTTTACCCCGAGAATTTGTGGGCAGAGCAGCTAAGTTTGGGCGTGGAAGGACCATCCATATTGCTTGGGGTATAAAAAGCATAAACGCTGTTGCCAGGGTGTGTTTGCCCAACTGCTCTTTCTTTGAGCTGCTTCTTTGGTTTTTAGGATCTCTTGTTTTAAGATATTTAAGTGTCATTGACAGTTTTAATCTTATTCGGCTTTATAGCTCTTAGCCCTAGCTCGGCCTCCACCAGAGGGTTGAGGGACTAGATATCTCTCTTGATGGAGTTAGCAGGAAAGGGTGTGAGTATATTGATCCAAAGTGTACAATGTAAAATATAACATGTGTATCTTAGAATAAGATTGTAATTCAAATGTGTTACTCATTTGCCTTTAATTACTTCTCTGTCTATCATTTTGTTATCTTAATAAAATATACATACCTAGAGAAGAGAGTCTCCACCAGAGAGAGAGACCCATTTTTATTTTGTGCCTAATGGCAAAAAGCATTAAGTTCCAGAAACCATTGCCTTACAGTGAAGTTCTGGGAGGAAAGCATTTATTGGCTTATTCACCCACCCAAAGATTTCCGGTGCTGCTCTGAGTAAAAGTTCTGATTGCGGTTTGTAAGTAAATTAACAGCTACCCCATTGAACTTCCTGTTTTGGGATAAAGTGATGATTTGTTTTGTTAATTTGATGGTTTGACTAAACTGATGATTTAACTCCAGTGTTGCTGCTAACCTATCTTATATTTTACCTTAATGTGATAATTGATTTGTTACAATTTGTAGTAATCTTTGACTATATTCTAAAATTCATCAAAGGCATATTGAGTTCATTCAGTAAATAATTTGAATCGGAGCCTAGAGAACCTCAGTGTAGTCAAATCCCAGGTAACTCTTTCCTTAAATTAACCTAATTCTCTCACCTGCCATTGTTTGTTTCTGTCTAGACCAGAGATTCCCAACCCCTGGCCTGTGGCCAAAAGTGGCCCATGGGGCTTTTTAAAGTGGCCTGCGCTCCCCTGCTGCGGACTGGGAGCTGGGCTGCAGCTGCCGGCCTGTGAAGCGCTGTTGGGGGGAGAGGAGAGCGTGGGCTGGCGTGGCTGCAGTGGGGGCCGTGGGTTAGGTCAGTGTGGCTACGGAGGGCAGGGTGCATGTGCAGCTGCCGGAGGGGGGCCAGGCTGCTGCAGGGAGCTCGTAAACCAGCCTCCAGGCTGGCTCTGATGCAGGAGGCGGGGGCTGGGCCAGAGGCCAGTACTCCTGTCCCGCCCCCAGGTAAGTTGGCTGGTGAGCAGCCAGCCCAGGGGGCTGGGCAGACAGGCTGCAGGTAGGTATCCAGCCCTTTATTAAAAAAACCCCAAACCTTTAAAAATTTAATTAAGTAGATTTTAATTTATTAATGTATTTTAACTAAAAACTTAATTTGAATTTAATTCAATAGACTGGAGGCCCTTCAGGGTTTTAAAAATTATATTTGTGGCCCTTGAGCCAAAAAGCTTGGGAACCAAGCTCTAGACTATATAGTTTAGTAATTTGGGTGATAAAATTCCTGGATGCTCAACTTTTCTTTGCCTATACCCCCTGGGTGAATAGATTCAAACATTTCACCATAGCGTGAGGAAGCTAAAATTTCCACAGGTTCTCACTGATGATGTACATCCAGCTAAACAGAGGTATGCACGAGGACAAATGTGATGCAAGTCAGAGGTTGACCCTATCTCCCGCTCCTCCTTCTGACACATTTGTCTCTTTCTTTCCCCTTGTTTCTCCCATGTCTGCCTGTCTCTCTCTTGGGATTGTAGCCTTCCGCAGGGCTGTAAACTCAGATGCTGGGTGTGGAAATAAGATGGATGCATTCTGATTCTTCTCTTTATTTTGTTTCCAGGCCTCTGTTGGACAGGACAATGGCTCTAACCTCCATGTCCTTACAAGAATTAATCCGGGAGGACTTCCTCACCTGTAAAATCTGCTATGATCTCTACACCGTGCCAAAGATTCTTCCCTGTCTGCACAGTTACTGTCAGCATTGTTTGGAACCACTAGTGAAGGACGGAGCCCTGCAGTGTCCTGAGTGCCGGTTGCAAACAGACGTCACAGGCGGAGCCTCAAGTCTGAAAACCAATTTCTTCATCAACAGCCTCTTGGAGTTATTCCAGATGAAACACAACAGGGACTTGGCCTGCACAGTCTGCTCAGATGCCCAGAAGATCTTGACAGCCACTGCCCGTTGCTTGGACTGCAAGGATTTCTTGTGTCAGTCCTGCACGCAGGGCCATTGCTGCTCCCGTCTCACCCTTCATCACAAGGTGGTGAAGCTTGGGGAGTTTCTAGCTGGTGAATACGATGCCGAGTTGAGGCTGCTACAGGAGCTGTGCTGCCAGGATCACCAGCGGGAAGCTCTGCGATTCTTCTGCGACACCTGCAGTGCTCCCATCTGCAGGGACTGCCGTATGCTAGAGCATTTTCAGCATAAGGTGGTCTCCATGGCAAATGCTGTGCAGCGGGAAAGACCTTCTGTTGAGCAGTTAATCGAGGGCATGGCAGGAACAATAACGGGCATCTCTGACCAGGAAAAGGCTGTGGAGGAGACAATCGAGAAGCTGAAAACATCAGGAGAGAACATTAAAGAGACAGTCACTAAGTATGTGGATTACATCATCTCCTACCTCCTGGCCCAGAAAGAAGCTGTTCTGGGGGAGCTGTCTGCTTTCCTAGCCCAGCAAATGGAAGGGTGTCAGCTGATGAAAGAGGAACTGCAGAGCCAAAGAGAGAAAGCAGTCAGCACCAGGGAATTCTCTCAGCGGGTCCTGTATGTGGGAAAGGACTATGAGATCTTACACTTGGAGGGGATGATAAGGAACAGGATTCAGGAGCTCCAGACCTACACCCCACAGAAACTAGAGAGCCAAATCCCCCAACTGGCCATCGCCTGGGATCAGCCCAAAATGCTGGCCGAGGGAGCGCTCTTCAGTCTGGTATTTCCCAGCAAACAGCCTGAAGGAGACACGGAAACTGTCTTGGAGGCAGATACCGAGGCATCTCTTCCCCACAAGGAGGAGTCCGACGGGGACCCAGACTCACCCTTGGACTCATGTTCAAGCTGCAATGAGAGTGCTCCTGGCACCCCTGACAAGAACTCCTTTTGTGGCAGCAGACTCAGTAAAGGGCCTGAGCGTGTCTGTACTTTCGAGGTAGACCAGTGCTTCTCCCAGGGAAAGCCAAATATCACAGGGATTGCTGTCCTGCCTCACGGTGGCGGCATTCTCCTCTTGGATAAGGAGAACGATGAGATAAAGCAGTACAGTGCTGATGGACACTTCCAGCAGTCATTGCCTCTGCCAGACACTGAAGGTGTCTTCTGTGGCATTTCGCTCTGTGGAGACATCCTGGCTTGTTCTTCAGATTCCTTCCTCTTCTTCCTGACCCTTGAGGGCAAGATTCTGCACAAGCTACTGTTAAGGGGGTCCGAGTCTTCCTATGCCATCACCTCCTATCAGGACTCCTATGTTGCCGTCAGTGAGGGCACACTATGCTCCATCTCACTTTACAGTCCTTCGGGACACTGTGTGGGCAGGGTAAAGCCCACAGATTACGACGGGGGGAAGTTCCTTTTCATTGCTGTCAATGCCTGGGAAGAATTCATTGTCTCAGACTTCATCAAGAAGCAGATTATCATCATCGAGAAGTCTGGGCAGATCCTCAACGTGCTGACCACTTCCCACGCATTGCTGACAAAGCCGTTCAGTGTGTGCGTGGACACCAACAGTAACATTTTTGTGGTTGATCAGTTGAAGGTGATTAAATTTTCACCAGATGGTGAGACAGGGGAGGTAGTGTTGAGCAACCAAAGTCGGCTGAAGAGACCCCGGGTCCTTGCTATGGATGACAGAGGGCGTCTTGTTCTGGTGCAAGAAAGTGGTTACGTCCACATTTATTGCTTCTAGCTTTCACCCTTGGAGAATGTGAGCTGAGTGCCCAAAATAGCTGGTTCTGCAACCTCAGGTCCCACACTCTTGTTTGAATAGTGTGCTAGAGCAATCTCACCACTGTCGTCTCCAGATGTGTTACAGAACTGACTGTCGGTATCAATGGCGCAGACATAACTGGGCTGGAATCTTTGTGCTCTGAGGGTTGAAAATGATCAGAGCTCAGAGGAGCTGGAGGTAGAAATCTTACCTCATCAACTGTGATGAGATCCATATTGCCAGAACTTTGTCCACTCTCTCCGAATGCCTGACAGTTTATGGGGAACATGGCGATGTTACTGTCAGAGCTGAGGTGAACAGTTGGAGATCTGGGAATAATGGCCAGCTCTATTGAGATGGAAATGCCTTTGCTTAATGTGCATTTGGAAGTTGGCATTGATGGATGACAGGTGCCTTAGAACTGTTTCTCTTCCCCTGCCCACCTTACCTCTGCATCAGAGCTGTGAACTGATAGGAGAACTCTAACTTCCTCTTTCTCTGTTCTGGAGTGTTCCCAGATTAAGGGAATGTTCAGAAAATGATCTACTTCCATCATTCAGCAGCCTTTCCGCTGTCTTAAACCATCCATTCACTGCATTCCTGTCCTCCTCCACCCACCTAGTGTCTTAGTGTCTTGAGCAGGATGACCAAACGTCATGAGGGACCTGACATTTGCTGGAGGCTGTGGGACCATGGTCTCAGCATTGAAGGTATCCAGGGAACCTGACCAGTTCCACAAGTGTGAAAAGGTAAAAATTGCTGGAACCAAACCTAAAAATCCCAAGCAGAAGATGCCCAGCCTTGCTGTAGTCAAGGACTGGTGAGTGCACCCATTGGGAGGGAGTAGCATTGGGTTTTGTCCTCAGTGCAGTCGGTGATACAGCCTCTTACATTCCTTTTCTGTTTAGCTTGTTGAATCCAGGCAGAGCAGTCGCTGCTTGAGCAAGCCTTGGCTTTTGTGTATCTTTAGGGATACAGAGTGAAGATTCTTACTGCATTCCAGTTCATCCTACTGCTAACACTCAAGCTAAAATGATTGTTTTACTTTGACACTTTTATGCATTTGGGTAATTAATGGAGCTTCAGGCTTGCTTTATGAATTGCTTTTCAAAATTGCTGCTTGTTTTGCTTTAATAAAGCTGATGCCATTATGGGTGTGGCTGGTCTCGCTAAGAATCCAGGGCAGTTTCTGGCACTGAGTCCTCACAGTGACATGAAAGTAAGGGGCGTTTCCCTATGTCCAGAGCAGGATGTGCAAGCTTTCACTGGATTGACAAGGCATTGGTCTTTGGGCTTTGTTTTAATGCTCACTAGCAAAAGTGCTCTTACACGGATTCTCAAGGACCTAGCCAGATGTAGACTCAGGTAGACATGCATTCTTACACACTCGTGCACACGCAGACATTAGTATTCATGTGTGTGCATACAGACGCATTCTCATATGCCCTTGCACACAGAAATACACTTGTGTGCACACAGTCCATACGTTTATCAATAGGATATTGTCCTCTTCTATTCCTTGACTGTCTCTGCTGAATCATTCATCATCGTTCCACAACTCTCTCCCCCATTTCCTCTTTCTCCCCCTGCCCAACTCCACTGAGATTTCCTATGGAAGGCACTTACTTTTCTCCATTGCAGCAGGCCCAGGGAGCTTTACAGAGTGGAACCAGACCCCTGTCCTGCTCTGGCTTCCAGCACGGGGCCTGAATGTTGTCTGGAGTGAATCAGACTCAGCAGAGACCTCCAAGCTATAGTGTCTCCTCCAGTCCATCTCCCAGCTGTTGTTCTATGCAGCACAGTTCATAGCTCTTTGTCCAGTTGATATTTACATTTGTTAAACAACAGGGCACCCATCCCTTTTCTGGGGAAAGAGCTTCCTGCCAAGGAGCTTTCCCTGATCCCAATCCAGTCAATCGCTGTCACTGACCAGAGGGTTGCATCATAGAATCATAGGGATGGAAGGGACCTCAGGAGGTCATCTAGTCCAACCCCCTGCTAAAAAGCAGGACCACTTCCCCTAAATCACCCCAGCCAGGGTTTTGTCTAACCGGGCCTTAAAAATCTCCAAAGATGGAGATTCCACCACCTCCCTAGGTAACCCATTCCAATGCTTCACCACCCTCCTAGTGAGAAAGTTTTTCCTAATATCCAACCTTGACCTCCCCAGCTGTAATTTGAAACCATTGCTCCTTGTTCTGTCCTCTGTTACCATCGAGAACAGCCTAGCTCCCTCCTCTTTGGAGCACCCCTTCAAGTAGTTGAAGGTTGCTATCAAATCTCCCCTCAGTCTTCTCTTCTGCAGACTAAATAAGCCTACTTCCTTCAGTCTCTCCTCGTACGTCATGTGCCCCAGCCCCCTAATCATTTTTGTTGCCCTCCGCTGGACTCTTTCTAATTTGTCCACATCCTTTCTGTAGTGGGGGGCCCAAAACTGGACACAGTATTCCAGATGCGGCCTAACCAGTGTCGAATAGAGGGGAATTATCACATCCCTCGATCTGCTGGCAATACTCCTACTGATGCAGCCTAATATGCCATTGGCCTTTTTGGCATCCTATCCCGATAATTAGAGGCAGTCCTTGCCAGGCCCCTGTAGGAGCCCTGCCTCTGCGTGTGGAGTCCAAAGCTGAAGTAGCCCATTTTGCAGGCGTGTCTCACTAACTCCCATTTCCTTACCCCCAGGACCACTGTTAGTCCAGTATCGACCTGCCATGGTCCCCATTTCGCTAGTGTAATACCAAATAGCATTTCTAAGCACCACAGACATATTCATTAGATTCCTACTTTAAGGCTGGAAGGGACCATTAGATCTAGTCTGACCTTCGTGACCCAGACCATCCCATTTCACCTTCCTTCCTGTGTATTGGATCCCATTAAAGCATCTTCCAGAAAGACATTCAGTTTGAATATGAAAACATCGAGAGATGAAGAATCACTGCCTCCCTTGGTTCAAGTGGTTAATCATCCTCACTGATTTATTGTTTGTTTTGAAAAAACTGCCTTATTTCTAATTTGAATATGTCTGGCATCAGCTTCCAGCCATTGCTTCTTGTTATGCCTTTCTGCCATACATCGAAGAGCCCTTTAGCACCTAGAATTTCCTCTCTGTGGAGGTACTTAAATGTTTATGAAGTCCCCTCTAAGATTTTCTTTGACATAAGACAAACAGATTGAGTTATTTAAGTCTCACTATAAGAGAACTGTAAATCTACAGCTTTCCTCACCTAATTTTTTGGCACTTCTCTACACACTCCGATTTTACAACATCTTTTCAAAAATGTGGATACCGGAACTTGACACAGTGGTGTTGTATTGGTTTCACAATGCCATGTACGTAAGTAAAAATCTCTTACTACTCACTTCTCCTCTGTTTGCTTGCACTGGATCATAGCCCTTTTCCCAGCACATCGGAGTGGGAACCCACACTGAGCTGCTTGTTCTATGAGCCCTACATTCTTTTCATCCTTAGCGCTGTCCAGGATTTAGTCCCACATTCAGTAGGGATGGCCTGTATTCTTGGTGCCCAGATGTATAAAGTTGCCTTGGGCTTTATTAAACATAATTTTGTTTGAGTAGGCCCAGTTTACTAAGCTGTCCACTTGCTTTGTATCACTGCCATGTCCTCATTATTTCCCATTTCACCAGTCTTTCTATCAGCTGTATATTTTGTTTGCAGTGATTTTATATTTACTTCGAGATCATTGATGAAAATGTTAAATAACATTGGGCCTACCTGCAGGACCCCACTGAAGATACCTCCCTCCCCTGTCCCCCATTGAGTTGTGATTCCTCAGTGACAACTACTTTTAAATATCAAGTTAGCCGGTTCTCAATCCATATATTGTGCACTACTGATATTACATAGTGCTAATTTTTTAATCAAAATGTAATGCAACTGTCTTAAAGAAGTCAAGATATAGTCCATGTATGCAAGCTACGCATCAGATAGGCATCGCAAATCTTCCCCAATGGGAAGCCAAGAGTATAGGTTACATGGCTTGACAAAGGCCCCAGGAGGAGTCAATATCAAAAATGGGACTAGAACACAAGTGTCCTTTGTTGATGCCAGTGGAGTACACTTCCTTTTCTTTTTGTGGCCAGGTGTCCTGTCTGATGCTGAGTAAAGGAGCTGGCCAATCAGGGCGGGAGGGAGTTTATGACTGATAGGATCAAAACTTACTCTTGGTTCCCCTCTCACTCTGTTTACCAACCCATCAATGTTTTGCCGTTCCTGGCAGGGGGAGAGGCTACACACACCCACCTTGCTCAGTGCTCCTCAGTTGCCCTTGGCTTTTGGGGCACAGGGTTGTAGGTTATTTTCGCTTCACTTTTGTTGATTGTCTTTTTACATTTTGGAAGGCATTCAGGCTAGGGGATTGAAAAAGTTACTTGCTATAAATCTCATTGCATGGGTGCTTGTGACTCCTCCAAACAGTGTTGCCTTTCTGCGCTGCAAGTGTGGGCCCAGGCCTGGAACCAGGGTAAAAGTTAGGGAGAATTTGTAGGTGCTTACCTGAAGAATTGCCCTCCTTTAACTGGATAAGTGCTCAGATCCTTGTGACAGGTATTCATCTGTCTGTAGCTCTAGAGAGCAGAATCAAAGCTAATTGGATGGATGATGAGGGACTTGCCTCCACCTTCCAGAGATGCTCTGAGTTCTGCGATGCTTCCAAAGCTGGCCTCTCTGGACCATGGAAAACAATGAATGTTTCAGCCTGCCTCAGCACATTGCAACAATAATACACAACATGAGAACATTATGAACAACACAGGAAAATAGTTACTGCATAGAACTTTAACCATGCACTAAACAGATCTTCAGGGAAGGCCCGATCTGTGGTCCTATACTTTTGAAGAAGGGAACATTTTCAGCTAAAACAACGAGAGTCCTGTGGCACCTTATAGACTAACAGATTTTCTTTGGCGTAAGCTTTCGTGTGCTATAACTCACTGCATCTGACGAAGTGAGTTATAGCCCACGAAAGCTTATGCCAAAGAAAATCTGTTAGTCTATAAGGTGCCACAGGACTCTCGTTTTTGCTGTACACAGACTAACACAGTGATCACTCTGGAATTTTCAGCTAAGCAACCATAAATTCTCCCAGTCTTTCTGAGGGCTAAGTCCACAGATCCTCAGTGTGGGATTTTCTCAGCTGTTCCTAGGGAGGGAGGGAACAAAATAATGTCACAGAGAAAGGATTCCCTTACTCTTGGAGAATCATCAGTGTGCAGGACCCACCTACATCAGCTGAAGACTGAGTATGTCTTCTGACCCTTGGAAAATGTTTACAGAGATGACCAAGTGCTGCTTTACAGATTTCATCATAAGGGGCCTGCCCTTTCTAAGCCCAAGCTGATCCATTGGAGATCAAGTCCTGCTCTGTTCAGCCAGCTGGGAAAAGAGTAGTTTAACCTGGTGGTCAGTGGGCATCAGGTCTTGTGACTAGGGTGAGAGCCATAGCAAGGACCCAAAGCCAAGGCTCAAACGGAGCAGACAAGGTCCTGGGGGAGAGAGCAGGATTCAAGGCAGAGGCAGGGCAGAGGGAAGGCAGGTGCAAGGAGGGAGCAGCAGGAACTAGCTAGCAGAGAAGCAGGCACAGTGGTGGGCATGAGCGTTGAGAAAGCAGTGTGCTGCTGCTAGTGTAGGAGTTGGTCTGCTGCACTGATGAGGCTGTCTGGACGCTAGCTCGGCTGCAGGCCTCAGCAATGCACTAGTGCACCCACTGATGAGGGAGATGCCTTAGCGCATCATCCTGAGTGAAATAAGACCAATAAAGCAGTTGCTTTTCAGATAAACCTTAAAGGCTCTCCTTAGTTCCAGCAAATGCTATAGCTTCTCCTTTGGAGAAGAAGGATGTGGATAAAGATATGGCAATGAGATCTCTCGCTTGATGAGAAATTGAATTTATTTTGGCATAAAGATGCCATCTGTTCTCAAAACCCCCTTATCTTTGTGAAAGATGCAGCAGCGTGGATCAGCTAACTATGTTCCCGACTCTGGCCCCTTCTTGTTGAAATGATAGCAATCAGAAAGTGCATTTTGATATTCAAATAATGCAGTGAAACTGAGTAAATGGGTTCAAAGGGGATCAGTGGTAAGGCACTGAGCACCATGTTCAAACCCCAAGCTGCAGGTCTGTGCACTTTAGGAGAATGCAATAGCTCTTCTGAAGTGACATATGTCTTAATGGTGGGAAATAGATTTTCTGGGTGCACTTGAAATTACAGGAAGTGCACTCCACTTCCAATGTACTAGCCTGCAACTTAATAGCAAAAGTTTGTAAAAAATCCCAGAACATGACACACTTTGGCTATGTGATCCTGAATATGTATCTCTCTAAACTTTGATTTTAGACCAGCTCCTTGAGTAAGTCCTGTGTGCTGATTTTTCTTCTAGATCAGTGGTTTTCAACCAATGTGCCTTGGCACACTGGTGTTCTATGAGAACTGTCCAAGTGTGCCATGAAAATTTGTACAAAAGTAATGAAAATCAATGTAAAACAAACATTGTTTCATCTTAAAAAATATTCTATCCAACCAAAATTACAACTCATAAAACTTGTGAAAATTAATAATCAAATTAAAAGCGAGGTATCGGTCTTTTGTTTTGAAAACATTAACATTTTAAAAATGCAGGTGGTCAAAGAGCACAATTGAGATGTATTTTTTTCCAGTGGATTTGAAATATAAATACATTTGATCCTTCTTTAGCTTGTAGTATGCACTATGTGGCAAACCTCTCTAGTAAGACTGTAACCATAGTAAACGTAAGTAAAAGTGACGTTCCTGAGCAATCAATTCAGCTGAACAAAGTGGGTGTGCCTTGGCATAGTGTGTCTCATTGATGTGTGCCTGTTACTGCAAAGGTTGGGAACCACTGGTCTAGATGTTACTAGCATTTTAGTGAGACCAGCAGAGTAACCCTTTTGTTCTAGAAAGTTATAGATTCAGGCTGCTCCCCAGATCTGAGCTGGTGTGCCGCTGTGACCCACCCCCCCAGAGCTCCACTCCTAAACCCCGATTCACCCCACTTTGCCCGGTGACCACTCACTCCTGCGTCAGTCCACACCAGTCTTCTGTATGTGATCGGTCTGAGGCAGTGGGCATGTGCTTACCAGCCACACACGGGAGGGTCTCCCAGTGAACACCCCCAGCCCCTAGATACCCCACCGGGAGCCACAGCTATTACCCCAGGTATTGGGACTTTTCCCCAATCACCATAGACTCAAATCTGTTCCTTTAACTTTGAAAGGAATAGGCCCAACCTCACTAATCCACACACTCTAAAGTCCACACAGCTTTAGCTAAAACAAACCCTAGTTTATTGAGTAGGAGATCGTTTTCAGTAAGTATTTAGCAAATCAATGCACAATCATTTTAATAAAACAGTCAGAAATAACCACCATCAAATAAAAGGTAATAGAATCATAGAATCTTAGGCTATGTTTACACTGGGGAATTTAGGTCGACTTTAATAAGTCAACTTTAAGTCGACCTTATTAAGTCGACTTAGAGAGTCCACACAGGACTCCTAAGTTGACTTAAAGTGTGCCTTACTAACTCGGCTTAGAGAGCCTACACTAGACTCTCTAAGTCGACTAGTTCGGTCCAGGGAGAGCAAGCCCCTGAGCGGTCCGGGGGAGAAGGGAGCATGGAGCTCCCTTCTGCCCTGGACCACTCAGCTCCCTTCTGCTCGGGACTTCTCAGGTCCCAGGCAGAAGGGGACCCTTCTAGCCGGGACCACTCAGGTCCCGGGGAGAATTTATCCAGGACCAAGTGGTCCTGGCCAGGAGGAAGAGCGAGAGCGCCACGCAAGCAATTACCGGCACTCCAGCTGTTTAGGGAAGTCCCTGGGCCTCCCCAAGCAGCTGGAGCACCGGCAATTTCCCTCATGGCTGTGCTCCAGCTCCT
Organism: Pelusios castaneus; assembly: GCA_007922175.1. Lineage (NCBI taxonomy): Eukaryota > Metazoa > Chordata > Testudines > Pelomedusidae > Pelusios > Pelusios castaneus. The sequence continues at coordinate 346,373 of ML686057.1, forward strand.
GGGAAGTCTCCGGAGACTTCCTAGGAGCTGGAGCATGGTCCTGGCTAGGAGGGAGCGCGAGGCTCCCTTCTAGCCAGAACCGAGCAGTCCTGGCCGAAGGGAGACCCGCGCTCCAGCTGCCGACCTGGAGCGCGAGTCTCCCACTCTCCCTCCTGGTCAGGACCGCAGGGTCCCGGTAGGAGGGAGTGGGGGGCTCCCTTCTCCCCGAGACCCGCGCTCCAGCTGCCGAGCAGCCAGCAGCTGGAGCGCGGGTCCCGGGGAGAAGGAAGTGCGTGGCTTCCTTCTTGCCAGGACGGAAGGGACCCGTGCCCAAAGTCGACTAAGTCGACTTAGGGCGTCCACACTGCTTCAGTTGACTTAAAATCCGGCTGGCAGTCAGGGGAGGGGCAGGGAGCCAGGGAGCCACGGCAGGGGGCCAGGGATCCGGCCAGGAGGTGGGGGGATGGGGAGCTGCAGCCAGGGGTTGGCAGGGGGGCAGGGAGCCCGGTGGGGGTCCCGTGGGGGACCAGGACTCCTTGTGGGATATGGGGGACTGGCTGGGCCCTGGGGGGGGGAGCAAAAGTCGAGGATGGGGGGCCCCATGTGGCGTGGGAGGGCCCAGTCCTTGACTTTTGCCCCGGGTCCTGGAATCGCTAAGACCGCCTCTAGTCTTCTTTCATAAGGCAGGTTCTCCATTCTTCAGATCATCCTAGTGGCCCTTCTTTGCACCTGTTCTGGTTTGAATTCATCGTTCTTAAAAATGGGGGGCCAGAATTGCACACAGTATTTCAGATAAGGTCTCACCAGCGCCTTGTATAACAGCACTAACCCCTCCCTGTCTCTACTGGAAATACCTCGCCTGATGCATCCTAGGACCACCTTAGCTTTTTTCACGGCCATATCACATTGGCGGTTCATAGTCATCTTGTGATCAATCAATACCCCAAGGTTGTTCTTTTTATAGGAAAAGTTCTTGTTGTTAGTCGAGTTTTATGAGTTGTAATTTTGGTTGGATAGATTATTGTTTAAGATGAAACAATATTTTACATTGATTTTCATTACCTTTGTACAAAATTTCATAGCACACTTGGCCAATTGAAAACCAGCACACAGCACACTTGGACAGTTGTAAACCACTGCTATATGATATCCCAGTCCTTCTCTGTATTGTGTCATCCGCAAACTTCATTAGGACACGTTCACTTTTTTTGCCAAGGTCTGTAATAAAAAGATTAAATAAGATTGGTCCCAGGACTGATCCCTGAGGAACTCCACTAGTAACCCCCCTTCAGCCTGACAAGGGATGTAGCCAGTTCACCTTTCAGTATGACTCTTTGTAGTCTCCCCTTTAATTTCCACCTTTCCATTTTTATATTAATCCCATCTTTTCCGATTTATGTAATAATTCCCCATGTGGAACTGTATCAAATGCCTTACTGAAATTTAGGTCAATTAGATCCACTTCCTAAAAATCTCTTATCTTCTCAAAAGGGGAGATCAGGTTGGCCTGACACCATTTACCATTTGTAAAACAAACAAGGAGTCCTGTGGCACTTTTAAAGACTAACACATTTATTTATCACATGAGCTTTTGTAGGAGAAAATCCCACTTCATTAGACGCTTTGAAGATGGGGAATTTACAGAATGAGGTTTCTCCCACGAAAGCTTCTGCCATAAATAAATTCGTTAATCTTTAGAGGTGCCACAGGGCTTCTTGTTTGTTTTGCTGAACAAGGCTAACATGGCTTCCCCTCTGGAACTTAACTTTTGTAAAGCCAAGTTGTATTTTATCCCAATTACCATTAACCTCAATGTCTTTAACTACTTTCTTTTTCAGATTTTTTCCCAATACCTACATATACTGAGGTCAAGCTAACAGGCCTGTAATTACCCAGATCATTTCCCCCCTTTCTTAAAAATAGGAACTACGTTCCCTTCAAACGCCAAACTGCTAGTGCTGACTTACTCGTATCCTGGTGAAGAACTGGCTGCTGATTCAGGAACCATGGTGACTCCATTGTCATGTCTATGAGGTCAGTAAACCAAAGCCTCCCGGGCCAGTGGGGAGAGCATTAATACCACTTTCTCCTTTGAGATCTTTTGTATTGCTCTGATAGGCACTGGGAGTGAAGCATAAAGTAAACCTTTTGGCCACTAAATTAACAGGGCATCTGTGTCCAGGGCTCCCTTTTTATTGCAAAGTATTGGTGAACCGTCCAGTTTGCTTTGGATGCAAACATTCCAGACTTGGAACTCTGACATTTTTGATGATCAATTCGAAGACTTTGTTGTTAAGACTTCATTCTTTCTGACTGATTTTTTTCCCCTTCTGCTCAGTCAGTTGGTCTTCGCATTGTTGGTGCCTTTGACATGCAAGTCCCTGATAGACTATAGATGGGTCTCTGCCCATTGCAACAATGATGATGCTTCCTTTTGTAGATCCCTTGACATTATGCCCACTGATGGATTACATACGCCAGGCCCATTTGCTGGTGTGTTGGCTGTTGCTAGCAGAATATGACTGTTCTGTGATGTTGGGGCCAGTTGTCTAAAAGCACACTACATTGCCTTCATCTCTAACACAACTGCATTTTCTTACATCCAAGAAGGACCATGTTCCCCTGAACACCAACTTGCAGAGAATGCTCCCATCCTTCCAGACTGGCATCTGTTGTTATGACAGACTACTATAGCTCTACCATGGTCATCCCTCCCTCGACTCCTCTACCAGTCCAGGGATTTCAACACAAATGACAGAATGTTCACTTTCAGAAATGGAAAAGAATCAGCAAATGTCAGGGAGAGGAGAGCAGGAAACTCGAGTCCTCATATGCATCCTTGCCCAAGGCAGCATCCTTGAGTGGGACATAATTCTTAATAGGCACTCTAATGAGTGTTCTGATATCTGCAGGCACCTTCTCAGAAGGGTAATTGCTGAACTGATCTTGTCTGGTCTTTCGGATGGCAAAGATTTTTGGGCTTCTACATCTATCAAAACTCCAAGATGGACTAGGTTTAAGACAACTCTTTTAGAAATCGACAATACATCCATGCTCTTGCAATGTTTGGATTGTTGACTGAGTTGCTTGAGTGGACCACTCCTTGGACAGGGCTCTGCCTACAATGTCATCCAGGAAAGGGTACATCTTTGTCCTCTTTTGTCTGAGAAAAGCCACCAGTACAATGAGGAGCTAATGAACATTCCTCATGAGGATGACAGGCCAAAAGGCAGTGCTTTGTATGGCAAATCATCGCTCCCCTGAGCCCATCCCAGCTCCCTGCTCCTCCCTTTCTGCATGACAGCAGGCAAGTAGAGCTAACACTTGTCCTTTCCATGCGGAACCAAAAGTTAAGCCTCGGAACTGCCAGGCATTGAAGTTTAATGAATAGTAACACTCTGATACCCTGCCTGCTCCTCTACGACCCAGCTTGGGACAAAAGTGGTTTGTTCCTGCTTTTAACGTAGTAAGGGAGCTGAAGTGGGAATTTGTTGCTAGACTAACACAGCTACCCCTTGGGAACTCACATCCCCGAATCCGTCATCTCATCATAGGAGGCAATCAGGTTGGTCAGACATGACTTGTCCTTGGTGAATCCATGCTGATTGTTCCTGATCTCCTTCCTCTCTTCCAAGTGCCTCCAAATTGATTCCTTGAAGACCTGCTCCATGATTTTTCTGGGGACTGAGGTGAAGCTGACAGGTCTGTAGTTCTCCAGGTCCTCCTTCATTTTTTGAAGATGAGCACTATATTTGCCTTTTTCCAATCTTCTAGGACCTACCCCAATCACCCTGAGTTTTCATAGCTAATTACTAATGGCTCTGCAATCACATCAGCCAACTCCCTCAGCATCCTGGAATGCATTGCATCCAGTCCCATGAACTTGTGCATTTACAGCTTTTCTAAATAGCCCTGAACCTGTTCTTTCACCACTGAGGGCTGCTCACCTCTTCCCCATTTTGTGCTGCCCAGTGCAGTAGTCTGGGAGCTGACCTTGTCTGCGAAGGCATAGGCAAAAAAAATAATTGAATACTTCAACTTTTTCCACATCATCTGTCATTAGGTTTCCTCCCCCATTCTGTAAGGGGCCCACACTTTTCCAGACCTTCTTGTTGCTAACATACCCATAGAAACCCTTCATGTCCCTAGCTGGCTGCATCTCCAGTTGTGCTTTGGCCTTCCTGATGTCACGGCTGCAGGCTTGAGCAGTATTTTTATACTCCTCAGTCCTCTGACCGAGCTTCCACTTCTCGTCACTGAAGATTCTTTGTTAAGCCGAGCTGGTCCCTGCCATAGTTGCTGTTCTTTCTGTACATTGGGACGGTTTGTTCCGGCACCCTCAAAGGTTTCTTTAAAATACAGCCAGCTCTCATGGACTCCTTTTCTCCCTCATATTAGCCTTCCAGGGGATTCTTCCCATCAGCTCCCTGCGGGAGTCAGTCTGCTTTTCTGAAATCTGTTCTCCTTTCTCCCTTTTGTCAGGAGCATGAATTCAACCATCTCATGGTCACTATGGCCCAGCTCGCCACCCACTTCTACTGCCCCCACCAATTCTTCCCTCTTCGTCAGCAGCAGGCCAAGAGGAGAATGGCCCTTCCAGCATTTGCACCAGGAGGTTGTCCCCAGCACTCTCCAAAACCTTCCTGGACTGTCTGTGCTCTGCTGTATTGCTCTCCCAGCAGCTGTCAGGGTGACTGACATCCCCCATGAGCACCAGGGCCTGTGAACTGGAAACTTTGATTAGTTCTCTGAAGAGAGCCTCATCTACCTCATCCTCCTGGTCTGGTCTCTAACACATGCCCACCACGACATCCCCCTTGTTGCACTCCCCTTTAAACTTAACCCAGAGACTCTCCACAGGCTTTTCTCCAGTTTTATACTGGAGCTCTGAGCAGTCACACTGCTCTCTTACATACAGTCCAACTCCTCCCCCCTTGCTCCCCGCTTGTCCTTCCTGAGCAGTTTATACCCACCCATGACAGTGCTCCAGTTGGGTGCGTTATCCACCACGTCTTTCGGTTATTCCAGTCACATCACAGGCCTTGACTGAGCCAGGACTTCCAGTTCCTCCTGCTTGTTTCCCTGGCTGCTTGCGTTCATGTCCAGGCACCTTAGATAACTAGCCAATTGCCTGACTCTCAATGAATCAGGAGGCGTCCGCTGGTGGCCTCCCTTTGCACTTTCTCTTCTTGTCCCACTTACCTCTGGGCTCTGTCTCCTGGCAAACCTACTTTAAAGCCTCTTCATCAGGTCCACAACTGCTACCTGCTTCCTCTGGGAATGCTAGAGCAGGGTTCTCAACCCCTTCTCCCTTGGGACACAGCTGTGCATGACACGCTGCTCCCACCCCCACCGCCGCCAAAGTTCCTCCCCAGCACAAGGACTTTTGGCGGCAGGTCAAGCTGAAGGGACCCCTTCCACCAACAAAATTCTCCCTCAGAAGGGAGTGTTGGTGGCAGGGAACTTGACTGGCAGCCTCTGCCGCTGAGAAACAGCGGAGCCCATTCCGCTCTTGCAGACCGCCACCGCCCCGCCAGCTCTTAAAAGGCCAGTGGTGTGAAATCAGCCTGCCGCCACATCTCTCCTTGGGCTTTCGGTGGCAGACTCATTTCACGTGACACTCGGCCACAACACACTTTTGTGTCGCGACACAATGGTTGAGAACAGCTGCGCTAGAGCATATTAGCCACCACTAAGGAGGCATTTGCTAAGTATCTTTGAGTAGTCATTGTGTTGACGCTGATGCAGAGAACAGACAAGTGCTCTGCCAGTGAGGAGGCTGGGACACTTCGTGACATCTCTGTGGGTCATAGATTGTATCATTCCTGAGGAATGGTCACTTTTCATTATCCAAAATCCACTTTGTTCCTTTCTACTTGAGTTATTCACAAACACAGGATTAAAGCACGCTGATGTGTACCAGGGAGGTGCTGAACAAACTCCACAGACAGCTGTGTGAGGTATTTCTGAGGAGCCCCTCACCCTGCTATTGGAATACTAGCTCCTCCCACAAAGACTAAGTCACTGATATGGGGGCCATGCACATCACCTGCACCTGGAAAAGCACATGTGACAGACGAAAGCAAAGGAAGGGTTGAGTTAGAGACGGGCATCTTGTCACTCCTGTGCTGGAGCCACTGGGCTCTGTGGACTGGCTGAAGTGCTCCCCCCTCGCAGCGCCCAGAGTGTTTGTAGTATACCAGGGAGAGGCTGTCGGCTGGCGACGATCCCTAGTTTTAGCCCCAGGCTCTATGCTTCCAGGACAGCTGATCCCTATGGTGGGACGTGTGTAATCCTGGACGAGTTCTAGTCTCCTTTGGCGCCCTAGGTGCCTTGGGAGGATGTAGGCTTGGAAGACCAGGAAAAGGGATGGTGGGGGGGTTTCTGGAGAGAGTGCTTAGGTTAATGGCAGATTTACACAGGGCTGCATTACGAAGGCGGGCGTGTACACAGATGAGAAGGAGAGGGAACACATGGGGAGGAACAAGCATGTGTGTTTGAAGGAGCTGGGTGACAGGCCTCTCTGCAGGGTCTTCACCACGCTACGCAGGCTTGCCTGGGAGCTCTTGGCCTTCCAGGAGACTGAGTGGAAACTGCTGCCACTTTAAGCGGCAGACCACTAGCCTGAACGATAGCTCATCCCAGCCCGTGCTCCTGGTTCAGCCTCGCGTAATTCTCCTGAGGTCCATGGGCCCTTAGATTATGTGGGGCCCCCGGCCTCTACTGTCTCAGTGCCATTTCCCCCCCACCCCCCACCATGGGGAAGGGGCATTTGTACCGTCGGGAGGGGGTGTGAGGCCGGGGGGAGGGGTTGTGCCACCAAGGCAGGCTTGGCTCTGCTGGCCCCCCCCCCCCCGGCCAGGTGCCCGTCTCTCCCACTCCAGTGTGGGTGGAGTTTGGGGAGACCTAGGGTAGCAATGTCCCTATGCCACCAGGTGCTGCCCCCCATCCCCACCAGGTGTCCCCAGCCTCAGTGGCGTACTGAGGGAGGGACCAGGAGGGGGCCATGGGCGTGGGGACTGGGGGGGGGGGGGGGCATGGGCAGGCCCCTTTTCCTTAGCGTCACCCTGCGGAAATCCCCTGCTCCTCTCTGAGCCCAGCGTGGGGGTGGGAGATGGAGGGGCTGGGCCGGTGCTGGTGGTGGGGATGTCAGCGTGGGGGGGTGGGGGTGGTTCCACCAAGGCAGGCCCTGCCAGGGCACAGCAACCCTTCCCTCCCCAGGCTAGAACAAGGGGCATCACCCACCCCCACCTATATCACAGCCACGCAGGGGCTTTACCGGCCAGGGGAACTGGCTTGGATGGGGGCAGCTCCACCCCCCCACCAGGGGCAGGGCAGCACTTCGTGATGTGTGGGGAAGACGGGGTGCAGAGCAGGAGCAGCTGCCTCTCAGCATCCTGCACCCCCACCTCTGTGAAGACCCAGCCAGCTGCTCTGCACTTACCCAGCTCCAGCCCTGCGGCCGGTGCAGCCGGGGCAGCCTTACCCGCCAGCCTGAGCATGGACAAGGTGCTGGGTCGGCCCTTTACAATGCATGGGGGGGGGGGGGGGGGGAAGAGCGGTCCTGGAGGGGCCAGTGTCCCTGTGCACTGTGAAGGGCCAGCCTGCCTCCCTCCATGGGCACGATTCTGAAACTGACTCGCGGCCCGTGCACTGTCCGTGGGAGAGAGGTACCAGCCCCAGGCTCCCCTCTCAGCCCATGGGCCCCTGTTAGTCCGGAGTTCTGGGCTGCAGCCCCAAACGCCCCTGCCTTAATCCAGCCCACAGCAAGGAGTCCCTGGGTTCCTCCTTCATTCATGAATCCAGAGCATAGTCCCAGATCGCAACATGGGCAAGTTCAGTTCCAGTTTATTGAATTTCTTTCTGTGGAACACAGGAAAAGACCAAACCAAAGTGAATGAACAGGGACACTGATGCCCTAGAAAGGCTCAGTTGCTGACTCACAGGGGCCTGCCCCCAAGCCAGGTACCTAGCCCGTTGGCCTGGAAAACAGCATCGTCTCACTTGTCAGGGAAATGTAAAACCGTTACACAGCTCCCAACCGCATGGGGGAGCTCCACGCCTGGAGAGACTGCCAGTGTGCAGGTAGGCATGCATGCGGGTGTACAGAGACGTGCACACACAGCTAGATGCAATGACACAGGCATACAGATGGGGAAACCCATTCACAGACAGGAAGGCATGTGCACAGCCATGCTACAATGACAGGCAGATGTGTGGCTGTGAAGCTGCAGCCTTGGTTTGGGTTGGTTTTTTTAAATAACTAAGCACTTTTGCCAGACATACGGCCACAATTCTATTCCCCGCTCTTGTCACTGAGCCGTGTGTGACCTGCAGCAAGTCAGTTGTTCTGGGCTTCTGTTTCCCATCTCGTCCTTTGTCTTTTCTACTTAAACTAAGTTCTTTGGGCCAGCCTGTCTCACCACATTAGGGACAGCACTTGGCACGACAGGGAGCCAAACTCAGTGGAGGCCTCTGGGGCTAATCTAACAATCACCAGACGGAGGGCTTTTTTTGGCCAGAATGCCATTAGTGGCTGAAGGCAAGGCAGCGCCTCGTAGGAGCCTACAAAGGGTGGATTTCAGGTTGTGTCTCAACTAGTGACATAGAAGAGGAAGGGAAACACCGTCTTCATAAACTGTACAAATGCTCCTTATCTGGGAGGGTAGTAAGCCCCAGAATGGATAGAGAATTGACCAAGAGGGGCCTACATCAATTAGCGAGCGCTGGGAGAGAGAGTGCTGGGAGAGACCAACTGTGACACCAGAGCCACTCATCCAGGCGTGTGCACTATGATCTGGCAGCATAAGCAGCCAACATGGTTTGGGGTTGCACCCAGCAATGTTATGAGCCAGAGTAAGACAGGAATAGTTCTCCTCTATACAGAGCTTATATGGCTGTGGCACAATTGTCCAGAAATGCAGTGCTCAGTTCCAAGAGCCAGAGCCCCCTGAAAGTGTATTTGCAAATTGAAGGGATTTCAAAGAAGAGCCTCTAAACTCGGGGCACAGGGGCCAAGTTTGGGGGAGCCCAATCCAGCTACAGCTGTCTGGGTCAGCTAAGGAATGGCTGTGGTCAGGTTGGGAAGCCATACTTAAGGGCTGCAAATATAGACACGGTGTGAACCCTAAGCAGCAAGAGGATTATTTAGGCTGCTATGAGTGGACTGAAATTAAGGCCGAGTAAAGTCAAAGGAAATACCAGGGACGCTTCCCAACAGTGAGCTCCTGCCCTGTGGCTGTGCCTTCCTGGGCAAGGTGTTCAGATACCTGCCTGATGGGCACCGTATAGCAAACACAAATAGAAGTGATGGAAGCCTAGCTGGTATTGCCATTTAAAAAGACACAGATATGCTAATTGACCAACATTGATATTCTGTAGGGACTGATCTGCTCCACCTCGCAAGGGATGAGCTCTACCGACGAGCCTCCCTGCTTTCATTTTGAATCCATGATTCACTCTGAAATATCCTCTGCTAACAGCCCTGGATATTTATGGGGTACGCTGCCTGAGGAAGTGTGGTTTAGTTCCAGAGTCCCGTCTACAGCACAGAAAGCACACTACAGCACTCTCATTATACTCAAGCTATACATGAGCTCACTGACTTGGTATAATCTGCTGCCCAGTCACACACCTGCATCACGCACAGATCCAGCACTTACAGCCTTCTGTACAACTCTGTATCCACCCCATCCGTTCTGCCCGGTGCCAGCTCCCCACAGTCACACATCTGGACCTGCTGTGCTCAGACCCACCAAGGTGCTTGGGAACACATTCCTCTCTATCAGCTACCAGCTCTCACACCATGCTGCTTGATCGTCTGGTAGTTACTGCACGCTGGTGGGACACAGCCCCATGTGGGATGGTCAGGAAAAAAGCTCAGCACAGCTCACCGTAGCATGCTCGGCATCTCAGTGACACATGCACAATGGCACAGATTGTCGGGGCTCGGTCTCTGCTAGGACTTGGATCTCCAAGGAGCAATTCTACCCCAGAGCTAAAGGAGACGCCTCTACCATCAGCAGTCATAGCCCCACCAGCCAGGAGCGAGCAAGACTCCTACATGAGAAACAGACTCTTTTAGCTCAAACACATCAGGGTCTCCCAGAGCAGGGCACGCTCACCTTCCTCTTCGTCACTCCAAGCAGGGAACCCAGTGTGTCAGCAGGATGGCCAACGAACAGGGCAGGAGATGTTGCTGAGGTGGAAAGTAAAGTAGGGCCAGTCCCTACTTGTACAGTTCCAGGTAAAGAAACCAACTCAGGAAATGCCTGTTCTTTGCCAGTTCAGCCAACTGGCCTGAATAAAGTGCAAATGCCAGGTGTCTTTCAATGACGTGGACATTTCAGCTCTTCCCCAGGCTAGGATTAGCCTGGTCCTGTGGAAGTGGGTAGTGGGTTTAGCCGTACCTCTGCCCAGGGCTAGTGCACTGTTGGCCCTGCCAGGGGCTAGATCAGGTTGGCCATGCTGGAGGTGGTGGCGAGCCGATGGTTCACAGAAAGTCGCCCGGAGATGGTGAAGACGCTAATGTCACCTGTGTCCAGGCTCCTGGGAGCAGCCGGGCAGCAGGATGTGCCGAGCACGTAGAGCAGCAGGCAGAGCAGAATGGCAGCCCCGGCAGCCACAAGGACGATGCCGCTGGTGAACATGCTGGCCAGGGGCCGCGAGGGGCTGAGCTGCATGGTGGTGGCGGACAGGACAGTGAGGACGATGCCACAGACCAACAGCACCAGGGCACTGAGCAGCAGCACCACGCAGTCCGAGAAGCCGCCACTCTTCAGCAGCTCGATCTGGTGACGGCTCCGGATGCAGTTCATGTCCTGGACAGCAGAGCTCAGCAGCTGCTTCAGCAGCACCAGCAAGGCCAGGAGGCAGAGTGTGGTGCCCACCGCCAGGCGCCACTCCCCGGACCGGCTGCTGGTGCTGTAGAGGAGGACGATGCCCCCAGTCCCACAGGCTAGAATTAGCACCACAGCTACCCCGTAGCACAGGATGGATTTCCTAGGGTCCTTGAACCACCACAGCTCTATTTGCTCCTCCAGGATGTTCCTCTGAATACGGCCAGCATCTGCAGGGGGCCTGGGCACACTCAGCTCCTCCAGCTCGGGCATGGTGGGTGCCTGAGGGGGCCTCTGCCCCGGAGTTGTGCTGAGATGATCACACAGTTGGAGCCAGGGCCCTGGCTGGGGATGTTAAAGCCTCAGCAGCTGGGAGGGAGGAAGGCTGGCGGCTCGTGTTCCCTCCATCCATTGAACATCAGTGCTCTGGCTCTGCACGCTAGGAGATGCACCAGGAACGAACACGGCTGAGCTGGTGTCCAGTGCGCTGACCTGAAGCTCCTCCAGAGTATCTCGGGAGTGTTTGGCACTGAAGTCTCCAGGCCTCCCCTCTTCCCAGTTAGTGCATCTGAAAAATGCCAGAAAAGAACAAAATGTAATTGAACAAACTCCCTGCTCCCAATTTCCCCGCAGCCCGCCTTAATTCCCCTTAAAACCCTCTTGGCTGACACCCACTCCCCGTCTCACAGGCCACGGGACCCCTGCTGCAGCTACACTCACTGGTGCTGCACTCTGGGCTGTGCTGTGCTGCGCCGTCAATCCTATCGTAGGTGTGAGACTTGTCTGGTCACTGTACTGCGGACAGAGGCCTCATTCACTGCTCCCTCCTCAGCATCTGCCTCTTGTCACCAGCTGGCTCTCCAGCCAAGACTGACAGCAGAGGCTGAACCCTCGTGGGTTTGTCCCTACCAATGGAGGAAGAATGACACAGCGACTAGGAATTGCTGAATTGGCTGCTGAGCCCGTCCTCCACCTTGTCCCCTGGTCAGAGCCACCCTTGGGGAGCTGGCTCAGGCCATCGGCCCAGCCTGGATCACTGCCTGGGATGACAGAAAAGGCTCTCATGTTCCCCAGACTCTGCACCACATAACGTTACCTTACTTTCCTGTGTGACACTTCGCCCCCCCAACGTCCCTGGCTAGAGCACTCTCTCTACCTGACAGAGGGATTCGGTGCGAGCATGATGGCTAGGACTTGGCAGTTCCTCCTGCCTCTTCACCCTCCTGCTCTCTAGCACGCTCTTAGAACATCTGGGTGCAGGGGGGAAGCAACGTAATTAAAGACTGATGACAGTCAAGATCAGTGCCATGAAATGGCAAATGCTATTTCTCAATAGTGCAGCTGTGCAACAGTAGCCCTCTTGACCGGCAGCCCCCTAACACCTCCCTGCCTGGCCCTTCCCTGGCATCTCACTCTCACTGCAAAGGTATGTCAGAGCCCCCCTGCTCTGGGGCTGAGTCTCAGCACTGCAAGCAGAAACCATCTGCATCACTCCAGCTGAGTCCTGCAGCCTGTGTGTGCCACAAGGGTCCAGCCAGGTTAGGTGTGTGCGCAGCCAGGAATGTTACGCCATGGCTATCCTCAGTTGTGGACAACACCTTGGGAACCCTTTTCAAGTGCCCCTTAGCCTGATCAGAGCAGCGCCAGGGACCCACCCAGAGCATTATGGGGGCCATAACTGGTCTCCCAGCTGCCCCCCCTTCCTACTTAATTTACTTTATTGAAACTTCCCAGTGATGTTAATGACTACACCCTCACAATCCCAGTCAGGTTGGGACACATTTCCCCTATTTTACAGGTAGGGAACTGAAACCCAAGAAGATTGTGACGTCTCCAAGTCACCCGGGGAGTGTATAGCATTGGCAGGAATTGAACCCAGAACCAGCTTTCGTTTGCAGTCACAGATTCGCCCTACACTCCCTTGTCTCACCAACTGTGAAAGGTCCCTGTACCATCCTGCCCACCAGGTCCTGTGCTGGGCTTTCTCCAGTTTGTGGTCGCTTTCTGGGGCTAAAGAGGAAGGCCACGCTAGTCAAGCTCCATTGGTAGCAGCACAGCAGGGCCCTTTTGCTATGTTGCTCCTAAGCGGCTGTTGCAGTTATGGAGAGCATGGACAACTCGCAGCAGGGCAAGCAACCCAAGAGAAATGTTGCTTGTAAGCAGTGATTGCTCGTACCAGGTAACGCCTGCAAATACCTCTCCTGTGTAGTGCAGCATCTAGTCGTCTCACCTGGCAACCTGCCTGTTGTACAAATAGTGCCACGCCCGTTACCTTGGTGCTGTGCGTGCTCCAGTGTTCAGTCTCAAATGCAATTCAAGGACCCAGTTGTAGTTTATGGGACCCTGAAAGGCCAGAGGGCTGCACACGTCGATGTTTCTGCAGGCCAGCTTCATGAGACTCCTGGTATCCCTCCATTCTCCACCCTGCCATCCCCTTCTGGTTCAGGGACTCTACACCTCTCCCCCTTGCTCATGCCAGGGCTCTGGGTATTCCCTCTCCCCATTCTCCCACGAGAGCAGGGGCACTGTGTGCTCCCTGTTATCCACTTACCACCCAAGACATGGGTAAGTAGAGCTGCTCCAGACTGGCTGCAGGAAGTGATTTCCTTGGCATTTTAAACAGTGGCCACTTGAGGCTTCTCTTCTGCTACGCCAGGTGGCCAGAGAGTGGGGGTGTTTGAGTCAGACACTGCCTGCCAGTGTCAGGGCAAACTCTTCCCAGCGCTAACCCTGACTGGGATGGAGCATGAGGTCACCGTTACAGCCCTAAGCATAACAGCCATTGTTCAGGGCTCCACCAGCTGCGGTCACATGGCAGGGCGGATCCTGACCACTGATCTGCTCACAGGCACGTAGCTCGCTGCATTGCATGACCTTTGCTCTGTGCTATTCCTCTGCTATGCGTGCGGACTCACCTGTGAGTGACTGGATCCAGAACACAGAAATTCCTAGGCTGAGACTTTTTACTTGGTCTGGACGCGTGTAGAGTTCTGAGTGAGAAACAGTTTGTGGCTGTATTCAAAACAACCAGAAACCTCCAGATAGTGGCCGGAGAAGCAGTTGTGCCTGCCAGCCTGGGGTCAGCCTGCTGTTTGCAAACCCAGCAGCAGAAATATCATCACTTGCTGCTTGCCCCTATCTAGCATCTGCTATCACCCTGCATTCAGCCCTGCAAGGGTCTGTCTGACCCCAGGAAACATTTCCAAGCTGGATAATTTAGAAGGGGGCTGAGTTGTGCAGGGTTAGGGGCAGGCTCTGGGCCTTCTCTCTGAAAGCTTTTGCAGTCTCAATAATATTCTGACATCCAATCACATAGGGTCCAACTACACCAGCACCTCTGCTCCATCACAGCAGCCTCTCCCTCACGTGGTGCTCCAGGTGCAGCACGACCTTTGACCTTGGGAAGGGTGAAACTTGGGTAACTCGCCTTTAGACTGAAGCATGGGTGCAGGGCTTTGACCCTTTACATTTTGAATGAGAGGAGCCCTAGATTTCCCCTGCTTTTCTGGGGACTGGAAAAGACAGGCCTACAAGGTCTTTTCCTCTTCTGATGGCTATGAGTTTCTTCTTTGTTTTATCACGCTTGGGCCAGGAGAAAGGAAAGGAAAGGACGTGATTCCTCATGGCACCATAGAGGAGGACAGTGTCTTTCCAGAGTAGATTAGACATCTTTGAACAGATCTTTCCCTTTGCAGCAACTGCACCCTTCTTTCCCCTCAAATAAACCTATCATGAAATAAATAGGGATACAGAAACTCTTCATTCATTCATAGATTGTCCTAGAGTTTAAGGCCAGAAAGAACTATTCGATCATTGTCTGGCTGCCTCTCCCTGACCATTAAATGTTACCCTCGTACTGAGCCCAATAATGTGTGTTTGACTGAGTGTGTCCTGCTGTTACAGATGGGACAGGACCCACCGCCCACACCCCTTAAACTAGCTTGGGACAGATTTCAGCTCAGGTGCTGCCAATGGATCAGTTGGCAAAATGCTTACACACGCTCTCCTGCGGTATGGAATCGGACCATTCCAAGGGACATTCAGAGACACGGCTCCTTCCCTCCCCCTCCCCGCACAGCAGGAGTAGATTATGGGACTGTGCCCAGTCTTGCAGCTGGCTTTTGGAAAGTTTCATGTTACTGATGGGGACTATCTGAGTGCGTTGGCCACCTGGGAGCAGTTTTTCTGGCTCAGATGCCCAGCGGAATGTCAAGCATATACTTACATTGTGTGGCATAAAATCCCTATTTTTCAGCATCCTAACATTTTTCTAAGCTGCAGGACATTGCATCGATTATTTCTAAGCTTCCGTCATCTTGGTACCAGCCCTTAACCATACCCCCTTCTCCCAACCACACAAAGGCTTCCCCTCCCCCCTCTAAAACTTTTCCTTCTTGGTTAGGATACAGTACACATGGGGCTGACTCTGCTGTCCTCTCTGCCCCCCCCCCCCCCCACCATGCATGCACACATGCATGCTTTGTTTCAGGATTATTCATGCTGGAGGTAGGGGGCTAGGGTGGAGGACTCATGGCAATAGGGGCTCTGGCTGTGGTTGCCTTCTACAGCAAAGTACATTGGATTGTTTCACTTACTCAAGAAGTGTCACAATTACTCTTGTAAGTGTTTTAATAGGCCCCCATCAGCATGGGGCACCTGGTCCAGGCCTGATCGTGCTGAATGAGGACTGTGATGCCACAAGGAACAAAAGTGATCTGAAGCTTGAATGACAGGCAGATTGGGGGTGAGCTGGGGCAGAGGCTGCTCAAGTTGTCCCAGGCAGAAATTCAGTCGTCCCGTCCCCCCCCGTATTGTCTCAGAGTTGTAATTTATGAGAGATGACGTGACATAAAATGCATATGCAAAATGGGACTAGATTAAGACACACTAACGAACTGGTAGTGGAGGTTAACAGGGTGCACGCCCTTCATGAATTAACAGTTCTTCACCACAGACGCTGGGTTTGTAACATTTTTTGGTACAATCCAGAGGGCAAAGCCCAGAGGGGAGGGGCCCTACACATGCGAATCAGGGAGGGTGTGTGTGAAGCCCCTCAGATAAAAGAAAAAAATGGACTTTAATTGGCCAGAGACGATCAAATTGTTATACTAAACTGGGCACAGCCCTGGTCTGGGTGAATAAGTGTGCCGTCCCCACACCTAGAAAGCTGAGCAGGCCCTTTAAACCAGCACCCACAAGTTAAATGGGATGTCCCATGGAGAGGCATGCTCTTATCCAGCTGCCCCCTGCCCCTTCCAAACCAGTCAGTTTCTTGTTTGGGGTGACACAGTAGCAAATATAGCAGCATGCTCCTGCATAATCAGGCATCCCTGGAATGACCCTCGCACCCCACCCTAGGATATAGCAGCCCTGCCCACATCTCTCCCCAAGAGCACCATGTGCTGGGATCTGTGGCATGGTGTTCCATTTCCCCATCCACCCATTATTCAGTTCCCCCAGCAAATCCCTCTGGGTGTCAATCTGAAGGCCACCATAGATGCATGGATAGCTGCACCACGCTGGCGATGGGGAGGGGAAGCTAGTTCTCAACAGGAGGCTGGAAGATGGGGAAAGAGAGAGCCATGACTGCTTCGCTATTTGCCTAAAGGCTTTGCTCTAGGAATTATTTTGCAATAGGTTGCTGGCCTGTGGTATTCAGGAAGTCAGACTAGATCATCACAGTTGTCCTTTCTGGTCATGGACTCCTTGGTTGGAACAATGGAGTGAGTGCACGAGAAATAATACAGTGGGCTTGAAGGCAGCACAGCGGCAGGGACAGGAGCTGGGGATAGGGGAGGAGACCAGGACAGGAGGGTGGAGGCAAATAGGGGAAGGGCTGGGAAAACAGAGCAGGAAGCATATCATAGGGGAGATAGGGTAATGACATAACAAACAAGGAGGCCTGTGGCACTTTTAACAAACTTATTTATCGCATGAGCTTTTCTCCCATGAAAGCTCCTGCCATAAATAAATGTGTTAATCTTTAAAGTGCCCCAGGTCTCCTTGTTTGTTTCTGACCTAGACTGACACAGCTCCTTGGTGTGACATAGGCCGTCTTTGCTATGAGCAGAGTGGGCAAGAGCCCCAGGCCACATGCTGCAGGAGGGTCCCGGCAAGGACGGAGGGGGGCAGGCAGGGGGATATGTGAGGTGGTGGCCACGCACGGGAAGAGTGCATGGGGGGCGTTGGGGGCTGGCGGGGAGCAGGCTGGTGGGAGGCGGGTGCCAGCGGTGTAGGGGCTGGGGAAGCAGCAGGGACTGGCAGCTCAGTTTGGGGGGGAGGCAGGAAGCAGCGAGAACAGGGTTGGGGGGAGATGGGCCTTGGGGGGAGGTGGCAAGGGGTCGTGACAAGACCAGGGGCAAAAGTCAAGGAGGGGGGTCCCCCGCCATCCTTGACTTTTCCCCAAGGCCCCCAAAACACTAAGCCCACCCCTGGGTAGGGAAATAGGCCATGGGTGGGAAGGTGAAGGCGCTGGGGCCAGGTCGCAAGGCCACTGTAGAAAGGGGCTGATGGCCTGGGGAGAAGGCAAATGCCAGGACGTAGGTCAGGGACAGACAAAGCAGGAGACAGATGGGGGGACTGGCAAGACAGGCTGGCAGCTGGACAGGTGGAGATGAGGGAAGAGATGTTAGGATGAGCATGGCGGGCAGGGACGGATGGAGTGTGGGAAGGCTCTGACAAGCCTCAAGGGGAAGGTCAGAGGTGGGGGGGAGTGGGGTGCCACTCACCCCAGGAGGGCCCTAATGGGCCCTTTGTCTTCCAACTTTTCCAAGGGGAGGCATGGGCCAGGCCAAGCTGTGAGCTCCCTGCTAGGCTTGGCCCTCCCACCGTGTGGGCCCTGTCAAGGCCACGGCGCACACGCACTGTGTGCCCTGTACTTCGATCTAATCCTGCTTTAAGCCTACATCAAAGTGCATTAAGGAACTGTGAACGTGTGCAGGGTGCACCAGGCAAGTTGGCCTGCTCTCGGCAGGTGAGCAGGGGATCGATTACACCCCAGCTTGGTGGATCTGTCCCTCTAGACCCCTGTTCTGCACAAGGCAGCTGCCTAGAACAGCCTATGCATGTGAGGGGGCAGCCCACAGCATCACACTGCAAAGCTCTCACAAAGCAGCATGTACCCCCACGCGACGCAAGAGCTTGCATGCAGGCACCCCTTTGAGGAGCTATAGGTTTTACTCACCCACAGCCAAGCTTCAGACACAACACATCAGGGGTCTCCGCTGCTGCCTGAGTCCCGAGCTGGCAGCTGGGCCACACTCTCCTGGCACTGGCATTGGGCTGACACAGCAGTGCCTGGGATACTGCTCAAGGGGAACGTCTGGCCTCTTCCCGTCCAACGGCAACTGCCTGCCAACCAACAGGAGTAATATTGAGCTCTCCTGCCTTGACCTGACCAGGCCAGCAATCTCTTCTGTTAGGCTGCAGTATGCACAAACCCTGGCCAGGTACATTCCCCAGCAGGGTGGTGCCTGACACAACCTGTTATTGTCCTAACAAACAGAGCACTGTTAAAGACTAACAAATGTATTTCTCGCATGAGCTTTCGTGGGAGAAAAATCTCACTTCGTCAGAGGCTTTATTGCCCTGGAAGTGATTCCAGGGCTGGGAGTGGGTGTCGCCCTCCCCACTTGGAGCAGGATGTCTCTTCTCACATGGTTTCATTCTAGAAGGCATTTAATTTCCTCCCAGGCTCAAGTAAGAGGAAGTAGGAGCTGCAGGGAGTGGTGAACAGGTGGGACAGGGCTGGCAGCTGAGCCAGCAGAGCAGGATTAACAGAGTTACACAAATAGTGGATAACGTGGCATTTAATAAGTTAACTCTTAAATCACTGGCTGAGCCTAAGATATTTGACACCTTTAGGATTAGTTCTCTACATGGTGCGGGGTGGGGTGGGGTGGAGTGCTGTGACAGGCAGAAGCAAAGTCCGGTCCAGAGAACACTGCACCAATCCCAACATGCCCTGTTCTCCCTTGCTGTAAATGGCTTCACCTCCGGGCAGACACCCTGCTCAGTCACCTCGGGGTTGGGGCCTCCTGGCATGGAACAGTAGGGTTGGGTAAAGGAGCTGTTCTGATGTTTGCAGAGATCAGGAAACCAGAGGAATTGTTCACAAGGAAGAGATGGGACTGCTGACAGGCGGGAGGGAGGGAATTGAGCCAAGTGCACTTTGGGCACATCCCTCCCTCAGAATCCTTAGGTGAGTGGCTTCACAGTTAATGGGAGTGACTCACTGCTGTGTGTGGGTGCTGACGGCTATTCCAGGGAAGGGGCCAAGTGGGGAGAAGGAAATACTTAGTTGAGCATGACGCTGTCCATGCCACATCTCTTGCTCAAATGGCTGGCAGGTTAGAGGTGCACTAACAAAGTAAAATACTGGTTTCTGGGCAGGCTCTGGGGGCCCTTACTTCAGGGTATTCTACAGCAATGATAAGAATGTGGCTACGTAAAACTTAGGAGTTCTGGGTTCTTTGCTGAAAGTGTTGTGCTATTTAATGCCTCAGGGCATCTGGAATCATGCATTTGCTACCAGGGCAGGTGTCACATACCTTTCATTCCAGGAACAACGGAAGTGCATGACTGAAGGCTCCACTGTTCACTGCTGCCTCCTGGGAATGGTCCTTCCAGGTGAGCTGGGAAGCACAGAAATTGCCTGACGGGGGTAGGAGGTGAGAGGGGGCAATTGCGCCAGATCAGGAGGGGTCACCTGATAAAGAGTACTGCAACTTTATAAAGGACTCTGTCACTAGCCATTTTAGCAAGAGAAAAAAGACCAGACCCAGCCGTCGGCATGAGAGAGCAGGTGGAGGAGAGAGGGTCAGCCGGGGACCCTGAGTGATACTGTCCAACTCCAAATGGCTTGGCATTGTGAGGAAACTGACAGGTATCTGTCTGCAGTTTGTTCTTTTTCATGACATCTGATGCTGAGCAAGAGGAAAGCATGGGTGTATTTTAGAAAGGCTTTTGCAGAGTTTGTTGTTACTTGATCACACTGCCCCAGGCCCCTGAAAGGATTAAACTGTAACTCAGCATAACCCCAAGGATGGAGCTCTGGGGTGCTTAAACTAGTGGGGAGATTCGGGGGTCCAGAACTGGTTGTGTGGCCTATGGCAGCTGGACTACTCTGTAGCCTCTACCCAGAAGTGACCCTGAGAGGACAAACCCTGAGTCAGTGCTCGGATATTGATCAGATACTGCGGGCACACAAGAGCCAATGTTTGGATCCAAACCATAGCCTGGTGTGTGTTCAGCAGAGATCCATCACATTGTAATCACATACGCAGGGGGCCGATTAAGGGGCCTTGGGGCCCTGGTCCACTGGCACCCCCCCCCAGCCTAGGGCCCCAACCCCCTGTTCTGGGTGGGCTATTGTGGGGCCTGGGGCCTGAGGGTGCTCCCACCCCAGCCCCGCTCCAGCCAGTTTTCCCCCAGAGGTGGGGCTGGCTGGCGCTTGGCACAGCCCCCAGTGCAGCTCCCCCAGGGTCACGGGCCCTGGAAGACTGCAGCGGAGCAAAGGCCACACCATGTGCCCCCTTGGTGGAACGAACAGGCACTGGCCTGCCCTGCCCCGTCCCTGGGGTAGACCAGCTGGCCCAGGGGTGGGGCAAGAGCGCAGAGCCTGATTTCTTTCCGAGGGTGGCCCCACCCCAGGTCTCACATCACCTCATTAACAAACTAGGGAAGTACAACCTGGATCGAACTAGTATAAGATGGGTACAAAACTGGTTGGATAACGGCTCCCAGAGAGTAGTTACCAATAGTTCACAGACATGCTGGAAGCACATAACAAGTGGGGTGCCGCAGGGATCGGTTCTGGGTCCGGTTCTGTTCAATATTTTTATCAATGACTTAGATGATGGCATAAAGAATACACTTATAAAATTTGCTGATGATACCAAGCTGGGAGGGGTTGGAAGTGCTTTGAAGGATAAGATCATAATTCAAAATGATTTGGACAAACTGGTGAAATGGTCTGAGGTTAACAGAATTAAATTCAATAAAGAGAAGTGGAAAGTACTCCACTTAGGAAAGAACAATCTACTGCACACATACAAAATGGGCAATGGCTGCCTAGGAAGGAGTTCTGTGGAAAGGGATCTGGGTGTAATAGTGGACCACAAGCTAAATATGAGTCAATAGTCTAACTGTTGCAAAAAAAGCAAACACCATTCTGGGATGTATTAACAGCAGTATTATAAGACACAAGAAGTAATTCTTCCATCTACTCTGCCCTGATTAGGCCTCAACTGGAGTACTGTGTCCAGTTCTAGGCACCTCATTTCAGGAAAGATGTCAACAAAGTGGAGAAAGTCCAGAGATGACCAACGTGGATGATTAAAGATCTGGAACACTTGACTTATGAGGGAAGATTGAAAGAGCTCGGTTTGTTTAGTCTGGAATAGAGGAGACTGAGAGGGGACATGATAACTGTTGTCAAGTACCTAAAAGGTTGTCACAATGAGGAGGGAGAAAAATTGTTCTCCTTAACCGCCGATGGTAGAACAAGAAGCCATGAGCTTAAATTACAGCAAGGGAGGTTTAGGTTGGATATTAGCAGTGGTTAAAGTATAATTTGACGGCCCCGGAACCCTCCTAATCTCCAGGCCCTCTTCCTGTATTGTCTGGGCCCCCTTCATGCATGTGTGGGCCCCAGCCCAGGTAGGCAACCACTTCTCAGTACCACATGCATCGGTTATCAGTTCAGTAAAATATTTATAATTTTATTTGGCATTTATGTCTATATCAATTATTGTCACAAACTAGCAAACACTGCATAACACAATAAGTATTGTGATCTTTGTATTCCCAATATGCACATTTCATTTCATTAAATGCAACGCCAAACTTGGAACACAAAGGCTATGTCTACACTTGCTAAAATTAGTTCCAATTAGTTAGTTCGAAATAAGTAATTCAAACTAATTTTAGTTAGTTCAAATTAGCTTAATTCGAACTAGAAAAAGTTAGTTCAAACTAAGCAAGTGCCATGAATGGCACTTGCTTAGTTCAAATTAGCGATCCCCATTCATTTCAATGGCCGGTTAGTTCGAACTAAGAAATTAGTTCAAATTACATGGCCACATTGGCTAATTCGAACTTATTAGTTCGAATTAACCCTTTAGTTTGAATACCTTATTTGAATTTATTAGTTCGAATTAAGGAAGCCCTTAATTTGAACTAACTAAAGCCTAGTGTAGCCATGGCTTTTGTTAGTTTGAATTAAGCCTCCTTAATTCGAACTAACTTGCCAGTGTAGACATAGCCAAAAAATTTAAGTCACTTTCACCAAATTCCAGTGACAGCTCTGTAGTGAAACGTGATGGGTCACGTGCTTCAACAGCACTGCTTAGATGTTTTTCTGAATTTGGCAACAATCTAGCATTTACACAGTCCACTAAGGCCTGGTAAAACTGACATTTAGAAATTTCAATTTGCTTGTCAGCATTCACAGACACGTTTACACATACACCTTTAAGGGAACCTGCAGCAATCGCCTCACAAGCCTCTCCGTAGAGCTCTGAATCTCACTCTGCGAGCTATAAACACCTGAACTTGTCGCCTTTTCAACTTACTTGCTGTAGATAATGTTACCTCAGATTTTTGCAACACCAAGGACAGGTCTGCAAGTTCCTCCAGAGCACCAAGCATGAGACCCAAGTTTTTAACAAAAACTGGATTCTCCAGGTTTTTTGCCATGCCAGCAAATTTTGCTTTATCTTTCCCTTCTAGTGAGAAATCAGTTAATTTTTTCAAGAAGTGGTTATGGAGGGCTGCATACAGTGTGGCAGCTAGAGGCAACCCAACATACACATCCAATCCTTTTAAGCTGGACTTCCAGACCACTCACAGTCAGCCAACTCTCTCAAGCACTTCCGTGACTGACTGTACAGAGCATACATTGAATCCACAAATGATTTAAAGTGATTAACTTCACTGCAGCATTTGATAACATCAGCCACAGCCAAATCTAACCAGTGATTAAAACAATGTCAACTTATCAAAAGTGGAAATCGTGTTTTTAATTTTGCAACAAACACCAGCCTTACTGCCTAACATGACAGAGGCTCCATCTTCACCCAAACCAATCCAATTATCTTTGAGAAATTCCTCTATGATCCCATGTGCTGTCAAACACTGCAGCAAAGCTAATACTACGCCATCAGCATCATTGCTGCATATGTTCAATCAGATCAAGAAAAAATGTACCAGGACCAATGTTTGCATCAAAAGTTATGCACAAGTAAATTACAGGACAAGAAAGTTTACTTAAACTCGTACTCTCATCAATTAAAACAGAAATTTGCTGAGAAATAGCACTAGAACACAAACTGTGTTTCACCTTCACAATCATATGGTCTATTGTGTGAGCACAAACAACATTGGTTTGCAAACACAACCCATATCAACACCATTTAACTGCTGTGAAGTAATGAGGTCTGGATGGTGAGTGACCACCACCCAAATAAAAGATGTTAAATGCATGCTAACCTAATAACACTATGTACAGGGGTCTCAAATTCAAATCTCTATGAGGGCCACATGAGGACTAGGATACTGGCCCAAGGGCCATGTCACTGAAACCTTTTCATACGAGGAGTTATTA
Organism: Pelusios castaneus; assembly: GCA_007922175.1. Lineage (NCBI taxonomy): Eukaryota > Metazoa > Chordata > Testudines > Pelomedusidae > Pelusios > Pelusios castaneus. The sequence goes on from ML686057.1 coordinate 369,794, forward strand.
TTAGAACTAGAGACAGCACTGCCTGGGTAGCCTTAGGACATCCTTCTAGGGGCCTGAACAAAACACACATTTACTTTTAGAATTACTTCCATTCAAGATCCAAAGGGGTAACCATGTTAGTCTAGATCAGCCAAACAAAAAAAGAGTCCTGTGGCACTTAAAGACTCACAAATTTACCAATTAACTACATTTGTTAGTCTTTAAATGTGCCACAGGACTCCTCCCCTCCCCCCAAGATAGCAGTATCATTACAAAGACAAAGAATAAGCAAATGCACACACTTAAAATTTTGCGTTATAAATCAGTAGTTCTCAACCTTTTTGGCTGAAATACACTTTTTAAAACCTTGAAGGGCTACCAGTTTATTTAATTAAAAATAAATTAAAAATTGAATTAAAATGATTATAATTAAAATTAATTGGGTTCAAATTTTAATTAATTGAATTAAATTAATTTTAATTGAAATTTAATTTTAGAAAGGTTTTTTTTAAAAACATTTTAGAAAGGTTTTTAATTAAAATTAATTTTTAAAGTTTTTTTTTTTTTTTTTTAGGATAAAGGAAGAAGAAGAAAAGGAAAGAAAGAAAAGAAAGAAAGGGCTGCTTGCATCCCCAAGCCCGGAGGGGAGGCAAGCAGCCATAGCCCAGCTCCCACCTGCATGCTGGGATCGGGCAGGAGGCGGGGTGGCCCGGGGGGGACCCACCGCACACCCCCAGTCCTCCTTAGGGACCCTGAAACTGGGTCCTGTCTGGCCTGGGCACTCCCCGGGCCCCCAGTTCCTGCTCCAGGGGCCCCCTGTTGCCTGGCAGTTCCCTGGCCCCTCGACCCTCCCAGTTCCTACCCCCCGACTGGCTCCGCAACCTCCGGTCCCCATCGGCTCCCTGGCCCCAGCTCCCGGACCCTCTCGGTCCCCATCGGCTCCCCGGCCCCAACTCCCGGACTCTCTCGGTCCCCATCGGCTCCCCGGCCCCAGCTCCCCGGCCCTCCCGATCTCCAAACCCAGACTGGCTCTGCAGCCCCCAAGTCCGACCCTCTCGGTTCCCAGTACCCATTCTCCGACCCCCCCTCCCTCCCAGTTCCCATTGGCTCCCCGGCCCGCCCGACTCCCACCAGCTCCCCAGCCCATCTAGCCTCCCCGGTCCCAGATCCTCAGCTTTCCCAGTTCTAGCTCTCTGGCTTCCCACCCCCACCCGGGCCCCCCAACTTACCTGGCTGGAGAGCTGCAGGGGCATCTGGAGTCACTCTGGCCAGGAGGCCGCTCCCGCCCTGAACATGCTCTTTCGGAGCATGCTCAGGGCGGGAGATTTGAAAACTCCCCAGCCCAGCCGGCGGCCGCTGCTCCCAGCTGAGCAGCAGCCTGCCTGCAGGGCAGAGCGGAACATGTGTTCCGCCAGAGTTTTCTGGGTTTCTGGGCCCCGGAACGCTGGCCCACCAAATTTTTGGGCCCCGTTAACACCGTTGCGGTGCGTTCCGGCTTACTTTAACCTCTGGATATTAGGAAAAAACATTACTAACTGTCCAGGTGATTTATCACTGCAATAAATTGCCTAGGGAGGTTGTGGAATCTTCATCATTGGAAGTTTTTAAGAACAGATTAGACAAGGACCTGTCAGGGAGGGTTTATGATGGTACTTGGTCCTGCCATGAGTGCAGGGGACTGGACTCAATGACCTCTCATGGTCCCTTCCAGTTCCTATGATTCTGTGATTCACTGTTTTACAGAAGACTCACATAGCTGGCTTTGTATTACCTTGGCAATCATATCTTCACAGGAGGCTCACTCATAAGATATGCCCTAAGTTTCTTCAGCACAACTGCAAGACAGCTGCTCAGCCACAAATATTCTTACTCGGATCAGGATAAAGCCCTTTTTCTTTGCAAAGATTTTTGTATTCAATTTTGCTAAACAGTGTCCCTTAAAATGGTACTCTTTTCCTGTCACTCCATTTATACCAGCCAAAGGGAGGGCAGAACAGTGGGTTCAAGAAAACCAAAATGTGTATGTTCGAAGACCTTCATAAAAAGAGGAATTACTTACCTTTAACTGTGATTCTTTGGATCCTTGTTCATTCACTCCCAATTAGGTGTGCACAGGCCTCCATGCATAGTCATCGGAAAACTTACTGGTAAGTAACCACTCTTTTGCTCATATCCATTCCCAGTTAGGTGAGTCACAAGCCTTGCCTTGATAGGGAGGCGAAGTTAAGATCGAACTGTCTGCAGCACTGCTCTCCAAAGGCAGCATCATCTCTTGCCTTCTGTACAATGGTATAGTGGGATGTAAAGGTATGGACAGAGAACCAGATGGCATCTCTGCAGATCTCTTGCACTGGCACCTAGCCAAGGAAAGCTGCAGAGGAAGCTTGCGCTCTGGTCAAGTGCACTGTCACCGATCCAGATCGTACCACCTTGGCTTGTAGGTAGCCGGTCCTGATACAGGCAGTGATCCAAGATGATATCTGCTGAGATGATACTGCTGGGTCTTCCTTCCAGTCTGCAATGGCTATGAAGATCTGAGTTAATCTCCAGAATAGCCTGTTGTGCTCGATATGGAAGGCCAGGGCTCTTCTGACATCCAGCATGTGCCATCTCCATTCCTCCACCGTTTCATGAGGCTTAAAAGATGTCTTGGTTATAATGAAACAGAAACACAACCTTAGGCAAGAAGGCCAGCTGTGGCCACAACCGCACCTTGTTCTTATAGAAGACAGTATAGGGAAGCACTAATCTCGGAAACCCTCCTAACCGAGGTGATAGCTACCAGGAAGGATATCTTCCAAGAGATGACCAGTCGTGGGCATGTAGCCAGGGGTTCGAATAGTGGTCCAGTCAGTCTAGTAAGGACTAGGTTCAGGTCCCACTGGCCTGCTAGGGTGCGGACATGTGGATAGATCCTCTCCACCCACTTCAGGAACCTAGAGGCCATAGAGTGGGAGAAGACTGAAATTCCTCCCATGGGTTGACGGAAGGCTGAAATGGCCGCCAGATGTACCTTTAGGGAAGCTAGGGCTAGGCCCTGTAGCTTAAGGTGCATCAGGTACTCCAGGACCTGAGCGTATGGGTGAGGAACCCAGAGCAATATCCTGGGCCTGGGCCCAAATGGTAAAATGCTTCCACTTGGCCCGGTATACGACCTGTGCGGAAGATTTTCTGTTGCCCAGCAGAATATGTTGGAGCAGGGCCAAGCAGGCTCTTTCCTCCATGGTCAACCATGAAGTTTCCAGGGCATGAGGTGCAAGGATTCCAGCTTCAGATGGCCATAGTCCTGGGTCAGGAAATCCCGTCTCTTCAGCAGTTCCCATGGTGGGGCTGTCCCACAGCAGACTCTACCAGTGCTAGCGCAGCCACACTGGGGTGATGAGGATGACATCCACCTTGTCCATCTTGATCTTCAAGAGTACTCTGTGTATCGGGGGTACTGTGGGAAGGTGCACATGTGGAGTCCCAACCATTTCATCAAGAAAGCATCCAATAGGGAGCTCTTCCTGAGACCCCTGAAGGGCCAGTAGAGTGGACACCTGTGGTTCTATTAACCTGCAAATAGACCCACATGGTGATGACCCCACCTGTGGAAAATAAAGAGTCACTTCTGGATGCAGCAACCAGTTGTGCTGTGGTAAGAGCTGCCTGCTGAGGCAGTCTGCCTTCTCGTTTCCCACTCCCAGTAGGTGAGAAGCCAATATGTGAAAATTGTGCCTCACTGCAAGTTCCCAGAGGTGAATAGCTTCCTTGCAGAGAGCTGAGGAACAAGCTCCTCCCTGGCATTGATATAGTACACAGCTACTGTGTTGTCCGTCAGTACCTATACAACTTTGCCCTCTAAGATGGAGGAAGACCTGGCAGGCAAGGAATATGGCCCTCAGTTCTTTCATGTTGATATGGAGGTTCATTTCCTCCCTGGTCCGTCTCCCTTGGGTGCCCACGTTGACACTGATATGGGCTCCCCACTACAAGTCAGAGACATCCGAGATCAGAGTAATCGAGGGAGTTTGTTCCTTGACGAGGACCCTCCTCAGGACTGACTGGGGCTTTCACCACCATTGTAATGTTGCCGACACCTGTGGGGGGCAGTGTGACCACCCTTTCCAACAAGTGTCCTTGCGGGTGGTGCACTGATGTCAGCCAGGCCCGTGAAGGCCTGATGTTCAGATGAGGGTCTTACCACGTAGGCGGAAGCCGCCATGTGGCCCAGTAGCTGCAGGCAGCGTCTGCATTACTGCAGGTTGGCAAGGATAGGCGACAGTGCCAGGGCCGGGCCAAGGGTTTTTGGTGCCCTAGGCAAACTATGATTTTGGCACCCCCTCCTCCACACTTTACAAGAGAGAACATACATAAAAATCCTCTTCCATCTGATCTGGTGCCCCTTAAAGCCTGGCGCCCTTGGCGACCGCCTAGTTCCCCTATATGATTGGGCCGGTCCTGATGCCGACGCAGATCATGCCAGTTCCAATGCTGGTCTGAGTGCTGCTTCCGTCCATGAGAAGAGCCTTCAGCCAGATCTCTCTATATCTTTGAGATCTCAGATTGAAGGACTTGCAAATTCCCACTTGTCTGATCTGTGAGCTTCCCCATGGCACTTATCATGGGGTCACTTTGTGAGAAGGCCTTCTCACATGCTGTGCAAGGTTTGAAGCCCTGAGACCGAGGCATAGCCCGCAAGGAAATGATTCCTTTCAGGACATAAGTTCTTAACAGCTCCTCTACCTAACACTGTTCCAAAGGGGTAGCCGTTAAACAGGGTCTACGGATTTTATTCTCATTACAACAAGTGATTTGACCTCACCTTCCTCTATGTGCTGTTCCCCAGTGTTTGAATCCAAACACCTATTGTGATTTGCTCTTACAGCCTGACCTGATCCTGTGTCATACACTCCCCTGCATTTAATTTCCTCCCATTCTGTAAATTCCCCATCTTCAAAGTATCTTGATGAAGTGGGATTTTCTCCCTCCAAAGCTCATGCGATAAATAAATTTGTTAGTCTTTAAAAGTGCCACAGGACTCCTTGTTTGTCTACCTAACACTAAAATACTAACTACTCTAATCTACAAAACAAATTCCAAAGGGGTAGCCGTGTTAGTCTATTGTAGAAAGACAACAGAGTCCTGTGGCACTTTTAAAGACTAACTTGCAACGAAGCAAGAAGAGCTAACAGTTCCAGCCATCATCATAGGTGGAAAGAAGGAACTGAACGACTGTAGGGCTGGTGGCGCCTCATATACCATGGCATGTGCAGGGGACTCCAGGAGGCACCGAGATTGGTCCTAGAGGTTATGCTAAGGGCAAAAAGCTTTCTGGTGAGGCATGCACGGAGGCGTGTGCACACTAATTGGGAATGGATATGAGTAACAACTTGAAGAAGAAGCTAGTTTCAAAAGCATCTGGTAATTGGATTAATTACATCCTCTTCCTGCACAGGAAGCATCAGGATGACAACATTAATGGTGTAGACAGCACCTCTCCAGGCTACTGCGCACCAGTCCCATTTCTTCCTTTGGCATCTGCCAAATTAGCATTTTATACCAGTTAATGATAATCGATAAAACTGAGGAGCCAGATTCATTGCTGACTGATGCACTCAGCCTTAGCAGGAAGAGTGTTATATTCCATAGGAACTCCTGAAGTAAACGATCTACTTTCAAAAAGTATTGTCCTGTTGGATTATGGTTCCACTAAAGGCAGCAAGGTTAATAGAATCATAGGGATGGAAGGGACCTCACGAGGTGACCTAGTCCAACCCCCTGCTAAAAGCAGGACCACTCCCACTAAATCTCCCCAGCCAGGGTTTTGTCTAACCGGGCCGTAAATATCTCCAAAGATGGAGATTCTACCACCTCCCTAGGTAGCCCATTCCAATGCTTCACCACCCTCCTAGTGAGAAAGTTTTTCCTAATATCCAACCTTGACCTCCCCAGCTGTAATTTGAAACCATTGCTCCTTGTTCTGTCCTCTGCTACCATTGAGAACAGCCTATGTAAATATATAATTTAGTTTGCGCATCGTATTCCTCCTTCACAATATTCTTACTATTACAAGTATTTAGGAGGCACCTACCTCTTCTCATTTCCATTTCCTGCCCTGAATTGTTAGCCACTAACTCTCAGGACACTGACCACGCTCTCAGATGCACCTTCTGCAAACCCCTGTAACTCCTTGCTCCAAAACCTTGTGAAAACAACTGCCACCCTTCCAATCCACAGTTCTTCAGCTGGTGAAGACAGTGCAAGTCAGACAGCATGCACTGAGGAGAGTGGAAAATGTAGAAACCTTGGGGGTTTTATTCATTGTTAGGTTTGTGACAGAACTTTAAAAAATGGGGCTACAGTGAAAAATGACTCCCAGAGCAGCTTGAAAATAGAGTGGTTATTTTGAGTATTTGTGAAAAGAGGGAGTTGCAGCTATTAGGAGGAAGGCCTGGAGATAAGTGTGAGATCACTGTAACTTAAGAGGCTTCAGCTAAAATACAGACTTGCATGCTGTTATCACAGCTCTTTCCTGACTCATGGTATGTTTTGTGAATGATGCTCCACTGCAGACTGAGCTGACACACTCACAAGTACCTGACGCTTGGTTGATTTTGTCTGACCACTAGTGAAAGACCATCTTTACAGGGTGATAGATTTTTACCAGTAATTTGTGGAGTTGCTTAGAATAGATTTCACTGTTCTTGTTCCCATCTCTTATGTCTTATGGAGCTCACTGTGCATTGACTAGTGATTCAACATTTCAGAATAAAGGGCTCTGCAGAACATGTCAGCACTATATCACAGCAAACCTGTTTACAGTATTTATCTAACTGCTTAGAACTGTGCCATCGGATTTTTCAGTCACTCTTGCTTCCTCAGAGATCTGTGCATACACCTGGCAGATGGCGCTATGCCTTTATACGTGTTTATTATTTTCTTTCCCCTCAGCTACTGTGCAGAGGGGAGAGTACAGCATAAAGTATGTGTGTGTGCACGTGCGCAGGAGCCTCCTGTTCCATGGGGTGATTGCAACACAGAGATTGTGTGTGTGTTTGTTTCCTCAGAAGGGAGGAGATTAAAGCTCCATGTGTGTTTTGTAGGCAAGTATTTGGTTAACAGGGAAGGTTACAGGAGAAAACAAGCAAAAAAAAAGTCCAGGCTGGTTCCAGGATTTTTCATCTTGTCAGTAGAAAGCAATCTTGTAGAATTTCCTTAAGTTACATCACTGTGGCTGTGTCTCATGGCTCCTTTCAATCTCCAGCAGTGGAAGCCTCCCCCCTGATAGAGGCCGAAGAGCAAGGACTTGCTCCTGCCCTTGGATTTGGTCTCGAAGGTGTTTAATTTCCAGCTGTTGCATTTCTATGATTCTCTCTGTTTCCTCCTCTACATTCAACCTCAGCACACCTGGACTGGGCAGCCGGTCACGGGAAGGGACTAGAGAAAAGGAGAGTCAGTGTGTATGATGATGAGAATTGCAGTGAGCCAGGCTCTGCTTACTCTTAAAAGGAGAACTAGGACGTGCATCTCTTGGCACAGGGAAGAGGGTGCTAAAGGAGAAGGCTCTGAAGTAGTTAGTAAGAGAATTGTGCATTGCATAGTTGTACATCATTGTTCATCATATAGGCATCTTCCAGTTTTATAACAAGTACCAGCCAAAGAGAAAGAAACTCAGATGCTGGCAAAGGGAATGAGAGGCTTTAAGACAGGGCTGGACAAAATACAGCCTGTGGGCCAGACCCGGCTCATTTGAGGCCTCTGTGAGGCCCACCACCCCTGGCCTGTTCTCCCCCGCTTCCTTTCGCCCCAACCCACCTGGTGCTGTGCTGTTCTAGGGCCGGGAGTCCCACCCAGACGGCGCTTCACCTTTCTGGGGCCAGGGCCAGTGCTGCGCCACCTTGCTCCCCTCTGCCCCCAAACAGTGCTGCTCTGCTCTAGGGCCACTGGGGCGGGCACTGCTCCCTTCTGCTCCCCCAAGCGCTGTGGCGCTGGGCTCAGCGCTACGTCCTTCTGCCCCCTCCCGCCCACCCCCATGGCACTCTGGGGCCAGCACTATGCTGCCCCCTTTTGCCCCCCTGGTCACGTTATACTGTGCTGTCCTATTTCCCCTGCCCCTGCCAGCTTCCCTTTGCCCCCTGCCAGCTCCCCTCCTCAGCTCCCCACTTGAGCTCCCCCATTTCCTCCCCCACCAGTTCCCCCCTTCCCCCGGCTCCCCCCCCAGCTCCCCCGCTGCCAGCAGCCTCCTCCACCCTGGCCCCCACCGGCCCCCTGCTGAATATTATTGCCCACCCCTGCTTTAAGACAAAAGCTGACAATACAGAGACGAAGAGGGAGAAGTGTAATAATCACCTGTATCTGGGATCCCTTGCTTCTTGTTTTTCCTGTTCAATCCTAGTGCTGACTGGAGATCATTCACCTGGGTACGAGTCACCTTCAGTTCCCTCCGCAATTCATTAATTTCTTTAATCAGGCTCACATTTTCCTGTAGCAACAATATGCTCAGATTCTCAGTGGACATATTTGTATCATAGTACCATTGTGGGAAAGGACATTAGGTACCATCTGGGTAGGGTGACCCGATGTTCTGAATTTATAGGGACAGTCCCCACATTTGGGACTTTGTCTTATATAGGTGCCAGTAACCTCCAACCCCACCCCTGCACACTCCATCCCAATTTTTCACACCTGCTATTTGGTCACCCCACATGTGGATCAACACTGTGTAGCCCCACATCCAGAGAAAGGAATACTCGGTGTCATACAGGGCAGAACGGTCATCGAAATATAGGGATTGCCATGCTGGAGCTGATATGAGAGTCACAATGTCGAAGTCTGTCTCACTCAGTACGCAGCACCAGATATTTCAGGGAAAAGCACAAAAACTCTTGCAGTAGGGCAGATATGAGATCTTTTGCCCCCATATTAGGTCTCATCCCAATTCCCAGAAGTTAGAGGTTGGTTTAGGTCCTGAAGCATGACATTTTTGTTATAAAAACTAACTGTGGATGTTCTTGTTACACACATAAATGTCTGGTCCCTTTTTGAATGTTACTAAGTTTTTGGTCAGGACCACAGTCTAATTACACAGTCTGTGAAAATAGATTTCCTTTAATCATTTTCTATTGGCTGTCTTTTACAGTTTCAATAAATGTCCTCTTGCTGTGTCCCAAAACAAGCCCTGCAGCTCCTTCTCTAGACTGTTCATTGCAGTATGCACCGCTGCATCTCCTGTTATTTCGCTCCTAAGATAAAACAACCTCCATCTTTTCAATCTCTTCTGGGAGGAGTTTTTTAGGCCACTGATCATTCTCATCACTCTTCTCTGAACCCTCACTAATTCTGCAATATTCTTTTTGCTAGGGAGTGACAGTCCTGCACACAGTGTCAAGAAAAGGCTGCTCTATTGGTTAATATAAAGGCATTATAATATTCACTGTATTATTCAACACTACATTCCTTAAGCATCCGAACATCTGTTTTGCTTTTTTGACCATGGCTGCAGGTTGAGCAGAGATCTTCACTGACCCAGCTACAGTGATGCCCAGGTCCTTTTCCGAATTTGATATAGTTAATTTAGAACCATCAACAGTGTATGAAAAAATCAATTCTTTTTCCCTTGCAATGTGTGTTATTTTGCATTGATGAACAACGGATTTAATTTGTCATTGTGTTGCTCACTCACCTATATTATATAGGGGTCTCTAACGATTCTCAGAGTTCTCTCTGGTCATGACTAACTTAGAACATAAGAACATAAGAAAGGCCGTACTGGGTCAGACCAGAGGTCCATCTAGCCCAGTATCTGTCTACCGACAGTGGCCAGTGCCAGGTGCCCGAGGGAGTGAACCCAACAGGCAATGATCAAGTGATCACTCTCCTACCATCCGTCTCCATCCTCTGATAAGCAGAGGCTAGGGACACTATTCTTAACCCCTTTCTGGCTAATAGCCATTTATGGACTTAGCCCCCATGAACTTATCCAGTTCCCTTTTAAATATTAGCATTGTATAATCTGCCAATTTTGGTAGCTCACTACTCACCTCCAACTTTCAAACTCATTATAAATATATTAAACACAGGACCTAGTATGGGAGTTTGAGACACCTTGTGTTAACCTTGTCCCATGATGAAAATTTATAGCTTATTCCTATTCTCTGTGGCCCTCTCACAAGTCCACTGACAGGAGGGAAAAGAAGGGTAATTGCCCAGGAGTCCAACAATTTCAAAGGGCCAAGGCCAATGAGAGGATAGATACGTATCCTGTCCTCTAAACCACACCTTTCCCCCAGGGCCCCAGCCACTTGCATTGTCTGCCTCTCCCTGAGCTGAGCTTATTCATTAGGCAATATGCAGGTTCACAAGTGGCTGATGCGGAGGTATCTGCTACTCAACCTCTTGGTTTCATTAGTAATCTCCCTGGGGAGTCCAAGGGACCTGGGGAGCAGAGTTAAAGAAACCACATCCACAGCCGCCCTGGGATCTCCATGGCACATAATAAATAAGTATAAACATCTGGTGGAAGCCCAGTGCTGGCCTTACCATGAGGAAAACTGAGGTGGCTGCCTCAGGTGCCAGACAATGGGGGGGGGGGACGGGTGCCACTAGGACCCAGAGTGTAGAAAATTGCGTCTGCTGCTGGGGCACATGTGTTCTCTCTGCTCTAGATGCACAGAGTTGGTGGAGAGCTGTGCTGGAGGAAGAAGGGCACAAGAGACATAACGGGCAGGCAGGAGAGAAGGTGAGAGGGAATAGCATAAAACAGCAGGAGCTGCAGGGAGAGAGAGAAGGAGGAGCCTCTTGTGTACCTCTCTAGCACCCCCAGGAGCCTGGACTGATTAACCCCAGCTTCTCAGGGAGCTTCCTGCTGCTTCCCTGAACCCATTTGAGGAGAACAGGCAGTCAACTGAAGTATTAGGAGCCAGTTAGGTCTTTAAGAGCCGATATCTTCCCTCACTCACATCCTGCTACCAGCCTGCTTAATTTGTCCCCTTCAATTGAGTTTTGAGAGCCACTATAGCTGGCACAGAACAGCAGTCATGAGTGAAAGAAGAAAACGCCCCTCTGGGGCAGCATTCAGAAAAAGAAAGAAAGCAAAGGAAGCTTTTCTGTCTAAGCAGCAAGGAGCTCTCCTGAGATACATAGACACAAATGTTCATGGTGAGCCTTCCGGCCCCAGTGAGGATGTGAGTGGTGAGGAGATGCCTGATCTTCCAGTTAGTCAGAGTGCAGGTGACCTGGCAGCTACTGCAGCATCCATATCGCCATCTTACATGGATGTAACCATGCACATTCCTGAAGAAAAGTATAGATCAGAGAAGAGGCAGAGGCGCAAGAAACAGCTACTGCTGAGTTTAGTTCCTTAAGTCTAGATGAGCCAGGATTGTGGACCCACTTGAGCAGCAGACTGAGGGACTTCCTTGTTTTTCACTTGCAGTACAAGGAAGTGAGTTTTTCACTTGCAAGAGAAGATTGCATCAGAGTCTCTTTACTGGCAAAATGTTCTGAAAAGGCTCATTGCCATTGTGAGAATGCTTGCTCCCCAAAACCTAGCACTGCGTGGCACTTCAGATCAGCTGTATGTGCCAAACAATGGAAACTTCCTTAAAATTGTGGAGCTGATGGCTGAGTTTGATGCTGTACTCCAGGAGCACCTAAGAAGAGTCACCACCCAAGAAATCGACACACATTGCTGCCTTGGAAAAACCATTCAAAATGAGATCACACAGTTACTGGCAACAAAAGTCAAACAGATCTGAAGTCAGCAAGATATTACTCTGTTATTGTGGACTGCGCACCTGACATCAGCCATACGGAACAAATGACTTTAATGGTGCGTTTTGTGACAACAACAGAACCTAGTGAAAATGTCCCTGCAGTGGTGACTGTCAGAGAGCATTTTCTAGAATTTATTGACATTGATGATACTATAGGAGCTGATATGACAAATGTGCTTCTTAAAAAGCTGGAAGATACGGGAATTGCAATAGCTGACATGAGAGGTCAGGGCTACGATAATGGTGCCAACATGAGAGGAAAGAACAGAGGAGTGCAGACACGCATCTGAGAGTTAAGCCCTCAAGCTTTTTTTGTCCCATGTAGTTCTCATTCATTGAACTTGGCAGTTAGTGATGCAGCATCAGCTTCTGGTGAGGCTGCTGAATTTTTTAATATAATTCAAAGCATCTATATATTTTTCTCTGCATCAACTCATCGATGGCAAATTTGAAGCAACATCTGGGAACATCCTCTCTGACACTGAAACCACTGAGTGCCACACGATGGGAAAGTCGAGTGGAGGCAATAAAGCCTATCAGACACCAAATTGGGAAGATAGATGACCATAGTTGCCATTATGGAGGATAATGCTATGACAGGAACTGTTTGTGGGAGAACAGTGGCAGAGGGAAATGGAATCACCAAAAACAAACATAACTTCAAATTTCTGTGTGGCTTAGGGTTTTGGCATGACATACTGTTTGAAATAAATGTTGTAAGCAAGAGAATCAAGATATTGACCTTGATATATCTGGAGCAATGGAACAACTGGACAAAGCAAAGTCATACCTACAGTCTTACCAGTCAGATGAGGGATTTCAAAATGTTCTGAAGAGTGCACAGAAGTTGGCAGAAGAACTTCACACTGAAGCTATTTTCCCACCCATTCAAGAATACAAGAGTCACCAAAGAAGACGACATTTTGATTATGAGGCATGGGATAATCCCACAAGAGACCCGAAACAACAATTCAAAGTTGAATTCTTTAAGCAGGTGCTAGATTGTGCAATACAGTCAGTTGAAGAACGTTTCATGCAATATGTTTCATGCAGGAACAGAGCAGTATATTTGGGATGTTGTATGATATTCCAAAACGCCTCACTATACCTGAAGAAGACCTACACCAGCAATGCAGGGCACTAGAGACAGTGTTGACACATGATGACATGTGTGATATTGATGCGAGTGATTTGGGGATGAACTGAAAGCCCTTTCAAGATACATTTCAGCAGGATCAACTCCAAAGGCTGTTCTGAAATATATGTGCACAAATAAGATGACCACCCTCTTTCCAAATGCTTTTGTTGCTCTGTGCATACCTCTAACACTTCCTGTAACCGTTGCCATTGGAGAGTGCAGCTTCTCCAAGCTGAAGTTAATAAAAACCACATCTACGCTCCACAATGACGCAGGAGAGACTGGTTGGCCTTGCAACCATCTCAATAGAGCATGAGCTGGCCCAGACTGTGGACCTTCAGGAAGCAGTTCAAATCTTTGCAATCAAGAAGGCGCGGAAAGCACCACTTTGGTTATTTAAACAGATACAAATGCCAGTGTTTACTATGCAGAGAAGAAAAGTTACATTTGCTGTTCAGGCATTAAAATGCCTTGTTTAAAAAGTGTAAGTAACTTTCTAAGTTGTTAATTCTCCTTTATTGGGGTAGGTAGCAGAGAAGTACCATGAGAGGAGTAGAATAGGAAGAAGGCAGAATTGAGACCTTTCAAAGTTTTGGTCCAATTGAGGGGCCTTGGGGGTGTCATTTGAGCTCCCTTCCTCAAGTGCCAAAATGTTGTGGACCAGCACTGCGGAAGCCCACTCTGATCTCCACCATCCCTTACTAGGAGAGCCATTGACTGTTCTGTGCTTGGGCCCAGAATCGTTGGTGGTGCACCTGCCTTTTCTTGGCCAGTTTTTTTTATCCATGACAACATTTCTCTCTTACCCTCTTGACTACTTAGTTTTTCAGTAGCATTCTGTAAGGAACCTTATCAAAGTCTTTTTGAAAATGTAAATAAATGTCAACTGGTTCTCCTTTATTCACTACTACTCAAAGAATTCAATACCAACAGTACATGCCTGATGTTAACAAGATGGTAAATTTGTCAATAATAATGCAGAAAAAGAAGTATTCAATAAATATTTCTGTTCTGTATTAAAAAAGAAGCAGGATGATGTATTCATATGTTACATTGATAATGGAATACCTTCTCTTCCGTTTCTAACTAGGGAAGATGTTAAATAGCAACTATTAAAGTTGAATATTTTTAAATCAGCAGGACCAGATAACTTGCACTCATGAGTATTTAGAGAAGTTGGAACACTGGGGAAGTTCCATTAAATGGTACCATGTGGCAATCTTTAAAAAAAGAAAATGGCCCAAAGTGAAGTCTGCACTGCTTAGCCTGACATCTATTCTAGGAAATGTCATGTAAAGGAGGATATGGGATACAATCAATAAAGACTAAGCATGGTAGCATAAACAATTACAATCAGCATGGGTGTATGAGGAACAGATCATAGATTCACAGATTACAAGGTCAGAAGGGACCATTTTGATCATCTAGAGTCTAGTTTGCTCTCCTGGACAACCCCAACTAATTCATCCCAGCCAAGGCTTTGAAAAGACAAACCTTAAAAAGACCTAAGGATCTCCAGGTAACGCTTTCCAGTGCTTCACCATCCTTCTAGTGAAAAAGTTTTTCATAATATCCCAACCTAGACCTCCTCCACTGCAACTTGAGACTATTGCTCTTACTTCTGTCATCTGCCACCACCCAGAATAGCCCAGCTCCATCCTCCTGGAACCCCCTTCAAGTAGTTGAAGGCTGCTCTCATAACTCCGCCCCCACTCCCCAACTCCGACTCCTCTCTTCTGCAGACTAAACAAGCCCAAATCACTCAGCCTCTCCTCATAAGTCCTGTTTGCAGCAGCAGCTGCTATCTAAACCTTCTGCCACCAACAGCACCCATGGCCAGCTGTTTTTGTGGCAGCGAGGGCTGCACCTGAAGCCTGCCGCTACTGAAAGTACCAGTTGGGGTTGGGTTGGTCCTGCTTTGCGCAGCAGGTTCAGTCACTAATATTCTATGATTCTATGGGCCAAGAGAGTGATTAAAATATTTCTAAAAATGTCTTATATGATAATAATTTTCATTGCCCTCCACTGGACTCCAATTTGTCCACATCCTTCCTGTAGTGGGGGGCTGAAAACTGGACACATTACTACAAATGTGGCCTCACCAATGCCAAATACAGGGGAATAATCACTTCCCATGATCTGCTGGCAATTCTCCTACTAATGCGGCTCAGTGGGCCATTAGTCTTCTTGGCAATAAGGGTACACTGTTGACTCCTATCCAGCTTCTGGCTCACTATATTGATGACATCTTCATCATCTGAACCCATGGTAACAACGTTTCCTCACATCTCATCCCAAAGCACCTCTACTTTACCTACGCTATATTGATGACATCTTCATCATCTGGACCCATGGTAACGTGATAAATAAATCTGTCAGTCTTTAAAAGTGCCACAGGACTCTGTTGTCTTTCTACAATTGACTAACACGGCTACCCCTTTGGAATGTAACCCCCAGGTTTTTTTCTACAGAACTGCTGCCTAGCCAGTTGGTCCCCAGTCTGCAGCGGAGCCTGGGATTTTTCCATCTTGTCTGCACTTGCGCTTGCTGAACCTCATTAGATTTCTTTGGGCCCCATCCTCCAATTTCTCGAGATCAGAGTGCTCAACCTTTCTGTTATTGCAACACATGTGGGAGCTGTCCCAAGCATGCACAACAAAAGGAGGACCTGCTGCAGCAGGTGCGGCACAGGCTACCTCACTGCTGAAATTCCCTCTGCTACCAGAGCTTTTGGTGATGAGGAAAATTGAAGCAGCTCCTGCCACCAGAAGAAACCTGCCTCTACAAGTACTTTCACTGGCGGCAGGCTTTCGGTGCAGCCCTCGCTGCCATAAAACCAGCTGGCCATGGGTGCTTTCGGTGGTGGAAGGTTTAGATAGCAGCTGCCGCTGCAAAGAGCTGCTGCCGAGAGGTGGCTTTTAAAGGAACAGGGCCATTCTTTCGGAGGGGATTCAGCAGGGGCTTTTCACCACTGTGCCAAACACCCTTTTGTGTTGTGACACAGTGGATGAGAACCGCCGATCTAGGTCACTGTATCCTATCCCTACTTTGTAGCACAATGGTTCCCAGCCTGTGGCCCTGGGGCCAAAAGTGACCCACGGTATCTTCCAAAGTGGCCTGCCATTCCTCTCCTGCTAGCTGCAGAAAAGAGCTGCTGCCTAAGGACCCAGGTGGAGACCAGTGCAGGCTCTTGCTGCATCCAAGGAGATCGGAGATCAGCATTCCCCTCCCCTACCTGCAACTGGTAGCATGGCAAAGTGCTCTGCCTAGATCCCTAGGCAGTAGGTACCTGCTGGAGCCAGGGGGAGGGGAGCACTGATCTCCCATTCCTCTGGCTGGGGAAAGGAGCCACTGCCTAGGCACTCAGATGTAGTGCACAGGGCAACAGAACACATGCAGTTTCGCTGCTGTAGCCAAGGGGATGGCTGCCTCCTTGCTGAACTTCTTCTGCCTGGGGAGCTGGGGAGGCTGCTGGCACAGTAGCCAGGACCCAACATGCTTAAGGTAGGGGACAGGATTCTAAAAATCTGTGCCTTCTCGTTTGCCTGCACATGGTGAGCCACTCTCCATGACTTAGCTGCCAGGGCACACGCTTCAGTGGATAGTGACAGTCACGCATGTACACTAGTGCTTTGTCTGTGACTGTATGATATACTGTGAGAAATTTGTAGATGTAAAATAGTGACTGTAAAAATGAGTACAGGAACATCGAAAGGTTTACTTTAAACATGTATTGATCTATAGTCCTTCATGATGTTTACATCAGTACATTTTTTTCTGAGCTGATAGACTGGTCCTTCAGGGTTATAAAAATGATATTTGTGGCCCTTGAGCCAAAAAGGTTGGGTATCACTGCTCTAGCAGATCTTCCACCCCGCCCCCCGAGTTTAGTGTCATCTGCAAACTTGCTGAGGATACAATCCAGCCCATCCTCCAGGTCATTAATGAAGATACTGAACAAAATAAACCCAGGACCAACTCCTGGGGCACTCCACTTGTTATTGGCTGCCAACTAGACATCAAGCAGTTGATTGCTATCCATTGAGCCCGCCAATCTAGTCAGCTTTCTATCCATCCATAGTCCATTCAGCTAACCCATACTTCTTTAACTTGCTGATAAGAATACAGTGGGAAACCATACAAAAAAACTTTGCTAAAGTCAAGATGTATCATGTCCATCGCTCTTTCCACATCCTCAGAATAAGTCATCTCATCACAGAAGGCAGTCAGGTTGGTCAGACATGATTGGACCTTGGTGAATCCATGCTGACTGTTCCTGATCATTTTATTTTCTTCCAAGTGCCTCAAAATGGATTCCTTGAGGACCTGCGCCATTATTTTTCCGGGGACTAAGGTTAAACTGATTGGTCTGTAGTTCCTCGGCTCCTTCTTCCCCTCTTTTATGAAGATAGGCACTATGGCCAATCATCCGGTATCTCCTCCAATCACCATGGTTTTTCAAAGATAATGACTAATAGCTTTACAATCACACCAGCCAACTCTCTCATCACCCTCAGATGTTTTGTATCCAGCCCCATGGAATTGTTCATGTCAAGTTTTTCTAAATAGCCCTGAACCTGTTCTTACAGCACTGAGGGCTGCTCACCTCCCCCTATTCTGTGCTGCCCAGTGCAGTAGTCTGGGAGCTGACCTTGTTTGTGAAAACAGGCAAAAAAGCATTGAATACTGCAGCTTTTTCCAGATCATACATCACTAGGTTGCCTCCTCCATTCAGTAAGGAGCTCACACTTTCCCTGACCTTCTTGTTGCTAACATACCTATTGATTCCTTCTTGTTATGCTTCATGTCCCTTGCTAGTTGCAACTCCCATTGAGCTTCGGCCTTCCTGATTTCATTCCTGCATGCTCAAGCAGTATTTTTATACTTGTCCCTTATCTGATCAAGCTTTCACTTCTTGTAAGCTTCCTTTTTGTGTTTAAGCTCATTGAAGATTTCCTTGTTAACCTAACCTGGTCGCTTTGTCATATTTGCATATCTTTCTGCGCACCAGGATGGTTTATTCTTGAGCCCTCTACAAGGTTTCTTTAAAATACAGCAAACTCTCTTGGACTCCCTGGGATCCTGCCCATCAGTCTCCTGCAAGAGTCAAAGTCTTCTTTTCTGAAGCCCAGGGTCCATATTCTGCTGTTCTCCTTTCTCCCTTTTGTCGGGGTCCTGAGCTCTACCAGCTCATGGTCACTGCTGCCCAGATTGCTATCCAATTCTACTTCCTACCAATTCTATCCTGTTTGTGACCAGCAGGTTAAGAGGAGCACAGCTCCTAGTTGGTTCCTCCAGCACTTACACCAAGAAGTTGTGCACAGCACTCTCCAAAATCTTCCTGGAGTGTATATGCACTGCTGCATTGCTCTCCCAGATGTCAGGGTGATAGAAGTCCCCCATGAAAACCAGATCCTGTGATCTGGAAACTTTCATTTGTTGTCTGAAGAGGTACCTGGCAACTCTTCTAGCCATTTCTTCCCTTACAGATCCCACTCCAACCCATCCATCACTTTAAGAAAACAGGGCAACTTTCAAACACATTCTCTTCAGCAATTCAGAAAACTTACAGCATTCCAGTCTTTGCGGAACTCTGGGAGGGTTTCAAATAGAAATCCTCCCAGACTCTGGAGAACCTACTACAGCAAGGAAGCCTAAGGAAGAGGAATTCCATTTTGTGCAGCTTCTCCCTCCATCAGTCCTTGCCAGGAGCAAAGAAAAGGGTCCAAGTACCTGCATGATGCGCACATTATCAGCTCGATGGATCTCACTTTCCTTCACCACCTTCTTCTTCAGTGTTGCCAGATTCCTCTCAAGGTGGTCTCTTTGCCGGGTGTATTCTTGCTGCAGATCTGTGTCAACCCCCACAATCTCCACCTGATGAGAGAAATAAACAGGCTCAGAAGGCATCTCACACTCCCTGCCATAGGCTATGTCTACACTTGCACTTTTAAGTCGACTTAGTTAAGTCGACTTAGTGTGTCTACACTTAAAATTAAAGTCGACTTAAAGGGGAACTTACAAAGTCGACCTAGAGCGTCCACACTGGATGCTCTAGGTCGACTTTGTAGGCTAGGGGGACCTTGGGCAGGTCCGCGGTGGTGGGGGGGGGCACCCCGTGTGTGCAATGGGGCAAAGGGGGACAGGGACCCTGGCAGGGCAGAGCCCTGTGTGTGATGCTGTCTGTATTTAGGGAAGCATTTATGATATTATTTTCAATGGATATCTCATAAATGCTCTGTAATCCATAGGAACTATGTCATGTTTGGTATCAATGGAAAGGTAGTAATTTGCTGGGAATGATTATATACTTTATGTCTAGGAATTCTATTTGGATTAGAAGTTAGGAATTGGGTATTCTATCTGTACTTTAACTTATGTTATTTTATTGAAATATCTGAGAGAGGTGGGTGGGTGTGTCAAACCATTGTGTCCTTAATGTTTAGGAATGTACCTGGGATAATGGTCCCAGGGTCTAAACTGATGAGCCATTAAGGACACAATGGTGTATTCCTTATGTCCTTAAAGGGTGTATTTCTTATGTCCTTAATGGCTCATCAGTTTAGTCCCTGGGACCATTATCCCTGGTACATTCCTAAACATTAAGGACACAATGGTTTGACACACCCACCCACCTCTTTCACGTATTTCAATAAAATAACATAAGTTAAAGTACAGATAGAAGACCCAATTCCTAACTTCTAATCCAAATAGAATTCCTAGACAAACTATATAATCATTCCCAGCAAATTACTACCTTTCTGTTGATACCAAACATGACATAGTTCCTATGGATTATAGGGCATTTATGAGATATCCATTGAAAATAATATCATAAATGCTTCCCTAAAATCCAGACAGCATCACACACAGGGCTCTGCCCTGCCCATTGGGGGGCATGCCGGGCTCCCCCTGTACCCCCCCCCCCGGCAGGGAGGGCAGTGGTGTAATCCTGGAGTAGCCCTAAGTCGATTTAGGGCTACCTCATGTCTACACTGGCTTAATTCGACTTTAGAAAGTCGAATTAAGCCTTAGGTTGAGTAAAAAGCAGGTTTAATAAAGTCGACTTAATTTTCATTAAGTTGACTTTATTTTCCTTAAGTCGACTTAAGCAAGCTGCTTAAGTCGACTTAAGCAAAGTGTAGTGTAGACGCAGGGTAAATTAAGTCGACTTAAGCCAAGCTTAATTTGTCAGTGTAGACGCAGCCATAGAGAGGAAAGGACCTGAACTCACCATGTCTGCCTGCTGCACATATTTGTCGTAGAGTTCCCGGATACCTTCCTTCAGTTTTTTGGGCTCCTGGATGAAGCCCACGCAATTATGAAGATCTGTCTTAAACCGCTTGACAAGAGCCTCCATGTCTCGCTCCTGTAAGAATTATGCACAAACAACGACTCAGAGCAAATTGTCATGTATGAGGACCTCTGGAAGCTCTAGTTTGAATTGTTGAAATCCTCATGTGTTTTTACTTCTATTTTTTGTTTTTAAGAAAGTACCATCTAGATATCTCCCAGCTGGACAGCAAACCTTCCTGGCCTTTGAGTGCTGTCACACTCAATGACAGTAAAAAATCTTTCCAATAATTAACACCTCTCTTTCCTCCATAAGTATTGCATTATTACTACTTGTACTGCCCTAGTGCCTAGAGCCCCATTCACGCTCAGGATTCTGTTATCTTGGACGTGGCACAAACAAGGGGCAGATGTACATCCTGTCCGAAGAGTTTACTATCTTATTAGAATGAAGATGCAACAAGTAATTGTAACGGGTGACAGGCTAGAAGAACAGTTGCAGTTGCTAGTGATGTGCTTAGCTTGATGGCTTCATATCAGCACCCTCTCTTCATTTTCCCTGGTGCAGAATTTCTTATTTGCTCACTCTATACCCCACTAGCTTCCTCAATCCTATCCATGGCTATTAAATTCCTTCCTTTCCATTTTCAAACCTCTTGTTCCCCCTTCTCTGACATGTTTCCTTCAACTACAAATATGTCCTCCTCTCCATCCTCAAGTCTCCTCCACCTCTCCTGACTTATTGCACCAAATGGTGCTCTTGGGAGGGAGCCATGTGTTCCCAAGCTTCTGCATTATGTGTGGCAGCAAGATTCGCTTAGGCCTTTCCCTAACTATTCTAAGAAACCTGGTTGAACACAGATCTTGCAGCATAGCCGGAAGGACAATGCTCACAGGCTCTGTTAGACCAAAAGGGTGGAGCTTTGGTACTAACTCCCTGTAATTCTCAACTCCCTCACAATCCTTCACATTTGGAATGGTTTTCTCTCTGCTCTTCCCCTTTCCTGGTACACAGTATCCAGGAAGGGACATTCTGTTCTCAAACCCATGCATTTATACAGTTCATATTCCCAACAGCTTACATTCTGTATGACAAAGACCCGCATCATCCGCGGTGTGCCCCATACCTTCTGCTGCTCCCTGTGCATCTCCCGCTCAGTGGCCTTTAGCTTTTGTTGCAGCTCTGTGATGTTCAGTTCCAGCTGCATGTTCTGCTTGTGGAAGCGTTCCAGTTCTCCCTCCATCTGCAAGGAAGCAAAAGAAGGGGACTGTGACTGTGAAAGAGATATGAGTGAAGGGACAACGCAGATTACAAAGTAAAAAAGGACCTATACTGCAAGCCCTAGAACAGGAGTCGGCAACTTTTGCTGGCCCTCATGCCAGCTCCGCCCACCACACCCTCAGCAGGTGCCAGGGATGGGGCCAAAAGGGAGCGGGTCCAGGAACTCTGGGTTGGGGGGGGGGGCAGCTGGGGTTCCTGGGGGCAGGCAGCCTTAGGTTCCACGCCAGCAGCAGCGGCTCTGGGTTCCGGGGTGGGGGAAGTGGGAGGCGGAGTGGGCCCCTAAGGGACGGCCCTACTCGGGACGACAGGCAGGGGCGTCGCTGGATAGCAAAAAGATCCAGGGCTGTGGCCCCCCAGCCCACTCCCTGCTAGCCCCCCCCCAGCTAGGCCACACCCCAGGCCCCTCCCCCAGCTAGGCCCCACCCCATGCCAAGCCACTAGGCCTCTCCCCCAGTTCCCAACCCCACACACACACACTCAGAAACAAACCCACACCCCATGCTCCTCTCCATGCTGGGTTGCAATACAGCTCCTTCATACTCATCTGTATTAAGAACTATAACAGAAGCAATCTTTCTTCATAGAATCATAGAATCATAGGGTTGGAAGGGACCTCACGAGGTCATCTAGTCCAACCCCCTGCTAAAAAGCAGGACCACTCCCCCTAAATTATCCCAGCCAGAGTTTTGTCTAACCGAGCCTTAAAAATCTCCAAAGATGAAGATTCTACCACCTCCCTAGATAGCCCATTCCAATGCTTCACCACCCTCCTCGTGAGAAAGTTTTTCCTAATATCCAACCTTGACCTCCCCAGCTGTAATTTGAAACCATTGCTCCTTGTTCTGTCCTCTGTTACCCTCGAGAACAGCCTAGCTCCCTCCTCTTTGGAGCAACCCTTCAAGTAGTTGAAGGTTGCTATCAAATCTCCCCTCAGTCTTCTCTTCTGTAGACTAAATAAGCCTAGTTCCTTCAGTCTCTCCTCATAAGTCATGTGCCCCAGCCCCCTAATCATTTTTGTTGCCCTCCGCTGGACTCTTTCTAATTTGTCCACATCCTTTCTGTAGTGGGGAGCCCAAAACTGGACACAGTACTCCAGATGCGGCCTGACCAGTGTCGAATAGAGGGGAATTATCACATCCCTCGATCTGCTGGCAATACTCCTACTGATGCAGCCTAATATGCCATTGGCCTTTTTGGCAACAAGGCACACTGTTGGCTCATATTCATCTTCCCGTCCACCATAACTCCCAGGTCCTTTTCTACAGCACTGCTACTTAGCTGATCGGTCCCCAGCCTGTAGCAGTGCATGGGATTTTTCCGTCCTAAGTGCAGGACTTTGCACTTGTCTTTGTTGAACCTCATGATGTTTCTTTCGGCCCAGTGTTCCAATTTGTCCAAGTCTCTCTGGATCCTGTCCCTGCCCTCCAGAGTATCTACCATTCCCCCCAACTTGGTGTCATCCGCAAACTTACTAAGCACGCAGTCTATTCCATCATCAAGATCATTCATGAAGATGTTGAATAGAACCGGCCCCAGGACCGATCCCTGGGGCACTCCACTCATTACCGGTTGCCAACCAGACATCGAGCCATTGATTCCTACCCGCTGAGCCCGTTGATCTAACCAGTTTTCGATCCACCTTACGGTCCACTCATCCAACCCATACTTCCTTAACTTGCCAACGAGAATGCTGTGGGAAACCGTATCAAAAGCCTTGCTAAAGTCAAGGTATATCACGTCAACGGCTCTTCCCGCATCCACAAATCCAGTCATCTCATCATAGAAGGAAATCAGGTTGGTCAGGCACGATTTGCCCTTGGTGAATCCATGTTGACTGTTCCTGATCACTCTATTTTCCTCCAAGTGTTTCAGGATGGATTCCTTGAGGACCTGCTCCATGATTTTCCCAGGGATTGAGGTGAGGCTGACCGGTCTGTAGTTCCCCGGATCCTCCTTTTTCCCTTTCTTAAAGATAGGTACTATATTTGCCTTTTTCCAATCCTCCGGGACCACCCCCGTTCGCCACGAGTTCTCAAAGATAATGGCCAGTGGCTCTGCAATCACTTCAGCCAACTCCCTCAGCACCCTCGGATGCAGTTCATCCGGCCCCATGGACTTGTGCACTTCCAATTTCATTAAGTGTTCCCTAACCTGACTTTCCATCACTGAGGGCCACTCTTCTCTCCAGTCCGCGTTACCCCGTGTAGTAGCTTGGGAGCTGGCCCGCCCTGTGAAAGACTGAAGTAAAAAAAGCATTGAGTACTTCAGCCTTTTCCGCATCATCCTCCACGAGGATGCCTGCCCCATTCAGTAAGGGACCTACACCACCTCTGATCCTTTTCTTGTTGCTGATATACTTATAGAATCCCTTTCTGTTATCCTTCACATCTCTTGCTAGCTGCAACTCCAATTGTCCTTTGGCCTTTCGGATTTGATCCCTGCAGTCCCGAGCAATATCTTTATACGCCTCCCTTGTCATCTGTCCAAGCTTCCACTTCTTGTAAGCTTCCCTTTTATGTTTCAGCTCCCCGCAGAGTTCCCTGCTAAGCCACGCTGGTCGCCGTCCACATTTGCTGTTCTTTCTGCACATCGGAATGTTATCTTCCTGTGCCTTTAACAGGGTTTCTTTAAAATACAGCCAGCTGTCTTGGACACCTTTCCCCTTCAGATCAGCTTCCCATGGGACCCTGCCCATCAGCTCCCTAAGGGAGCCAAAATCTGCTTTTCTGAAGTCCAGGGTGTGTGTTCTGCTTCTTTCCTTCCTTCCATTGATCAGGATCCTGAACTCTACCATCTCATGGTCACTGCTGCCCAGGTTGCCATTTACTTCTACTTCCCCGATCAATTCTTCTCTGTTTGTGAGCAATAGGTCTAGAGGTGCAAGGCCCCTAGTTGGTTCCTCCAGCATTTGTACTAGGAAGTTGTCTTCAATATTCTCCAAAAACTTCCTGGATTGCCTGTGCACTGCTGTATTATCTACCCAGCAGACATCAGGATAATTGAAGTCCCCCATAAGAACCAGGGCCTGCGACGATCTGGAAACTTCTGTTAGTTGTCCATAGAACGCCTCATCCACCTCCTCTTTCTGGTCTGGCGGTCTGTAGCAGACACCCACCACAACATCCCCCTTGTTGCATTCTCCCCTAAACTTAACCCACAAGCTTTCAACCATCTTGTTTCCACTTTCATAGTGGAGCTCCGAGCAGTCATACAGCTCTTTTACATATAACGCTACTCCTCCCCCCCTTTTTCCCTGCCTGTCCTTCCTGAACAATTTATATCCATCCATGGCAGTGCTCCAGTCATGCAAGTTATCCCACCACGTTTCTGTAAAATGTGTCTCCCTGTCTGACAAGGCACAACATTCCCCATCCCCTCCAGGTTCCCGTGGCTGAATATCAGGAGCCAGGGAACTCAGCAAACGGGAGTGGGAAGGAGGGTGGTGGAGCAGGAGAGTGGGGAGCAGGGGAAGGGTGGCAGGGGAACAGTGCAGCTGGATGGTGAGCCCCAGGAAAGGCAGCACAGTAGCTGCATTTTCCCAGGCTGTTCCAGCCCTGGGCCACATGCCTGAGCATGCCGCAAGGCAGGAAATTGAAAAAGGCTCTGGCCGGGTCCCAGCTTTTAGGTGCATACAAACCAGGTGGAGGAAGTTGGGGAATTCACAAGGCAAGCAGGTAGACTGCCTGGGGTGTGGTGCCATGAGCAGTGTCACACCAAACTAGCAGACCCAGCCAGCCAGGCTGCCGGCCTGTGCCTCCCCTGCAAATAGCCAAAGAGAAGACAACAGAGTGAACTGAAGAAAAGGCAGAGAATGCTGCTGCACTGTTCCCTACTCTCACCCCACAGCTCCTTCCAGGCTCCCAATCCCTCTCCAGGGGAGACAAAGCAGAAAGGACAACAGCCAAAACCGAGTAAGCCCACTCTTATAGGAAAGGTAGAGTCCAAACTAAAAACGCAGCATTACTGGGCCGACAGTAAAGGGGACAGAACTGAGGGGACAGGGTTTATTACTGGCTGGAGGGGAGGAAACCCCACCTAACACTTGCCACCTGGGCCAGGGGAGGGCGCAGAAGGGCTGTTATCCCCAGCCCGCCCTGTCATATGTTGCATAGTGCGGTATGATCTGTATAACTTTGCTTTCACTCCTGCCAGGTAATTGTGTGGTTTGATGCAAAATGTGCCATGCAAGCAAGGTTCCTTTCTGAATGCTCATAAACATGCTCTGCATTATTATGG
This sequence comes from Pelusios castaneus, assembly GCA_007922175.1. NCBI lineage: Eukaryota > Metazoa > Chordata > Testudines > Pelomedusidae > Pelusios > Pelusios castaneus. The sequence goes on from ML686057.1 coordinate 395,478, forward strand.
GATCATGTTTCCTGCAGCATTACATATGTGTGTGTATAGATCAATAGATCTGAAACATCCCAGGTATTTCATATGGCTCTGGGTGGAGTCTCTCTCACAGCATGAAAGCTGATGAGATTGGATACACTACAAAAGATAATGTAAATAACAAAGAGAATCACCTAACAGGGAGAAGGGAACAAAGAATCTCAGAGAGTCACACCTGGAAAACGGGAGGGGATGGAAAGTTTGATAACAAGACACTTGGAAGTGTGAAATAGCTTTTTTCTGGGGCCCTACTTTTAAAAATCTGGTCCAAGAAGCATCATTAAAATCATGGGTGTTAGAGCCTCTTATACCAGGGTTGACTTTTGCTTAAGGTAATTGGTATGATGATCTGCAGTTGCAAAATGCTTACAGGGGCTAGCCTTTGCATTTGAAACTTTTACTTTAAGCCTGCATAAATAACAAGCATTAGTCTACTGTGGCTTTTTCAACACAGGCCAAAACTGAAGCACATAAAATAACATGATTTCTAGCAGGTAAAAATAAGCTTCACTCATAATCTCTCAATAGAATCTCAAATCTTAGGATTTTTTCCCCAGGCCCTGGCATTTGCTCCCCTGCCAGCCTGGGAAGTGGGAGAAAGGGGACTCCATTTGAAACCCATCTCCCTTCAGACTTGGGGAGGGTGAAGATCCCTAAGAGGATCAAAGCTGAGGATGGGGGAGCTGTACTGTGGCTTCAGGGTGGGGGACAGCTGATGGAGGTTGGGGGACTGAACTGATCCCTGAATTAAAGGGGTTTGATTGGGGACAGAACTGAGGGGATAGGGTTAATTAATGGACAGAGTGTGAGGGGGCAGAGGTGGGGGACAGGTCCTGCACTAGGGGCCAAAATCACCTTCCAATACCTGAGGGAGAGAGAGCAACCCTAAATTGTTACATACTCACACCCTGGGATGGGCAGGAGGAACTCAAAACACAAGAAAGTAGTTTAAAAACAACTCCATTTCCTCCAGTCACTTTCCACCCCCTGCTTAATTAACAACAAACAAACAAGAAAACCACATTTCAAAGCCCATTGGAATGGGCTATCTAGGGAGGTGGTAGAATCTCCATCTTTGGAGATTTTTAAGGCTCAGTTAGACAAAACCCTGGCTGGGGTGATTTAGGGGAAGTGGTCCTGCTTTTTAGCAGGGGGTTGGACTAGATGACCTCGTGAGGTCCCTTCCAACCAGTGTTCCCTCTAAGCTGCGCGGGCGCACGGCCGCACAGCGGCCGTCGCACCCCCCGTGCAGCAGTGAGGGACCCCCGCGCAGCCCGGCAGCCCCCGCTGCTCCCTCCAACGCCTGGGGCCACGGCTTTGCCGCGGCACACCCGGCCTGCGCCCGGCCTCTGGGCTGGCCCTCCCCGCCCTCAGGGTGGGACAGGCAGGCTCAGGCTCGGGTCCGGAGCACGGGCCTGCCTGCCCCACACGGCCGGAGCAGAGGGGTGGCTGCAGCAGCGGCGGGCTCCCGGGCTCCCACCCGCCGTCTGCCTCCTTCCCGGGGCCGGGGCCGGGCTAATCCTCGGCCTCCCAGCACCGGGCCGGGATCAGCCTCCGGGGCTGGGGTCTGCTCCCCCCCCCACACCTGCGGCTTCCCAGGGCCGCGGTAGGGTCCTCCCCCGCCGGCGGCCTTGGCTTGCTTCTTTCTTTCTCTTTTCCTTATTTGTCTTCCTCTTTTTCTTTCTCTTCTTTCCTTTCTCTTCTTTCCTTCCTTTTTCTTCTCTTCCTTCTTTTTTCTTTCTTTCTTTCCTCTTCCTTCCTCCTTCTTTCTCTTCCTGTTTCCTCTTCTTTCCTTCTTTTTCTCTTTCTTTGCTTCCTTCCTTTCTCTTCCTTCTCTTTTTTCTTTCTTTCTTTCCTTCTTTCTCTTTCTTTGCTTCCTTCCTTTCTCTTCCTTCCTTCCCCTTTCTTCTTTTCTTCTTTTTCTTCCTTCTTTCTCTTCCTTCCTTCTTTCTCTCCCTCTCTCTTCCTTCCTTCTTTCTCCCTTTTTCTTTCCTTCTTTCTCTCCTTTGCTTTCTTTTTTCTTTCCTTTTCTCTTCTTTGCCTTCCTTCTTTTTTCTTTTTTCCTCTCTCTTCCTTTCTCTTTTTTCCTTCTTTGTCTTCCTTTTTCTTTCCTTCTCTTCTTTCCTTCCTTTTTCTTCTCTTCCTTCTTTTTTCTTTCTCTCTCCTCTTCCTTCCTCCTTCTTTCTCTTCCTGTTTCCTCTTCTTTCCTTCTTTCTCTCTTTCTTTGCTTCCTTCCTTTCTCTTTCTTTCTTTCTTTCTTTCTTTCTTTCTTTCCTTCCCCTTTCTTCTTTTCTTCTTTTTCTTCCTTCTTTCTCTTCCTTCCTTCTTTCTCTCCCTTTCTCTTCCTTCCTTCTTTCTCTCCCTTCCTTCTCTTTTTTCTTTCCTTCTTTCTCTTTCTTCCTCTTTCTCTTCCTTTCTCTTTTTTCCTTCTTTGTCTTCCTTTTTCTTTCCTTCTTTTTTCTCTCTTCTTTCCTTCCTCTTCCTTCTTTCCTCTTCTTTCCTTCTCTTTCTTTTTCTCTTCCTTCCTTTTTCTCTCTCTCTCTTCCTTCCTTCCTTTTTTAAAAAAAACTTTAAAAAAATAATTTTAAATAAAAACCTTTCTAAAAATTAAATTTCAATTCAAAATTCATTCAAATTCAATTAAACACAATTAACTAATTCTATTTACAATTACTTTAACTTCAATTAATGCCTATAATTTCTTCCGTATGAGTTTGCACAAAAATTTTATTCAGAAAAAGTTTTGCACACGGCTTGAAAATTTTGCACACAAGCCGCCAAACCTTAGAGGGAACATTGCTTCCAACCCTATGATTCTATGAAAGCACAGAATAAATTTTAGGTGTACCTTATGGTCTGCAGAATTCATAAATAAGGTCATCATTGGCACTCCTGGCTGGGGGATGATCCCCAGGCCACCCACCCCTCAACTGTCCTCACTGTATAGGTGGGGGGGAAGTGACCAGTCCCCACCTGCCACCCTGGAGAAGAGGGGAACGATTCCCAACCTACAACTTGCTGCTGCTCTGGCTGGTCACCAAGTCACCTACCCATGGGGCAGGGGATGATCCCCAGCCTGCTCCCCAGACCCACTGGACTGATCTGGGGATTGATGCCCCTGCTCCCACCTTCAGGTTCCCCCTCCCCCCACACACACACAGTACTTACTGGTGCTGTGTAGAAGAAGCTGCTCCTAAATAAAACAGGATGGAGGGGAGTCAGCTGCGTGGCTGAGTGGGTGCAGCCGGGGAGAGAGGATTTAAAGTTCCCTCTTCTCTCCCTGCTAGGTGAGTGAGCTACAAGCTGCAGCTGGCTCTGTTCCCAGCTTAGCTCCGCCTCCCCTGCAAACAGGCTGTCTGCTCATGTGCCGGCTGGGGAAAATAGATCCAGGACTCAGGCTATTCTACCCGGGCCGACGCCCTGTGAGCCCAATGGCAATGACGCCTCTGATGGCCGGGCAGGGCCGACAGGAGCCCTGCGCTGCGGCTTCTTTTTATCCTGCTGGCCACACTCCCCAGCAGGGAAGCACAGCCAGTGGGGGCCTGGAGCCGCGACACATAGCTCTTGTGGCCCTGGCCCTCAGGCCGTGCTGGGGGGCAGGGACAGTGTGGGGAGCCTGAGCGGTGCCACGTGCCCCTCAGGATTGGCCTGCATGCCAAGTTTGGCATGCATGCCAGGGGTTGCCAACCCCTGCCCTAGAATTTCCCCAAATTTATTCCTATAGCATGTCTTTTAGACAAACATCCAATCTTGGCTTTAAAATGCTAGGAAGACAACAGAGTCTTGTGGCACTTTTAAAGACTAACAGATTTATTAATCGCATGAGCTTTCGTGGGAGAAAATCCCACTTCGTCAGACGCTTTGAAGATAGGAAAGTTACAGAGTGGGAGGAAATTAAATGCAGGGGAGTGTATGACATAGCATCAAGTCAGGCTGTAACAGCAAATCAAAGTAGGTGTTAGGATTCAAAACACTGGGGAACAGCACATAGAGGAGGGGGGAGGTCAATTCACTTGATGTAATGCGAGAAAAATCCATAGTCCCTGTTCAACCCCAAGGCAACTGAGTCAAATTTGCATATAAGTTCGAGCTCTGCAGACTCTCTCTGAAGCTGTGATTTGTTATTCATCTGTGTCAACACAGCTATTAACAAGTCGTTAAGGGAGTGAGCAGGGAGGTTGAAGTGTTCCCCTACAGGTTTTGCAGTATTGCAATTTCTGATGTCAGATTTGTGTCCATTGATTCTTTGGCGCAGAGACTGTCCTGTCTGTCCAATATATAAGGTAGAGGGGCATTTCCGGCACATGATGGCATAAATCACATTGGTGGATGAGCAGGTGAACGAACCCTTGATGGAGTAGGTGGCATGATTAGGCCCTGTGATGGTGTCATCAGTGTAGATATGAGGGCAAAGTTGGCAGCGTGGTCTGCTGCAGGGCTGTGTTCCTGCTTTAGTGTTTCTGCTCTGTGATCTGTAGTTGCTGGTAAGTATCCTTTTAAGATTAGGGGGCTGTCTGAAAGCAAGGAGAGGTCTGTCTCCCAAGGCTTGAGAGAGTGAGGGATCATCTTGTAAAATAGGCTGTAGATTTTTGATGATGTGTTGAAGAGGTCTGGCTTGGGGGTTGTAGGTGACGACCAGTGGCGTTCTGTTGTTTGATTTGCTGTTACAGCCTGACTTGATGCTATGTCATACACTCCCCTGCATTTAATTTCCTCCCACTCTGTAACTTTCCTATCTTCAAAGCGTCTGACGAAGTGGGATTTTCTCCCACGAAAGCTCATGCGATTAATAAATCTGTTAGTCTTTAAAAGTGCCACAAGACTCTGTTGTCTTTCTACAATAGACTAACACGGCTACCCCTTTGGAATTTAAAATGCTAGTGAGGGATAATCTATCATGACTCTTGGTAAATTGTACGATTGGTTAATTACCATCCGTCAAAAATGTAAGCCTTATTTCCAGTCTGAATTTGCCTAGCTTCATCTTCCAGCCATTGGGATGTACTATACCTTTTCTCTGTTAGACAGAAGAGCTCATTAGTAAATAGTTATTGCCCGAAGAAGATACTTAACTACAATCAAGTCAGCCCTTCTCTTTATGAAGATAAATAGATTGAGCACTTTGACCCTATTCCTGTAAGGCATGTTTTCTAATCCTTTAATCATTCTGGTGGCTCTTCTCTGAACCTTCCAATTTACCAACATCCTTCTTGAATTGTGGGCGCCAAAAGTGGAAACACACTATTCCATCAGGAGTCAAACCAATGCCAAATACGGAGGTAAAACAAGAGAGGGTTACTCACCTTGTGCAGTAACTGAGGTTCTTCAAGAGGCGTGGCTTTGTGGGTGCTCCACCTTAAGTGTTGGTGCGTCCTCACATTGTCAATTGGAGATTTTTTCTAGCAGTGCTCATCTGGGTCGCACATGCGCCATGGCTTTCTCTCAATGCTGTTGGTACCCTTTTTGGCACACAAGCATGACCCAAGCCTCTCAGTTCCTTCTCTACCAGGAAACCCAACATGTGACTCCAAAGTAGAGGGGAGGAGGATGGGTGGTGAAGCACACACAGTGACACGCATCTCGAAGAACCTCTGTTACTGCACAAAAGGAGTAACCCTCTCTTCTGTGAGTAGTGTCCCTGTAGGTGTTCCACCTTAGATGACTTCCAAGCAATACCCCTAATTGATTGGAGGAACTTCAGAGTTGTTAGGCTGTATCGATGAGAGTACGGAGATGCATGTCTGACCACATAGGTGGTCACCACCATTTGACCAAATATTTGTGGACATGCTCAAACAGTCGTGGTTGGGCTGTTTTGTGTAGAGGACAGAAGCTCTACTATTGTGTTGATCCTTTGGCTCAGTAGGAATGCCCTGGCTGTGCAAGAGTGAAGATATGCACTGATGAATTGTATGTGCTGGACTGGTCGTAGGGTGGATGTTCTGGTGTTTATCATAAGTCCTAGGTTTTTGAATAACATTGTGAATCTCACTGACTGTATAGCTTCCTCTTGGCTGTGAGCCTTTATCAGGCAGTCATCCAAGTGAGGGAATATGGTGACTCACTGTTTTCATAGATGCACCACCATGACTGCAAGGTGTTTGGAAAAAACCTTTGGGGCAGTGGAGAGGGGCCAATGGGCAACATCATATATTGGTAGTGATTGGCTCCAAGGGTAAATCTTAGGAATCTCTTGTGATGAGGATGAATCAAAATGTGGAAATATGAGTGTTGGAGGTCAAGGGCTGAGAACTAGTCACCCTGTTCCAGAGATAGGATAATTGTGGTCAAGGTTACTATTCTGAATTTTTGAGCTCTTACTAATTTGTTTAGCTTCCTGAGGTCCAGGATTGGGCTCCAACCATTTGTTTTCTTTTGGCTCAAGAAGTAGAGGGAATAAAATCCTTTGCCCATGTATTGTGGGGGGAACATGTTCTATAGCCCCTATTTGTAGCAGGTGATGGACTTCCTGCTGTATTAGTTGTTTGTGAGATGGGTCCCTGAAAGGGGACTGGTAATGGGTATGAGGTAGGTATGGAAGTAAAGGGGATGGTGTATCCTGATTTGATACACAACGCTGCATAAGTTGCCACTCTTAACTGTAAAGTTGACGAGGTATAAACTTTTCTGCTCATGAAATCCACCCTCTTAACTTCTTTGTTGTGGGACGTAGATCTATTAAAGTGTTGTTTACTCCTCTGATTAGCAGCTTCCCCTACTTGGGAGTTAGGTGAAAGATTAGTAAAGAGATATTCAGAGTCTTTGTTGGGGACATAATATTTTTTGTCGGCCCTCTCGCAGGTGAGAGAAATGGTGGTGTGTATTTGCTAGATGTCATTGGTGGGTTCTAATAAAGTATCATCCATAGGGAGAGTGATTCTTGAAGGAGCCTTTGTTTGCAGTATCTTTAGTAGCCTATGGTGAGATTCCGCTACTTCCTGTAGTGGAATCTCTAGGCTATCTGCTACCCTTTTAAAAAAGATTTTGAAATTGTTAGAAGATGTTCACAATGGTGGGGGTTCAGAGGAATTATGGCTTCATCTGGTGAGGATGATGAATTATGTGGAACTGAATGTGTGTCTCATTGCACACTGTCTTTAATGTCCTCAGTTATCTCCAGTTCTGTTGGTGTTGGAGTGGGTCTGGCAGGAAATACGAGCCTATGTGCCCAGGAGGTAGTTGGTCTGCTGAGCTGGACAGAGTAAGAGGACCATGCATCCCATCCAGGCCAATTGGTTTGATAGGAAAGCAGAGGGCCATACCATGGGGGTCCACTCTACGGATAGGGAGGAATGTGGAGATGTTGATGTTCTCTGTCGTGTTGCGTTGTGGGAGAGGGGAGAAGGTGACTTATTCCCCTTCAAAGTCATTGTCACTTGAAAATGCCCTCTTGTGAGGACGGTGCTGGTGATTTGTGGGTACTGTACAGAGGAGAGATAGGAGATGAAGTTAGGAACTACTCTCCGGGGCCATGATGTTTTCATTTTTCATTACGCTTGTATGGTGCTGATGTCACCAGCGCCATGTCTAGTGCCAATGCTGTCACTAGTGCTAGGGCCAGATTAAGAGGCCCCGGCCTGCCCACAACTGTGGGCCCCCTGGCTTGGGTCCTCAGCCCCCCAACATTGTGACCCCCCCACTTGAGGCCCCAACCCCCCGCATGATGGCCTGCAGGCAGGCCAGTGCTGGGGGGGGGGCGTTGGGGTCAGAGGTCACCCTCTGTAGTGCTCCCATCCTGGCCCAGTCTGGCTGGTCTGCCCCCAGAGGCAGGGCCAGCTGGTATGTGGTGAGGCTTCCGATGAAGCCCTCCAGGGCCCCAGTCCATGGAAGGCAGTGACAGAGGCTACACCGTGTACCAGCCAGCCCCGCCCCCAGAGCGCAGCAAACATGCACCAGTCTGCCCCACCCCTGGGGGCAGACCAGCCGGCACAGGGGCGGAGCGGAAACACCACCGAGTCCAGCCTCTGGCGCACTGGCAGAGGTCCTCCAGGCCCATGCCAGCTTGAGCGGGGGCCAGATCAAGGAAGGGGCCTTAGGGATTGCACTCTAGGATCCCCCTGTAGCCCAGGGCTCCAGTCGCTATAGCCCCTGCGTTGACCTGGCCCTGGCCAGAGCCAGGAGACCATCTGTGCTCTCTCTCAGAACCAAGGTGCTGGTCAGCTTGGGGGGGGAAGGGGGAGATCAGGTTGGTGCTGGCGGAGGTGCAGGTGCGGTGGGTATCTGCCATGTCACTACTTGGTTAGTGGCAGTTGTAGATGTCATGATCACCGTCAGCACTAATGGCTCTGTTGGTGTTGGCAAGGTGGCGGTTTTCGTGACCTTATGAATTGTTAATTTTATTGGTGTCAGATGAGTTGATTTCACCTTGTACTCTGTACCAGAGATAGAAGTCTTTTTAGACCTGTGCTGGACTGAGTACCTGAGGATCCAACAGTCTCTTTGGTATCAGTTGCTGTGGTGGATGAACTGGGAGATCTCCTTGTGATGGGATGCACATCCGTGCAGTTCTAGGGCATGACCTGTATAACTTTTCTGTTCAGTTTTGCAGTATAATTGTGTGATTTGATGCCAATTACGCTATACCAGGTTCCGTTGTGAATGCTCAGAACGTGTTCCACGTGGTTGCCATGGGGCCATGTTTCCTACAGCAACATGTATGTACAGATGTGAAGCATGATACAGGGTTCAGATTCTCAGGACTCTCTCTAGCACAGTGGCTGGAGATTTACCTGTCAAAGGGAATGCTAATACCCTCCCTGGCTCAGGTAGAAGAGAAGAGAATCTCACAACAGGACAGTGAGGGGAGGGGCTGTCTGCAGTTTGTTAAAACAAAGACACAGAGACTGTGAAGGGGGAGAAGCTGCAGGCTTTCGGCCTGAGAAGACACCATCTTGCAACCAACTTCAAGCAAGATCGGGGCCCTGCCTGAGAACAGGCAGAGAATGGCTGTAAAACATCAAGCAGCCGAACACCATGTGCATAATCTTGGACTCTGAGGTCAGTTTAGGTAGAGATGTAAGAGTAGCATGCAGCTTATACCTTTTATTTGATAGTGGTCACTCCTGACTCATTTATAGTATGGCTCGGCCTTGATTGGCCATGTTCTCACTTGAAATCAGACTCTGATCAATAAACTAGTAGTTGTTTTACCTAAAGCTGTGTGGTCTTTAGAGGGTGTGGGTGTGGGAGGCTGGGCACAATCCACTTCTTTGTTAAGTGGACGGACTTGAGACTAAGGTGATTGGGAGTGGGTCCCAATCCCTGTAAGGCAGTGGCTCCCAGTGTAGTGTCTGGGGCTGGGCGTGCTTGCTTGGGGACCAAAGCCTGTGTGGCTGGTGGATTTACACCCACTGCCTGGGACCAATTACACGCTGGTGGCTGGTGTGGACTGACTCAGGAGTGAGTGGTCACCCAGCAGAGCGGGGTGAATTGGGGTTCAGGAGCGGGGTTCAAGTGGTCATAGCAGCACACCAGACTGGATTTGGGGAGCAGCCTGTCACACTCCTCCTCTTGTGAGACCTATGAAGTAGGGTGAGGTGTCTTTTTGTCATGGTCTTCTCTTCTGAGACCTGTTTATCTTGTCCTTGATCAGAGGTAGGTGTAAGGGACCGTTCCATGAAGAGTAGTTTGAGACGCAAGTCCCTAACCTTCTTGAGAGTAAGGGTACACTGTTGACTCATATCCCGCTTCGTATCCACTTAAACACCCAGGTCCTTTTCTGCTGATCTGCTGCCTAGTTAACCAGTCCCCAGTCTGTAGAAGTGCATGGGATTCATCCGTCTTAAGTGCAGGACTCAGCACTTGGGCTTGTTGAACCTCGTCAGATTTCTTTTGGCCCAATCCTAAAATTTATCTAGGTCACTCTCTGTCCTATCCCTACCTTCCAGTGTATCTATCACTCTCCCCAGCTTAATGTCATCTCAAATTCCCATCACAATCCCTATTCAGCACGTCTAACTACAGTATCCTTCAACACTCAGCCTTTTCTCCAGGGATCGAAAGATGATGCAATCTCCTAGTCAGAGACCTAGCTTCCCATGAGCTGAGCTAGGCCCCACTTCCTTTGTCGTCTTTTCCGTGTTTTTACCTAGTCTCCCCAGCTGGTGGAATAAGTAGTTCCATGGCTCATCAAACCCAGTCTACTTAGGAAATTAAATATTCTCCTGTTCCATCAGGCTTTCTTGGTGGTGTTAATTAACACTTAAGTGATTGATGTGCTGGGTCAGCTACTAGTTCTCAGCACTGTCACAAGCACATACCATCTAACACAGTTCAGCAAGAGTGGAGTCAGCAGAGTGGAGTCACACTAAATTAATTGGCATATCTTTCAGTAAAAATCATGCAGTCTACTCCACTGTTTCTGCATATGAGGATGCCAACCCAGCAGAACTTCTCAAAAGAGTATCACAAGTAAAACAAGTCATCCTCTGTAACTAATCAAAGTCATACTGCTGCAACTGTATAATCCATTGCTGCAGCCTCACGCTCAGCAGGTGCCTTATTCTGGGCAGCTTCCGAAAGGATGTGCTGGCCCAACAGAGCCTATATTCAATCTCCACATTAAAGTTGGCTGCCTGGGAGAGGTTAACATACACTGTCTCCATTAAATAAAACTTGAGCTCTCTGAACAATGCTTTAGACATTCCCTTCTATTATAGCCACAACTGAGGTGTCCAGTGCAAATCCATGTGTAATATCAAGCTGTAAGCACATATCATTGAACAATTGCCATGGATGGATATAAATTGTTCAGGAAGGACAGGCAGGGAAGAAGTGGGGGAGGAGTAGTGCTATATGTAAAAGAGCTGTATGACTGCTCGGAGCTCTACTATGAAAGTGGAAACAAGATGGTTGAAAGTCTGTGGGTTAAGTTTAGGGGAGAATGCAACAAGGGGGAACATGAACGTGGATCTATGTGGATATGGTCACACCAGAAAGAGAACCTAATCCCTTTGTACAGGTAAATCTTTCTAGAAGAGTTCTTTCTACTGTTAATTAACATGTTCCTGACTTCAGATGAGTATTGTAATTCTTCTGACGAGAACCATCTATCATCCACGCTGTGAGGTGCAGTCTTCGGATATCTGGATGTGGAGCTGGATTATGGAGTTGATAAAGAAGGTTGCATCATAGTGGCAACTTGATTGGTTGGCAAATTGAGAGATAGAGTAGGTCTGAGTACCATGTCTGTCTTGGTCAGGCTGAGTATTATCAAGGCTTTGTCCAACTTGATCTTGTGAAGGACTTTGTGAAGTAGAGGAATTGCGGGAAAGGCATAGCATAGTCCTTTGTTCCATGTTATTAGAAATGCATCTCCCATGGAACATTTGCCCACCCCTACTCTGGAACAATAGAGATGGCACTTGCGGTTTTCTTTCACGGTGAACAAGTCTATTTGTGATTTGCTCCATACTCAGAATATCTTCTTGAGGACAATGTTGTCTAGTTGCCATTTGTGAGTGGGCAGGAAACGCCTGCTCAGATTGTCTGCTAAGGTGTTCTGCATGCCTGGGAGGTAAGCAGCCGAGATGCTTATGTTGTGCTTTATGTACCAGTTCCATAGTTTTGCTGATTCTGCACAGAGTGGGTGGGATCTGGCATCCCCATGGCGGTTTATATAGAGCATGCAGGCAACATTGTTTGTCATAATGTTGACAGATTTGTTCTTTATACATGGGAGGAAATGCCTGCAGGCATTTCAGACCGCACGAACCTCTAGCATGTTTATGTGCAGGAAAGATTCCTGTTCCGACCACTGACCCTGTGTCGTTCGATGCTGCATATGCAGTCCCCAGCCAACAAGTGATGTGTCCGTGAATTCCACACCCCCTAGGAGGTTCTGTTGTGCAGTCCACCACGTTAGGGTGTGTTTGATTTCTGTAGGTATAACAACGGATTTTTGGAGAGAATGTCTGCTTGGTTTGTACACCAAAGCAAGCCACATCTGAAGAGCATGCATGTGCAGGTGGGTGTGGGGCACAACAAACGTTGATGCTGCCATAGGTCTTAATAGTTGGAGCACTGTGCAGACAGTTACAGAGGGGGATGACATTAATTCCCTTATCAAATTTTGAATGGTTGTAAATCCCTCTCGTGGAAGAAAGGCTTTGGCTAATGTTGAGTCCAGTTCTGCACCTATGGACTGAATGTGCTGTGATGGTTCTAAAGTTGACTTTTCCATGTTTATTCTAAGGCCTAAGGCCTGGAAGGTTTGTGCTCTGAAATGTGTCATGGTTTTTGCCTGAGAAAAGATGGGGGCCTTTATAAGGCAATCGTTGAGGTAAGGGAATGTCACTATACCTTGTCTGCGGAGATGTGCTATGATGACTGCTAGGACCTTTGAGAAGACTCTGGGCGCCGTGGATAGGCCAAATGGCAGAAGTTCGTACTGAAAATGTTGACTTGCTATTGTGAATTCTAGGAATCGCCGACGAGCTGGGTGGATCGTAACATGAAAGCAGGCGTCCTGGAGATTGAGGGACGAGAACCAATCTTCTCGCTGCAGTGCAGGTATTATTGTGTTTCGGGTTACCACCTTGAATTTTTGTTTCTTTATGTATTTGTTTAGGGATCTTAAGTCCAGAATAGGCCTCCAACCTCCTGATTTTTTTCAGTACAATGAAACAACGGGAGTAGAAACCCCTTCCTATATAGTGAGGCAGTACCCATTCTATGGCGCCTATCTGAAGATGTTCTACCTATCAGAAGAGAAGTCATATGTGAGTTGGGTCCCTTAAAAGGGATGGGATGGGCTAGTGGAGAGGAGGGGTTGATAGAAACGGAATAGTGTAACCAAGATTGATGATTTGTAAGACCCACTTGTCCATTGTTATGGATGACCAGGTGTTGTAAAAGGGCCTGAGGATGAATTTGAATCGAGTCTGATGGGGCATTGCAGGTGCAAGGAGGTTCCTCAAACCCTTGACCAAAGGTTCAGAATTGTGGTTTGTTATGAGGTGGTTGGGACGAAGTTGATGGCTGTTGCTGATGATGTCTTCAACGTTGGGGATGTTGTCTCAACTGTTGGTTATTTTGCCTGTAACAGTTTTACAAAGGGTATCTACATTGATAAGGTTGGAATCTGTATTGATATTGATTTCATCTGGTAGATGGGGTGTAAATACCTAGAGTACTTAAAGTTGCTCTAGAGTCTTTCACTGACTGAAGAATGCCAACGGTTTTTCTGCAAACAGGTGGGATTGTCAAAGGGCAGGTCTTCAATTTTAGTTTGCAGGTCTCTGGGCAGGCCAGAACTATTGAGCCATGAGGCCCTGCGCATTATTATTGCCTTGGCAATTGCTCTGGCAGCAGTATCTGCTACATCAAGTGATGCCTGTAAAGATTTATGAGCAACCAACTAGCCCTCAGAAAGTAATTTGTTATATTGTTCTCTTTTATTTTCAGGGAGGTCATCAGCGAAGAGTGACAGCTTTTCTTAGATGCCGGGGTCATAATTAAAGAGAAGTGCTTCATAGTTTGACACTCTGAGCATTAAAGTAGAGGAAGAATAAATCTTTCTACCTAATAAATCGATTCGAGTCTTTTCCGGTTTTTGTCATATGGTGTTGACCTGTGAGTTGTCTGTTTTGCCCTTTGGGTGGCAGCATCAATCACAAGTGAATTTGGATTATAATGGGTAAACAGAAATATCCCTTTTTTGGGAGATATGAAATATATATTTTTCTGTCATTACGTTTGTTAGTGGGAGGGACCGATGCTGGTGTGGACCATATTAATTTGGCTGGTTCTATAAAAGCTGTGTCCATTGAAATTGCAATTTTAGAGGAGCTGGTCACATGAAGAATTTTTAACAACTTGTGTTGTGACTCCTTGACTTCCTCTAGAGGAATGTCTAAGTCACAAGCAACGCTTTTGAAAAGATCATTAAAAACTCTGAGATCATCAGTAGTAGATGTTGAGGAGGGCACAACAACTTCATCAGGTGAAGAAGACGATTCATGAAGGTCTGGGGAAGCATCTGGATATATGGATGAAGCATCTGCTTGGGAGCATGATGCTGCTTGAGACAACTCCTGAAGTAGATGGTCTATTGGAAGGGAAAAGTGGTGGGATAGAAGCTAGCAGTGGATGGTAGTGTCTGTAGTCGGAGTAATATTGGTCCCAATGCATTTGATATGGTGGCGGAGGATGGTACCATGGACATGTGACGTAATGACGTGGAAGATGCCTCCCAGAGTGAAAATGTTAGCTAGATGGTATGCGTGGTCTAGCTGGGGAGGAATGTTCAGATGAAAACTGAGCATCCTGTGCATACTCATGCGCAGAAAGAGAAGAGCGATAGGGTGAACCAGACTCCTCTGATGCATAAGAAAGTCCAGATGCAATCGATCTGAGAGAGTGTTCTGTGTGCCTCTGTTTGGATTTCTTCTTGCTTAAGTGGTTATCCTTGGTAACTGAACCTGGAAGTCAAGTATGTGGGTGTGGTTCCATGATCGGTGCTGTCCCAGGCTCCAAAAGTGCTGAGTGGGGAGCCACGCCTCTGGCAGACAGTGCCGCAGCTGGAGTTGCGGAGGTCAGCACAGGTGCCGGTGCCATGAACGACAGCGTCAATGCAGTTGGTGCTGTCAGTGCTGTTGTGTGTTGCAGCACCGCAGTCTGTGCTGAGACGTGGCAAGGTACCGTGGCAGAGGATGGCTCCATAGCAGCCACTCACGGGTGGTTAGAGTGCCTCGATTTTTGCAAGGAGAGCATGTTAGGGCAGTGGTTCTCAAACTGGGGGGCATGTCCCCTAGAGGGGCATGAAAAAAATCTAAGGGGGGGGCACGAGGCTATGAAATTTTCATAGCAAAAAATTTTTGCATCAAGAAAACCTAATGAGAAAAACTAATGAGAACTGAAGAAAACTGAAGAAAGGTAAGGTAACAAGGCTTTTTTTTTTTTTTTTTTTTTTTTGGAGTTTGAGAGAACTGCTGAAGATGCTCCATCTCAGACTGGTGGTTGAGAAGGAATGGTGGGCTTTGGCCATGCATGTACCCAGCAGAGCGCGCCAATGGCTCCCGGGTCAACATCGGCGCATGCACAGCCTGACCACTTACACTGCCATGTAAGTCTATGATCCTGGGCACCGTGGGACACGACACCACAAGTGGAGCAGCCACAGGGACATCACTCAATGAAGAAAGAATCAGAACAGAATCACCAGTGTCACTTGTGGCCGCATCAAAAGAGAACTTGGTCTTTGGGAGTCGACCATAAATATCAGTGCCATCATACCCTGAGCATGATGCATGATTGGCACATAGTTCAAAAAATTCCTAATAAGGTATCCAGTCAACAGTTGAAGGATGTACAGGCAGCATGTGTTACAAAATAGAAGCATTCATCACCATAGTGTTACACCCTGATGCACCCCAGAACAGCAATCCCAAAAACAAACAAACAAACAAACAAACAAACAAACAAACAAACAAACAAAAAACTAGATAAGATATGTAGATAGGTTGTCAATCTAAACAGGTAATAACCACAAATTGGCTAGGTCAACAACATGATAAAAACAAACATTTCAAACAGCAGACAGGTAGCAGCAGGCCCTAAGTAGCTTCTCCCTGCAAAAGAAAGGGGAACAGGAACACTGTGTTCAGGGAGCAAGAACCAAGAACCAAAAAGAGAAACAATCAAGAAGACAACACACGCCCCATTAGGTATGACCCATTAGGTAACCTGGGAGACAGAGGTAACAAAGGCTTGTGGTGAGGGAACAACTTTGTGAACACTGTGATCCTTATACAAACATCTTTCTTTTTGTCTCAGCAAAGAACCTAGAAGACCCAAATAATGCATGTACCTGTTTGATTACCACACTTACGGAATACCCAGATCTGCTGATTTCTTAGGAACTAAGCAAAGAAGATGATTCAATGATACTGTTTGTTTTAGCTCTTGACCTGTGATACATTGCAAGCATCAAATGCCAGGCACCAACAAATGTTTAGTCTTGGCCACCTTTTTTCTTAGAACTGAAGGTTCCAGTTCTGCAGAGCATAGGCGCTGAGTTTTGGTTTTCCCAATGGGCGTCCTAACCCTGCCTCCCAAAAGCTACACCCCCCAAGACCCCATCCCACTCTGCATCTGAGGCTCCACTCCAATGCCATCCCCAAGTCACCCACACCCTCTCCCTAAACAACCTCCCCTGAGCACTTCCCCCTGTGTTTGCTTCTTTCTGCTTCCTCCTTCCTTAAGGGCAAGGTGTGTGTGTTTGGGGTAGAGCTGTGCCAGTTCTGTGAGGGAGGCTATTTTCAGCATATTTATAACCTTTCATATTCTAGTTATTGAATATGTGTTTGTTACATGTACTCAGATTATTTTTCAGAGTAATTTACTATTGTAATCCCTTAGTGTTCCCATCAGATGCATATAGACACTTGTTATTTATATGTAAACATATTCAAAAACACATTCAATATTGAAAAAAGGAAAAACATAGTATAGGCACACCTCCCACCCACAGAAACACTGAGTTCCATCTTCCACTGTTCATCACTCATCACAAGCAGAGCTGCCATTCTCCCCTCCATGCCCATCATCCTAAAGACTTCTACGTGAAACTGTGGTCCTGCTGAAGTTAATAGAAAACTTCTGTTAACTTCAATGGGATCAGGGTTTGACCCCATCTTTTTTTCCATGCTTAATGCTACTTAAAATCCTATTGCTTATAATAATGCTTGTAAATCTTTTGCCATTTAACTTTGTCAAACAAAATGATTCATTTACAGTCTGCTTTGTTTTTCCATTATTTCTTTTCCTTCACTCCTCTCTTCTTCCTTTCACTCCCCTGATTAACTCTTCTGTTCTATCTTCCTGATTCTAATCCCTCCTTCATTTCTCCCATTCTTTTCTATCATCCTGTTGCACTAGGTCTCCAACCCTCACTTCCCATTCCATTCCCTCCCCTTTGCCTCACTCCCCAATCTAGGCTCCCTTCTGAGGTCTTCCTGCCCTGAGGTCCTTCACTCCCCACTCCTGTTTTCTCTTGCTTCTTCCCCATCTGCTCAGCTTCTGTTGGTCCCTGTGTCCAGCCCCCATGTGGCTCCCCCAGGTGGTGGCAGCCAGTGGGGCCTCCCCCTCTTGGCTTCTACCGGGGCACAGGGGTTGGCTCCAGTTCACTCCCTACATGGCTTCCCCGGTGGCAGAGGCACCAGCACTTTTGCCACTGCCTACCCACCTGGCTTCTATCTCTGGCAGGCTCCTGTCCCCTCCCTGGCAGGCTTCTCCTCATGAGATGGGGGCTTTGCTGCTTCCCCCTGCCCACAGGCCGGGGCCACCACAGCAACCGCTCACCCACATCCCCCTCCCTTCCTGACTCTGCTGGCACTTGCCTGCTGCCTGGGGTCATAATCTGGCTGGGAGGGGGAGCTGCAGCAGCCACAGGCTGTCACTGTCATGATCTGCTGCCCCGTGCCACAGATGCAGTAGATAGGCTAGGAGGGACAGGACTGGAGGGAAGAGAGGCTTAATAGGTGCAGTGACTCCATCAGGTGAACAGAGGACGGAGCTGACCAATGCTTCTTGATCACTCACTCACTCACTCACCTTACCCCTAAGGTTTTTTGGAGATTTTTAATAATTATTTGTTAATGGCCCGCCCTCTTTGGTGCCCTGACTCAGCAAAGAAGGCAAATTAAAGGACAAATATTGTGCAGTTTCTCAGTAGACTTGGCCTATCATCCCCTTGAACAGAGGGAGGTCTCGGTGACGGGGGTCAGAAGGGTGGTGCTCACCTCCTGGATCTGCTCTTTCATTGCTTTGATATCATTCTCACGAGGTTCTATTTGCTTCTTCAGCTCCTTTATTTTATAATCTAGCACAAACTTGAACTTTTCCAGCTCCTGGTTTTTTTTTTTTAGGTCATAAATCCGCTTCTCCTAGGATAAGTAAACATGTACAAGTCAGTGTTCTCTACAACGGCCCAAAGCAGGACGACAATGGCACAGACCTTTCCAAAAGACCCATGGAGTGATGTGCGGCAAAAGACATTATAGCCACAGTTTCTCAGAGAACTTGGAAATGGAGATTGAGACCCTAAGTCACAAATCCCACAGAGAGGGACCAGGAATGTCAGGGAGGGGATGCTCCCAGAGATATCAGTTACCAAACCCGAGGAAAGGGTAAATGACTTCAAATCGTGAGCTGCAGACCCCCATGGAAAGACCTGAGGTGGGGAGAAACCCAGAGTATGTCCATACAGCAGCTAAATGCCCGTAGCTGGCCTGTGCTCGCTAACTCAGGCTTGTGGGGCTGAGGTTGCAGCGTTGTTTCACTGCTGTGTAGACTTCTGGACTTGGGCTCCAGCCTTTGTTCTTGGACCTGTGTGGTGGGAGGGTCCCAGAGTTTGGGCTACAGTCCAAGACAGGAAGTTTACACAGCAATGAAACAGTCCCGCAGTTTGAGCCAAGTTGGCTGACTGTCCGGCAGGACCACCCGGGGACTCCAGACACAGCAGACAGCTGCTGTTTGCACTGGGGTCGCTTAATTTACAGGTTGGGGTGCTTGAAGAGGGACCAGGGAAGCTGCAGCCTGCCACAGGCTAGCCGAACATTTTTCTTTGCTGTGTAGATATACCCACAGAGCCCTCAAATATAAATTGTAAACTCTTCTTCAAGGCAGGGACTATGTTCTTGATCAAGGGGACCCAGATACTGATTGGGGTCGCTAAGTGCTACAACAGTACAAATAATTGTAATACCAATCTGAGAGGGTGACAAAACTCGGCCACTCAGCCTGTCATAGATGTGCTTCACCTTGTCTTGAATTGTCTCGTCTCTTTCTTGAATCTCTCTCTTCAGCCCCAGGATATCCTTCTCTAATGATTTAATGACACCTTGCAGCTTCTGCTGTTCCATTCTCATTGTCTCAATGTCATTGCTGCGCTCTTCAATCTCCTTCTGTAGACTATTAAACTAGAGAGACACAGATACCAACTTTATCCAAATGCCATTCAATTTACCCATCCTACTTTGGTTCATTTCTTTTAGGCATTGTAGCAGAAGCTAGTTCTGAGAAAGGATCTGAAGGATGAATCATAGAATCATAGAATAATAGGGCTGGAAGGGACCTCACGAGGTCATCTAGTCCAACCCCCTGCTAAAAAGCAGGACCACTCCCACTAAATCACCCCAGCCAGGGTTTTGTCTAACCGAGCCTTAAAAATCTCCAAAGATGGAGATTCTACCACCTCCCTAGGTAACCCATTCCAATGCTTCACCACCCTCCTAGTGAGAAAGTTTTTCCTAATATCCAAACTTGACCTCCCCAGCTGTAATTTGAAACCATTGCTCCTTGTTCTGTCCTCTGTTACCATCGAGAACAGCCTAGCTCCCTCCTCTTTGGAGCACCCCTCCAAGTAGTTGAAGGTTGCTAGCAAATCTCCCCCCAGTCTTCTCTTCTGTAGACTAAATAAGCCTAGTTCCTTCAGTCTCTCCTCATAGGTCATGTGCCCCAGCCCCCTAATCATTTCTGTTGCCCTCCGCTGGACTCTTTCTAATTTGTCCACATCCTTTTGGTAGTGGGGAGCCCAAAACTGGACACAATATTCCAGATGTGGCCTGACCAGTGTTGAATAGAGGGGACTTATCACATCCCTCGATCTGCTGGCAATACTCCTACTGATGCAGCCTAATATGCCATTGGCCTTTTTGGTAACAAGGGCACACGGTTGGCTCATATTCATCTTCCCGTCCACCATAACCCCCAGGTCCTTTTCTACAGCGCTGCTACTTAGCCGATCGGTCCCCACCCTGTAGCAGTGCATGGGATTTTTCTGTCCTAAGTGCAGGACTTTGCACTTGTCTTTGTTGAACCTCATGAGGTTTCTTTCGGCCCAGTGTTCCAATTTGTCCAAGTCTCCCTGGATCCTGTCCCTGTCCTCCAGAGTATCTACCATTCCCCCCAACTTGGTGTCATCCGCAAACTTACTAAGCACGCCGTCTATTCCATCATCAAGATGAGAGAGTAATGTATTTCTAATCAGCTCAGGAAGGGTATTTCCTGTGATGAGGCAGCATGGAAGAAAACCAAGGTGAAAGACCAGCAACAAGATGAGCCTTGAAGGTCAGAAAAGCTTTGACTTGATATAATAGGAAAGAGAGCAGCCAGGAGCAATGACAAGGAAAATGCTGATCTCAGTAGTTGCATTTTGTACGGACTATAAGAGGGAAAGATGGATGCCAGAGAAGCTAAATAGGAGAAGGTGGCAGTAGACAAGACAGGATGATGACTCTGCATAAAATTTTAGTGAGATGAACAAGCAGAAAAGGGTAGGTGGGAGAAATGTTATGAAGAAGGTGGCAGCGAGATTTGGGCACACAGAGTTGACAGAGGGAGGCGTTAAAGAGACTTCAAAGGTACGGCTAGGCATACCTGGGCTAATGCAGCTAAAAATAGCAGTGAAAACACAGTAGCATGGGAACGAGCATGTGCTAGGAATCCCAGTACATGTCCGGGGTTCTGGTTGAGTTTGTACAGTCTGCATTGAAGCCCCACCACTGCACTTTCATTGCCATTTTTAGTCATGCTAGGTTAAAGCTAGTATGGGTATGCATATCTAAGCTGGAATCACACATCTCACCGCAGTGTAGACATATCCTAACTGGCCATAATCTTGCTAATTGCACACTGGTACTGCGTGGCAAAGTTCTGGAAGCAGGAGAGGAACTTGAGCCATCTGTAGACTCAGGAAGACCACATCATAACCTGTTTATATTCAGGTCTTCATAAGATTATAGGTTATTTTTGCTTTTTTAATGAATGCTTAAATTCTGCTCTTATATAGGAACAGAAAATTAAACTCAGGAACATAAATTACATCCAGTGAAGGTGCAGGCATAAAGCACTGCAGATCTTCTGGATAACTATATAAAGTGAAAGCTTTATTTTATTTAATAT
This sequence comes from Pelusios castaneus, assembly GCA_007922175.1. Taxonomy (NCBI): domain Eukaryota; kingdom Metazoa; phylum Chordata; order Testudines; family Pelomedusidae; genus Pelusios; species Pelusios castaneus. The sequence goes on from ML686057.1 coordinate 416,409, forward strand.
TTATTTAGTGTTTATTTATTTAATGGAGCAGATTGCCACAGTCTGATATATCCTACTGTCAGGAAAGTTGTGTAGGGTGGGTAAGCCATGAGTGTGCCAATTTCCCCCACTTGTCTAGCAAATGTAACTGCCACCAAGAAGACCACTTTCATGGATGTGTAACGGTTAACATGTCACCAGTGGTTTGAATGATATTCTTGTGAGTACCCTGAGGACTAGATTTAAATCCCATGGAATTATGGGATTCTGTATGACTGGGAAGAGTTTCTGTAACCCTGCTAAGAATCGTTTTATCATTGGGTGAGTGAATTTGGTTGTGCTACTAACCCTTTCATGGAAGGCATTGATTGCTGCTAAATGTACCTTTATTGAACTAATTGACAGACATGAATTTTTTAATTCTAGGGCATAATCAAGGATTATCAGAATGGATGAAGATGATGGAAATATTCAGTGGCTCTTACATCAGGCATTGAATCTATGCCATTTCTCATAGACTTATAGACACTTAGACTCTAAGTTCAGAAGGGACCAATTCGATCATCTAGTCTGACCTCCTGCACAATACAGGCCACAAAATCTCATCCATCCACTCCTGTAATAAATCTCTAATTTATGACTAAGTTATTAAAATCCCCAAACTTTAAAGTACAGAGAATCCACTACTAAGTGAGCCGTGCCCCATGCTACAGAAGGAGGAGAAAAACCCCAAGAGCCCTTGCCAATCTGCCCTGGACGAAAATTCCTTTCTGACCCCAAATATAGTGAGCACGTGGGCAAAACTCACCAGTTAGACCCCAAGAAAGAATTCTCTGTAATAATTCAGAACCCACCCCATCTAACATTCCATCACAGGTCGTTGCCATATCCACCACTGGTAGTCAAAAACTGGTCAATTGCCAAACTAGGCCATCCGTAAAGGTCTTTATCGTTGTTCGTTTCCTGCTGTTTAGCAGAATATGTCTCATTTGTTCTGAACATTCTAGTTCATCATGGCTGAACCAGCCAGTAACTATGCCGTCAGATGAAGTTTCTGTATGTCTGGTTCTGATCCTGTGAGAGCAGATCATATTTCAGTGGGAGCATGATTGGGTTGTAGATTGACATGTTGAGGAGATCTGTAAAGCATGTCTGTCTGGGCCAAGCTGGTGCTATCATTATTACCATTGCATTTTCTGTCCTGATTTTGTGTAGAGTTCTGGGTATCGTGGATATGGGTAGGAAGTTGTAGAGAAGTCCTTTGCTCCAGTTGATCAGGAAGGCATCTCCGATCAAACCTGATCACTGACCAGCTCTTGAGCAGAATAGATGACATTTGCATTCTGTTTTGAGGCAAAGAGGTCAAATATAGGATAGCCCCACTGTCGAAAAATGTGTTCTAGGACCTGCCTGTTGAGATGCCATTTGTGGGCCTGTGCAAGGTGCCTGTTGAGGCTGTCTGCTGTGGTGTTCATGCTGCCAGGTGACAGTATGATGTTCCCCTCCTCCTATTTGGCCTAGTGTGCCGCTGTGCCTCTCCTATCACCCACTCTTGGACCCCAACTTACCCTGCTTTGCCAGGTGGCCACCCACTCCTAGGTCAATCCACACCAACCTTCTGAGTGTAATTGGTTCCAGGCAGTGGGTTTAGACACTCCAGCCATTCAAGGGACAGTCCCCCAGCCAGCACCCCCAGCTTGAGATGCCACACCGGGAACTTCTGTCCTCCTGTTTCAGATACCTGTAGGCTCATATACTCCAGTTCACCAGTTTGACAAAGAAACTGGAGTGCACCCAGCTTTTTGCTCCCTCACACTCTCTAAAATCCACACAACTTTAGATAAAACAAACGCTAGTTTATTGATTTAGAACAAGTTTTTAAGTGAGTGTATAGCATATCAATGCACAATCATTTAATAAAGCAGTCAGGAGTTAACCACTAACAAATTTAAATATAAAAGACATATTTTAACTTAAAGTTTACTGTTGTAGTCCATTTTCATCTCTCTTACCTACATGCCTGGCCAATATTGTTTTTCAGCCAGTCTTTACCCTTCTTGCCACATGGATAGGTTCAGTCCCTTGGAGTTGTTTAAAGATGGAGTTTCTCTGGCAAAAAGCCTCTAGCAGTTCAAAGTGTGACTATTTCTCCTTTTCAACCCCCCTTGACCCCTCCTTCCTGGGCTGAGGAAATCTTTTTCCTCTCTAGCTGAAGCCTGTTTTTTGCATAGCCTTTGTGATGCATCCTTTCTGTTTAAGTTCTGGGAGATTCTGGGAGTTCTGTCCGCCTCCCCTCTTAGCCATGTGAAATACATGGGAACATGTTTCACATCTGTACACATACATGGATGTATTTCACATGGCTAAGAGAAAGAATCCCTTTTGCTGGAATGAAGTATTTTTGTCATTCCTTTTGTTGGTAGGAGGAATAGTGGCCGACGTTTGCCATATTATGTTGGCTGGTTCCACGAGTGCTTCATCCGCAGACAGTGCTATTTTTGCAGAGGTGGTTATATGCAAAATCTTTAAGAATCTGTGGTGAGATTCTGTGACATCTTCCAGGGGAATGTTGAGATCTTTCGTGACTTTTTTGAAAAGGTTGTTGAATTGTCTAAGATCATCTATTAGTGTGGGCGTGGGAGGGATCACAGCTTCACTGGGAGAGGATGAGGATTCCTGAGTGGGAAGGAACCTTCCCAATCTCATGCTGGTGTCTTATTAAACTTCTTCAACAGACACATTTTATGCAGTTGTGGGTAACTGTCTGGAAGATATGGTTCTTCCTGCCTGGGAGGTGGAGGGTCTGCTGTAGTCCCTGGAAGATGATGACCAGGCAACTCAATTTTGCCATTGCATGTGGGATGGCATTGGGAAATAAAACCATGGGGGATCATTAAAAGGATATGTTCTGTTCAGCCTTTGTGGGGCATAATGAGATGGCTCAAGCGATGGTCTAGTAGGAGAGGAGTGTTCTGATGAAAACTGCACTTCCTTGCCATCGCTATCCTGGTTGCTGAGGGATTTTTCTGGAGAGAATGCCTCGACATGTGCAAAATGCTCACTGGTGCCGCAGTTGGTGCCATTATCTGAGCCATGCCACAGCCGATGCTGTGGAGCCTTTTTCTAGTGGCTTTGTGCCTTGTCTTTGGGCGGTGCCATGTTTGAGGAGGACCGTTTGCACTTGTGTCTCAACTCCTCAACCTGGCATTTCAAGCCTCTGAGTGGCACAGTCTGCGCTGTACTAGAGGAAACTGAAATCTCTTTGGTACTTTTTGTTGGGGGCTATCTTTTAGGTGAGTGGCCTCTTCCTGTCACAGTAGAGGGAGCAGACGATAAGGTACATTTCTTACAAGTTCTTTTGGATAGATTCAATGAAGATTTGTTTGGTCCTGGGTTACAGGCAGGCCTGAGAGACTTTTCCATTAGAATGAGTTTTAGTCTCAAACCTCTCTCTCTCCTTGTCCTCACTTCGAGATTTTTGCAATAGGTGCACTTCTGTGGCACATGTGTCTCACCAAGGTAGTAGACACATTGAGCATGTCCATCTGACATTGGTATGGCATCCCCACAGGCAATGCACCTCTTAAATCCTGGGGAGTCTGGCATACTGTGTGCCTCAATCCTATTCTACTAGACTATTTTCTAAAGGAATGAAAAGAAAAAAACCCTATTTTTTTAAAATGAAGGGTAAATATTCTAATAATTAAAACTAAGTTAACTATGACTAAAACTAAACTATATTTTATCTCATTCTAGGTATAACAAGTCAAAAATTTGCTGCTGAAATGCTCTGTTTTTGACTATGGACCGTTGAGAAGCAACTGAGGGAGGTCGGGTTGCACACGCACCACTAAAGGTGCCAACAGCGCGGCGAGATGGGAGCTTGCATGCATGACCCGCACAAGCACTGCTGAAAAGATCTCTGAGTGACGCCACAGAATGTGATGACACCGAGAGTGGAGCACCCACAGGGGCATCACTCGAAGAAGAAATAATCTTATTGTGCTTGAGTTGTAGCTGCCCCTCACAGAGCTCTGCAAGGGTGTTGTATAGCTTGTCATTCTAATACAGTCACAACAACTTGAAAACTGCATTTTCAGTGTCCCAATGATGATAAACAAAGCCATCTACAAATATCTGAAGAATATAAACACCAAGGAAGGAGAGGAATTGTTAGGGCACTATAAAGACATGAAAATTAGGGGCAACAAAATGAAACTGGACACAAATTTTGGCTGAATACCAGGAATACTTTCCTGACAGTAGGATATATCAGACTGTGGCAATCTCTTGAAAAGCATGCAAAAGCCCCATCTCACAATTAAACAAGCTGCTATTATTCATATAGTGTCCCAAACTGTACAGTATATCAGTAAATGTAGTACAGGGAAAAGTCCTGCACTGCCCAGAAGCCTATAACTTCTCTTCTAGCTGTAATCTAGTCACTGTTACACCAGAACATAGCTTATTTTTCTCCTTAACATTGTAAAACTCCCAAGCTATATTATAGAAAGGGACAGTTGCCTTCCCATGTCACAATGTCTAGATATAGACTAGTTCTCTCACTGAGCATATTCTACACTCAGCTCAGCCTTAGTATTCCAGGTGCCAGATCTGATCCCCTTAAAGAACTGCAGTTACCTTTTTCCTCATGATTCCTGTCTCTCCTTTCAGCCGCAGGTTTGATTCTCTCTCTTCCCGAAGTCGTCTCTCATACTTGATTTTGATTTCCTGGATTTCCCGATCTTCATCTTCTTCAATCTGTTTCTTAGTTTCTTCAAACTCTCGAAGCTGCTGCCTGGCATCATCCTGTGCCTGGAATCAGGGAAAGAAAATTATAGACAGGTGAGTGGTGGGAGGCAAGGATGTCTACCATAACTATCAGACTTCGTATTTTAGTTTAGTTTTTTCTCAGAGGTGACTGGGGAATATACGCAGTGGATCTATTAAATCTGCAAAAGCTAGTAGGGAAGGAGAAGAAGAGTTAATTAATGAGCATATATATACTTTCAGTAATGGATCCCTGAGCTTTGACTGCACTATTGTGACAGAGTCAGGCCTGACGGCTACAGAAGGGTGGTTCTATTTGGAGACGGGGAAGTCATAGAATCATAGAATAATAGGGTTGGAAGGGACCTCACGAGGTCATCTAGTCCAACCCCCTGCTAAAAAGCAGGACCACCCCCCCTAAATCACCCCAGCCAGGGTTTTGTCTAACCGGGCCTTAAAAATCTCCAAAGATGAAGATTCTACCACCTCCCCTAGGTAACCCATTCCAATGCTTCACCACCCTCCTAGTGAGAAAGTTTTTCCTAATATCCAACCTTGACCTCCCCAGCTGTAATTTGAAACCATTGCTCCTTGTTCTGTCCCCTGTTACCATCAAGAACAGCATCGCTCCCTCCTCTTTGGAGCACCCTTTCAAGTAGTTGATGGTTGCTATCAAATCCCCCCTCAGTCTTCTCTTCTGTAGACTAAATAAGCCTAGTTCCTTCAGTCTCTCCTCATAAGTCATGTGCCCCAGCCCCCTAATCATTTTTGTTGCCCTCTGCTGGACTCTTTCTAATTTGTCCACATCCTTTCTCTAGAGGGGAGCCCAAAACTGGACACAGTATTCCAGATGCGGCCTGACCAGTGTCGAACAGAGGGGAATTATCACATCCCTCGATCTGCTGGCAACACTCCTACTGATGCAGCCTAATATGCCCATAGGCCTTTTTGGCAACAAGGGCACACTGTTGGCTCATATTCATCTTCCCGTCCACCATAACCCCCAGGTCCTTTTCTACAGCACTGCTACTTAGCCGATCGGTCCCCAGCCTGTAGCAGTGCATGGGATTTTTCCGTCCTAAGTGCAGGACTTTGCACTTGTCTTTGTTGAACCTCATGAGGTTTCTTTCGGCCCAGTGTTCCAATTTGTCCAAGTCTCCCTGGATCCTGTCCCTGCCCTCCAGAGTATCTACCATTCCCCCCAACTTGGTGTCATCCGCAAACTTACTAAGCATGCAGTCTATTCCATCATCCAGATCATTAATGAAGATGTTGAATAGAACCGGCCCCAGGACCGACCCCTGGGGCACTCCACTCGTTACCGGTTGCTAACCAGACATCGAGCCATTGATTCCTACCCACTGAGCCTGTCGATCTAGCCAGTTTTTGATCCACCTTACGGTCCACTTGTCCAACCCATACTTCCTTAAGTTGCTGACGAGAATGCTGTGGGAAACCATATCAAAAGCCTTGCTAAAGTCAAGGTATATCACGTCAACGGCTCTTCCCGCATCCACAAATCCAGTCATCTCATCATAGAAGGAAATAAGGTTGGTCAGGCACGATTTGCCCTTGGTGAATCCATGTTGACTGTTCCTGATCACTCTATTTTCCTCCAAGTGTTTCAGGATGGATTCTTTGAGGACCTGCTCCATGATTTTTCCAGGGACTGAGGTAAGGCTGACCAGTCTGTAGTTCCCTGGATTGTCCTTTTTCCCTTTCTTGAAGATAGGTACTATATTTGCCTTTTTCCAGTCCTCCGGGACCTCCCCCGTTCACCACGAGTTCTCAAAGATAATGGCCAGTGGCTCTGCAATCACTTCAGCCGACTCCCTCAGCACCCTCGGATGCAGTTCATCTGACCCTATGGACTTGTGCATATTCAACTTCTTTAAGTGTTCCCTAACCTGACTTTCCAACACCGAAGGCCGCTTTTCTCTCCATTCTGTGTTACCCCATGTAGTAGCCTGGGAGCTGGCCCTCCCTGTGAAGACTGAAGTAAAAAAAGCATTGAGTACTTCAGCCTCTTCCACATCATCCACGACGAGGATGCCTGCCCCATTCAGTAAGGGACCTACACCACCCCTGATCCTTTTCTTGTTGCTGACATACTTGTAGAATCCCTTTCTGTTATCCTTCACATCCCTTGCTAGCTGCAACTCCAATTGTCCTTTGGCCTTTCTGATTTTATCCCTGCAGTCCCGAGCAATATCTTTATACGCCTCCCTTGTCATCTGTCCAAGCTTCCACTTCTTGTAAGCTTTCCTTGTATGTTTCAGCTCCCTGCAGAGTTCCCTGCTAAGCCGCGCTGGTCGCCGTCCACATTTGCTGTTCTTTGTGCTCATTGGAATGTTATCTTCCTGTGCCTTTAACAGGGTTTCTTTAAAATACAGCCAGCTGTCTTGGACACCTTTCCCCTTCAGATCAGCCTCCCAAGGGATCCTGCCCATCAGCTCCCTAAGGGAGCCAAAATCTGCTTTTCTGAAGTCCAGGGTGTGTGTTCTTCTTCTTTCCTTCCTTCCATTGGAACTCTACCATCTCGTGGTTGCTGCTGCCCAGGTTGCCATTTACTTCTACTTCCCCGATCAATTCTTCTCTGTTTGTGAGCAATTGGTCTAGAGGTGCAAGGCCCCTAGTTGGTTCCTCCAGTATTTGTACTAGGAAGTTGTCCTCAATATTCTCCAAAAACTTCCTGGATTGCCTGTGCACTGCTGTATTATCTTCCCAGCAGATGTCAGGATAATTGAAGTCACCCATAAGAACCAGGGCCTGTGATGATCTGGAATCTTCTGTTAGTTGTCCATAGAACGCCTCATCCACCTTCTCCTTCTGGTCTGGCGGTCTGTAGCAGACACCCACCACGACATCTCCCTTGTTGCATTCTCCCCTAAACTTAACCCACAGACTTTCAACCAGCTTGTTTCCACTTTCATAGTGGAGCTCCGAGCAGTCATACAGCTCTTTTACATATAGCGCTACTCCTCCCCCCTTCTTCCCCGCCTGTCCTTCCTGAACAATTTATATCTATCCATGGCAGTGCTCCAGTCATGCGAGTTGTCCCACCACGTTTCTGTTATTCCAATTATATCATAGTTCCTTGTCTGTGCCAGTACTACCAATTCTTCCTGCTTGTTTCCGAGGCTCCTCGCATTTGTGTACAGGCATCTAGATCCATCTCCCCTGTGCCCAAAGAGGTGCTCTCAGTTAGGAGGGCAGGGAAGTTAGGGATCATTAAAAAGGGGATAGAAAATAAGACTGCAAATGTATTATTGCCCTTATATAAATCCATGGTACGCCCACATCTCGAATACTGTGTACAGATGTGGTCTCCTCATCTCAAAAAAGATATTCTAGCACTAGAAAAGGTTCAGAAAAGGGCAACTAAAATGATTAGGGGTTTGGAGAGTGCCTCGTATGAGGAACGATTGAAAAGGCTGGGCCTCTTCAGCTTGGAAAAGAGGAGACTGAGGGGGGACATGATAGAAGTATATAAAATTATGACTGATGTGGAAAAAGTGGACAAGGAAAAGTTGTTTAAATACTCCCATAATACAAGAACCAGGGGTCACCAAATGAAACTGATAGGTAGCAGGTTCAAAACAAATAAAAGGAAGTTCTTCTTCACACAACGCACAGTCAACTTGTGGAACTCCTTACCTGAGGAGGTTGTGAAGGCTGGGACTATAACAATATTTAAAAGGGAACTGGATAAGTTCATGGTGGCTAAGTCCATAAATGGCTATTAGCCAGAAAGGGGTTAAGAATGGTGTCCCTAGCCTCTGTTTATCAGAGGATGGAGACGGATGGCAGGAGAGTGATCACTTGATCATTGCCTGTTAGGTTCACTCCCTCTGGGGCACCTGGGCACTGGCCACTGTCGGTAGACAGATACTGGGCTAGATGGACCTCTGGTCTGACCCAGTACGGCCTTTCTTATGTTCTTATGTTCTTAAGTACCTGGATCTATACGGGGTACAGGAAATTCAGAGAGCAAAGAAACCCAGTGAGTCAGGGCTGTAAGAATTAGTCGGTCAGTGCAGATGAAAACTGCCAATACCTACAAGTTTTGTGGGGGAAAGCTAAAGGCACGTAGAATAAGTGGAATTTGCTTGCTGACCTCCCCAAGCCATAGACCGAGGGACTGGAGAGTACTGAAGGCAGGAAGACTAGCAGAGTGAGGTGCCTGAGTTGATGGTGGGAGAGGGCTGAAGACAAGGGAGCATCAGAGAGGCGTACCAGCTTATATGGTCATGCTAGAGACCTGGACCAAGGGGACAGTGTGAGTGTTAAGGTGAGTAAGGGATGCTCCAGTGGTAAAGACAATCTCTTGGCAAGGCTGTGGGGGGATTCCCACTGGGAATAGCAGGATTGTGCTCCAGCTGGAAGGTCAGGGGATGCCGTCCTGGCAGAGGGACAAAAGAGGGGAGTGATGGAAAGGTGTTTGAATGTGGTATGTTGGGTGTCGAGGGATGAGATGTCTTGGATTTTAATGACTAGATGCACTGAAGTGATAAATTGACCATATGTACATGAATGGATATGTGTACATGAATGAATATGTTTTGGACAATTTGCACAAGGTTTTTTAAATAAACCAGCCCTAAGGAAGAGAATTAAATTCAATTAATTAATTTTTAAATTTGGTTTAATTAAACAAACTAGTGGCCCTTCAGAGTTTTAAAAACGGTATTTTGCGCCATCAACCAAAAAGGTTGGGAACCACTGATTTATAATGTAAAATTTTAAGTGTGTTTATTTGCTTATTCTTTTTCTTTCTGATGATACTGCCATCTTGAATGGAAGTAATTCTAAAAGTAAATGTGTGTTTTGTTCCGGCCTCTAGAAAGATGTCATAAGGCTATCCAGCAGCGCTGTCTCCAGTTCTAAAAATAACTCGTTGTATGAAAAGGTTTCAGTGACACGGCCCTCGGGCCAATATCCTAGTCCTCACGTGGCCCTCTTAGTGATTTGAGTTTGAGACCCCTGTTCTACATAATTACCATGGTACCATGTTTCTTACAGCAACATGTGTGTGTACCATGTGAAGCATGTTACGCAGCTCAGACTGTCTCCAGCACAGAGGCTGAAGAGCTACATGACAAAGGCAATGTAAATATTCCTCCCTGACTCAGGTAGGAGGACAGAGAGGCCAAGGTGAATTGGAAACAAAGAGACACTTGAAGAGGCTTGGGGCTTTTGCCTGAAAAAATTCCATCTTGGAACATCTACAAGAAGGATTGGGCCCTGCCTTGAAAGAGGCAGAGATGGCTGCAAACCATCACAGCCCGACTTAGGTCTAAGATGAGAATAAACTGAAGTGTGATCCTAATCAGTATTATAGTGTAGTATGCATGCTTTATCTTTTATTTTCTCATGATAACTCCTGACTCCTTTATAAATTAATTGTGCATTGATTTGCTATATTCTTACGTGAAATCGTACTCTGATCAATAAACTAGTGTTTGTTTTATCTAAAGCTGTGTGGACTTTAGAGGGTGTGAATGCAGAAGGCTGGGCAGGTGGGGGAGCTAGCTCCTTTCAGTCCCAGGCACTGACTCATCACATGCTCTGTGGAGTTGCACCTGTAACATCTCCTTGAGCCCTCCCCTGGGTCAGCTGCTCCAACCCCAGGGGCGAGGCGGGCTGGCCCAGAGGCCAGGCTCTGCTTCCCTGCCCCACCCCTGGGCCAGTTGTTCCACCCTGGGGTGGGGAGAGCTGGCCCAGAGGCCGGGCTTTGCACTCCACCCTGCCCCGATGCCTTCGGCTTGCTGCCCAAGGCAGCGGAGAGTGGGGTGAAGCATGGCAGTGGGGGGACAGCAGTGCAGGCCCGCACTGCCCTGCTGGGAGCAGGACAGTGCGGGGCTCACATAACCATGGGGCTTGGAGTGATCGCCCTGTTCACCCAGCCACTAAGGACAGCCCTGCCTGGCACAGGCCGGGACAAAACAGGATTGATGAAAGCATCTGTCAGTAACAGATGGATCACTGAGGGCAGATTCTTAGCACTCCAGAAGCAAAGGGACAGATAGATATCTAGAACTTCGAGATGTAGGAGTTCCTAGAGGACTGTCCCGGGGGGGGGAGGGGAGAGGGGAGGGCACAGGGCCAATTGGCCTGTGCAGGGCCCCTGCTCCTCCCTCCTTCCACCTGCAGTGGGGAGTCGGGCCAGACCAGAATCCGGGCCCTGTGCTCCTGCTCCACCCTGGCCAGCTGCCCCCAGGAGTGGAGTGGGCTGGTCTAGAGGTTGGGCTCTGCTTCCTCACCCCGCCCCTTGCCTTTGGCTTGTTGCTGAAGGCAGCAGGGCAGGGGGCAGCATGGCAGTTGGGGGGGCTGTGGAATCACAGGGCCTGAGATGGTCACCCCCCCAGGGACATGCCTGCCCTCGTACACAGGTCCAAGGGTGGGGATATATGAAGGTGTGTATCTTGAGAATAGGAGACTTTAGATGAATAACTCTCCATAAAACTATGCCGAACAGATCCTAGAACAAGTGGTGATGTGGGGGCTTCTCAGAAGCAGGAAAAGCAAGCAGTCTTGATATTGAGGGAAGAAAGGTCATGTTGCTGTGAGGAGACAGAAAAAGAGGCACGCGAGTAGGGAAAGAGCATAAGGCACTAGGAATTCTTTCCAAACAGATGACGAGGCAGGAAGAGTATTCACTGAAGGTGTATGCCCCAGCTACCTCAAAAGGGACAGATAGTGACAATAAGGAAGCCACTGCTTCCTCTGCCCTCATTTCTCCACAATCAGGGCAGGGTCCTTAGTGCAGAAAGCAAATGTCCCTTAGCTTTGGAACAGATGTTACTACAATTAGAAATAGAATACAGGCATGTATGGAGTTCGTACCTCCTCCAGTAATGTGGTTTTCTCATGCAGTTTCGCCTCATAATATTCTGTCAGTTCCTCCAGGGCCTGGTTCTTGGCCTCCTCCATATCATGAAGCTGCTTCTCATATTCCTCCTGCATCCTCTGGGATTTCACTTGCAGCTCCTGGTATTTTTCATATTCCAACAAAAGTTTTTGGTTGTTGCCAGATTCTGGGAACAAGATGGAAATGATAGAGTTAAAGGTGGGAAGATTATATCCTATTCTTCTATCTTTACCACCCCTATTTTTGACACTTTGGTATTGGTGACATCTGCTTGCAATAACAATGGTTCCTCATCAGCCACAGGATCAGATTTAAAGTTCTCATCACTGTCTTTATGGCCATACATATCTCTGCCTTGAACATCTCTGATCTTTTTCCTTTCATGTGCCTGGCACCTACTACTTCACTACTTACAGTGTCCATGTCCCCATTCATTGTTTCCCACTCCTATCTCTGTGCCTTCTTTTATGCTGATCCTTATGCACATCCCACCTCACCAGGTCACTGCCTCAGCTCATTGAAAGTCCTTCCTAAAGAGGTACTTTTATCACAATACCACAAAAAATAAGTTAACATTAAAAACAAAAAAAGTTATTCTCCTGGTTTGCCAGAACAACCTATTTTCAGCATGCCTGTCTCCTACTTTGTGAGTTCTTTTGGACTGGAATGGCGCTATTTTGCCAGCCAACATGCTGTCAGCACTTGAGAACACAGCTCAAGTTGCTCCCACTCTACAGCTTCAGTGCATCTGATTAGCGCTTGGTACTCTGTACATGGGCCCAAACAGAGAGGAGGCACATAGCCCCAACTGCCCTGGGCCCCAGCTGGACAGCCCCAGCACCCACTGGTGGCTCCAATTGGCCCAGAGCAGTGAACACCAATGGTTCCAGCTGCTCCAAATCACCACAAGATGGCCACAGCCACCCTGGAGCAAACTGAGATCACATTTTGGGTGTTTCTACAATACAAATCAATTAAAATAATTCTTCGTAATGATAGTAATACCTTCCTTTCCATAAGGTTTTGCACCATTTTGCTGATGCTCTGCACATTTTTAATGGATTTTCCCTCCCCACTTTACCATTTGCCACAAGTTTAACGCAGTTCCTCCCACTCTGGCTGCAAATATTCCCATGTGTCCTAACCTAGGTCCTGCACCTCCCTGGATTGTTTTTCCATCAGCTCAGACAGCTGCTCCTGGTACTGCAGTTTCTGCTTTTCTTTTTCTGCCTTTAGCACCTGGAAAAAATATAAACAGATGAAATCTTCATCTGAAAAGAGCAAATCAACCTCCAACTCCTTCAAGTGCCTACCTAGGCTGGGGAATAAATGAAAGAAAGAGTGGAATTTGTAGCTCTGGCTCTGCCCTTTTCAGTATGAGACTGCAGTGGTCAGTAAAATTTAAATGAAGCCTTCAGGGCAAATAAATCTAAGAGACACACTGAAAAGCAAGGGAAAACCAACTTACATAAATGGAGTTCTTAAGATATTATATAAAACTACGTAGATCTATTTTTATTTAAATGGTCAAATGTTTGAGGAATCAAGGAGTGATGAGGTGCCACTGATTTTTGGTAACATTTCTGAGAAAATATCTTTCATTTTGTTGGGTAGCTTTGTCTTGTTGATTCTTTCTGCTATCTATTAGCCCCTAAATGATCCAGCCTTTCCTCCCACCCCACTCAGTGCCGCTGGGTCTTGGGGGCCACACTGGGAGGGCCCCTAACCTGTCAGGACTGGGAGGGTGGAGGGAAGGAGGACACAGGGCCCTGCCAGAGGCCAGGCTCTGCACTCCCACCCTGCCCCTGAACAGGCTGGTCCCCCCATGGGGGCTAGGCAGGCCAGCTCATGTTCGCTATGCTCTGGGGGCAGGGCTGGCTGGCATGTGATGCAGCCTCACAGGTCCCATGGCCCTGGAAGGCCACACTGGAGGCCATACTGTGCACCAGCTGGCCCTGCCTCCAGGGACTGACCAGCTGGACCAGGGCCAGGGTGGGAGCACTACTGAGAGTGGCCTTTGGCCCCAGGGCCCCCCCCAGCACCAGCCCGCCCACAGGCCACAGTGGTGGGGAACTGGTTCCCAAGGCAGGGAGGTGGAATGGGCCCACAGTTGTGGTTAGTAGCCTGGAGCCCCTTAATTCATCCCTGCATGCCTGTACTATCATTGACATCTACCCACAATGATGTGAGATGTAGGAACGCCAAATTCCGGTGTAGGATTTGTCCTTGGTTCTGAGACAGCAAGTCTGAGCACAAAGCTAAGGCTTCAGGTTGGGATATTGACGGGTTCAGCAGATCTGTGAACTGGAATTGCCTGGACCACACTGGAGCGATGAGGACTAGCTTGGCCAAGTCCTGTTGGAGTTTCCAGACTTCTCTGGGTATCAGAAGGCTTGGAGATGTTAGCATATATCAGGTCTCCTGACCATGGTATCAGCAATGCACCTGCTATGGATCCTGGGCCCATTCCTCCCTTTCAAAAAAATTTCTAACACTTGTTGACTTGAGTGGCAAAGAAGTCCACCTTGGGATCATCCCAGTCCTTTAAGAATGATTTACAGAATTTTGTGGTTGATCTCCCATTCATAATTTGGGAGAAAGTGTCTGCTGAGATTGTCTGCAAGTGTGTTCTGCAGTCCTGGTAAGTGTATTGCTGTCAAGAATATCTGATGTTTGATGCTCCAATCCCAGAGCCTGATGGCTTCCTAGTAGAGGGAAAGACTTGACTCCATTTAAAAAATGTATATAAAACAGAGTAATCAAGTTTTCCATTATCATTTTAACTAAATGCCCTTCTTTAGGTGGATGAAGGATTCACAGGTCTTCTGTATGTCTCTGAGTTCTGGGAGATTGATATATAGTCTCTTCTCCCTTGGGGATCACAGGCCCTATATCTAATCTGTTCATCAGCAAACCCATCTGGCTATCTAGAGTCATCCAAGATAAAATAACTAAGATTTGCCACAGCACAAAGGTAATAGCCTTACCAAAGTCTGAGAAAGACTACTGATTTGCAATAACATACTTCCCAATTTCTGTGTTGAGTGTACAAATTACTAAAAGGCTTATTGTTCTGAGAACTACTCCTGCCACTGATGATATGAGTGTAAATCAAGGAGGCTTCAGATCAAAGCACAGTGCTTGTGATCAAGGGCTGGCACTTATCTACAATTTCTACATCAAGAATTGATTCCAGGCCAGGGAGAAAATAGGCAAAGGATTCTGAGGACTTAATATGGCATATAAAACCCTCTGGCATACACACCTGCTGTACAAGCTGTCATTATTACTACTGATATGGGTTGTCATGGTTGTGGAACTGCTGCTAAGAGGCTGCTGGTTCCAAGTGAAACTTGGACAAAAACAGCTCCTGCAGGTCCTAAAAAAGGGGTTTTTCTTAGGGCTCAATTCCAGCACTGATGTTTTTCAATCACTTTATCTATGACCTTTCCAACACTTTTAGCAATGCAGATGACATCTGTCTGGTAGTACAGGACTAGGGTTTCGGTCATCTAGAAGTCTGGAATGCTGACATTGCACTATTCCTCTGCTGCAAAATATGCAGACTTAAACCTACCACCAAAAACAGTTTCCAGGTGCCTCCAGCTATACCATAGTAAGGCCAACAAACAGCTCAACATCTTCCTGTATGTACACAGGGTGGATCAGGATGCAAAGTCTGTATATCTAGGTGTTATACTGGCTCCTACCTTGATTTTTAAGGAGCGCCTTTCCAAGACCTTGCTCAGAATAAAGACAAGAAACAAACTGCTCAGCAAACCAGCCAGTTCTACCTGGGTATCAATGCACAGACACTCAGAAACTCTGGGCTTGCCTACTTCTATTCTGTAGGAGAGTATTGCTCCCTAATGTGCTTCAGCATTTTTCACAATGGACTAGGAGACTCTCTCCTGAATGAAACTATGCATATTAGACAGGTACCATCAAACTAACTGACCTGGCCTCGCTGCCAGTCCTGTCTCACACCGCCCCTCCTGACATCAGGCAGCAAATCACTTTGTGGAATCCGCTCCTTTAGGTGCTAGACATGCCTCATCTGCCCTGTTAAAAGATGTTTAATCCACCACGTCACTGTCTTTGCTCAAGATGCCGTTTTGAGAATTTCCCCTAAGGAACCTCAATATCACCTCAAGGTGGTGTACTAGGTAGCAAGAAGAAGCTTCAGACATAGTCAATGTTACTTGTTGCATTCTACAGTAACTGCACTTCAAGGGGCTTTCAAGGCACATGTGCACTCTGGTGTCCCTGCCATCTCCTGAGCACTCAAAATGCATTTGATCCCAGTAATCACCTCTGGTAGTGCAGTCCAAAACAGACTGCAAAGCTTTTCACATGGATCTCACAAAACTGGGTGATTGAGCAACAAAATGGAAGATGAAATTCAATGCAGATAAATGCAAAGTAATGTGCATTGGAAAACATAATCCCAGTTCATATATATGTTATATATTTTATATGCATATAAAATGATGGGGTCTAAATTAGCTGTTGCCACCCAAAAAAGAGATCTTGGAGTCATTGTGGAGAGTTCTCTGAAAACATCCACACAATGTGCAACAGCAATCAAAAAATTTAACAAAATTTTGGGGATCATTAAGAAAAGGATAGATAATAAGACAGAAAAAATCATATTGCCTTTTTATAAAGCCATGGTACACCTAGATCTTGAATACTGCATGTAGATCTGGTTGACACTTCTCAAAAAAATATACTGGGATTGGAAAAGGTATAGAAAAGGGCAACAAAAATGATTATGGAACAACTTCCATGTGAGGAGAGATTAATAAGACTGGGACTGGAAAAGGGAAGACTATGATGGGATATGACAGAAGTCTATAGTGGTATAGAAAAAGTAAATGTTATTTACTCATTCCCATAACACAAGAACTAGGGTCATCAAGTGAAATTAATAGGCAGCAGGTTTAAAGCAAACAAAAAGAAATATTTCTTCACACAATGCACAGTCTATGTGTGGAACTCCTTGCCAGAGGTTGTCGTGAAGGTCAAGACTATAACAGGGTTCAGAAAAGAACTAGATAAGTTCATGGAGGCTAGTTCATTAATGGCTATTAGCCAGGATGGGGAGGGATGCAAAACCATGCTCTGAAGTGTCCAAAGCTTATGTTTGCCAAAAGCTGGGAATGGGTGACAGGAGATGGACCACTTGGACACCTTTCAAGCCCCTGGCATTGGACAGACAGGATACTGGGCTAGATGGGCCATTGGTCTGAGTCACTATGGCTATTCTAATATTCTTATGATCTCCCTCTATAAATATACATGGCACTTTTATTGTGGCTTATTGGAAGAGAAATTTGATTTTCCCAACAGATTTTGTAGTCACTTTAATGAGATGCATGGCTGTATAATGTGAATTGTGAATTTAGCACTTTAGCAATAAGAGTAGAGATTTCTTGCTATTTTCTGCTACAATGTGGACCATACCTGATTTTTGGTTTTAAGAGACTCCATCTCCTGGATGAATTTTTCAGTTAATTCTTTCATCTTCTCATTGTAATTCATGTCCTTGAGTCGTAGCTGGTACTCATTTTCCATCTTTAGCTCCTCCACACGAGTCTTCAGTTCTAGCATGACTTGAGTCTGCCAGGAAAAAAGATGACAAGATTGCTAAGGGAGATGTTATTTACTAGCAACTACATTTCCTTGAGGGTATTCCTCTGAATATTCACATTGCTGCAAAAGACACCATGGCAGCGAGAGTTTCCAGAGTATTCTCCCATGTGTTACGCATTGAGGGATGAATGGACCACTAAGAAAGGAAAAATCCTAAATTTGAACTTTGACCTTGTGTTGCTGCCTTATGAGAGGGTAAGTAGAAATCCTGCTTCACCCTCTGCACTTAAACTGCTCTCCAAGTCTCTAATGAGTTGACCAAGGCATAGGCCCCCTACTCCTCTCCCTAGCTGAAACAGAAGCTGCCCACACACTATTCTTTGCACATCAATATTGGTAGTGCACCCTCGTGGTCACTCTTATAGTGTAATGGTGTATTGTTTAATGCAAAGGTATATCACATTAGATGTCATTGGAATGATGTACTGATCATTATTGTGATAGTAATGTGTTTGTTGTGATATCATGTCAGCTTGGAATGACGAGGAGGTAATGTCACTGACTCAGGATTTGGATAAGTCTATACGAGTCACCTGAGGGGAGAAAGAACAATATAGAAAGGGGACATATGTCATGCTTGCTCTCTTCTGCCTCCATCTACAAACACCACACCAAGCAACTGAAGTGCTGACCAAAGAGGAGAGCCTGGTTGAAGGGAAACCAGTCAGCCTGTGGTGAGAATCACCTAAGTTTGTAAGGGTGCTGAAAATGTTAAGGAATGTGTTTTGTTCTTGTTTCTCTCAACCAACTCTGACTTACAATCACTTTAAGTCCTTCTATAATTAATACATGTGTATGTTCATTTGACCTAAAGCAGTGCATTTGGTTTGAAATGTATTGGAGACTCCACTTGGCATAACAAGGCTGGTGTGCATCAATTTTGTTAAATCAATGAACTTATATGAGCTTACGATGTTCAGTGGGCATAACTGAACATGATAAGAACAGGTTCCTACGATTGCATCTGGGACTGGAGGTACCGGCTGGGGTCATTCAGTTGCATAATCCAAAGAGTGGCTGGCTAAAAGCCTCACGCACTTTGGTGGGGGCAGCTTACATGCTGGAGGTGGTAGGTGAACAGCCCCAGAGTGGGGGTTCTAACAGCAGAGCAGAGTTAGATGGGCTCCAAGGGTGTGTCTACACTTGTAAATTAAGTCGACTTAATTTACTCTGCGTCTACACTACACTTTCCTTAAGACGACTTAAGGAAAATTAAGTCGACTTAATAAAACCTCATTTTAAGTCGACTTTTGGCTTAAGTCGACTTTCTAAAGTTGACTTAAGCCAGTGTGGACGCAGAGTAGCCCTAAGTCGACTCTAAGCCGACTTAGGTCTCTCCAGGACTCCCCCACTGCCGTCCCTGCCAGGGGATGTGGCACAGAGGGAGCCTGGCATGCTCCCCCACCCTACCCCCATGCCCTGCCAGGGTCCCTGTCCCCCTTTGCCCCATTGTACCCAAGTACAATGGGGCAAAGGCTGAGCCCCCTGGCACTTGGCAAGGAGTGCCCCCCGTGCCACCGTGGACCTCTCCCAGGTCCATCAAGACCCTAGAAGTCGACCTAGGCATCCAGTGTGGACGCTCTAGGTCGACTTTGTAAGGTCCCCCCTAAGTCGACTTAAAATTTAAGTATGGACATGATAAGTCGACTTAACAAAGTTGACTTTAAGTCAACCTTGCTAAGTCGACTTAGCTAAATCGACCTAAATTAACCAGTGTAGACATAGCCCAAGAGTGCGGGATTGAAGTGATGCAGCAACACAGCAGTCTAGATTGCACTAGAGGAATGTCACATCAATTATTTGAGGATAGCCTCTCTTGTCTGAATTATACAATGGCCAGTCCACTCAGCTACAATGTAGTACTATAGACAGAGCAGATCATAACATTCTGCAACTGTAGGTCATAATATCTAGACTGTAAGTCTGAGGAGGGAGTGTAAGTACTGTGACAAAGCTCCTCCTCTACCTTGGTGGGTCCAGCACTTTCTTCTAGCAGTAAGTCAGGGAACTGTTTCACTCATGAGTGTTCTTCCCCCTCCTACGGGTGATTGAGGGTAATATAGCCTTTCTAAGATGCTGCTCTGTGCTGGCTCCCAGTCCCACCTTGGTTCTTGTGGGCCCTTGCCTCTTTACTGGGGCCCTTACCCCCCAATGGGGCTAATGAGAGGGCCTGTTCCCACCCTCAACTCCAGGCCTCAACCCAGAGACCCTAAAACTTGCAGTCTCTCTCTGCTACTTCAGGAAACCAGCTAGATTCCCTGGATTATTTCCCCATGTCCCCTTGACTTAATGTCTGGATTCTGCGCAGACAAGGCTCTTTTCTGGCCTCCTTACCAGGGGTGGTCCTTGGTCTCTGACAGTCCCACTGGGTGTAGTAGTGCCCAGTTAAATCTTGCCTGTAGTAAGTTGACCTAAGCCGCCAGTGTAGACACACCCTTTGTGACTTAATAAGTAACTAATATAAGTTATTAAGCAATAAAGATACCTTTTCTGTGTTATTAACCAATTATCAACTTGCACTGAATTATTAACTTATTTGCTGTAATAATTATATATAAACTATACATTTCCCCTGTCATTCTGTAGGATCTGTTTCCCTCAGGCCTCCAAGCTTGGGAAAGGTCCTGTGATCTCTTCAGGCAGGGGTTTTCCTTCCCCAAGTCACTGCACCCACACCCACCCACCCCGCCACCCACCCCACACACACACACACACACGCGGCTAGCCCCCTTTCTCTGGTGGTGAGGCTTTTAACAAGTCCAAGGCAGGGCTTGGCTCCAGGTGAGCTAAATAACCTGAAGTAAACCTCTCTCCCTTCCCTAGCTCTGTTTGGATGGAGGACTCCCCACCACCTGCTTTGCCCTCCAGCTGCCTGTAGCAGTTCCTCCCCTCGCCCCTTTTTCCCTCTTAGCCTGCTCCAAACACCTGTTGTTACCATCTAACCCCCTCTTCCTATTCTCCCTAGGGTGACCTCAACGTGCATTTGTTTACTTTCCTGCCCCACTCTGATCCCCGGGTATTTTGTTAGGTTCTTGCCTCGCTCCACTCCTTCAAGCATTTGTTTGCTTCCCTGTCCTATCCTCAGCCCTGAGTTTGTTGGATTCCGTGCCCACCCTGGCCCTTTAGCATTTGTTTGTCCCTTTGTCACACCCCTGACCTCTCAATTTTGTAGACCCAATTATCTCCCCCTTACTTATCCCAGCCCTACACCTCTTCCAGGGAGAAGAGGTCAATGTAGAAGGCCCTGGCCCTTCTATGCATTTCCACAGATCCATGAGGGGGACACCATCCTCCGCCAGGGGGCAAGTGACGTGCTTTTTGGCCCTCCTCCATTTCTCCAGGGCATAGAAGAAGTGGGAGATGGATACGGGATCAAACAAAGGCACCCTGGGTCTGAAGGTCCTTGAGGGCCCAGAGCTCCTCCCACTTTCCCCAGCATGTTCTGCAGAGGGATGGATCCTCAGGGCTAGTGGCCAGATGCCTCTCCAGCTCAAAGACCTCCCACTCCAGCTGTTCTATCGCTGCATCCCTCTGCCGGCTGGCCCCCCAAGAGTGCAGTCACAGTAAAAGAGCTGGGCGCACACCTTCCCCATGTCTCACCATTGCCGCTCTGAGGGAAAGGCGCACCTCTGCCCCTGCTAGGCTAGCCAGAACTCCCGGAAGGATGCCATGAAGTCCACATCCTTCAGCAGGCTGTTATTAAAATATCAATAGGCCGGCCCTGGCCTCTCCGCAACAAGAGAGGCCGTCATGGTCACCAGGTGGTGATCCAAGAACTGGGCTGGCTGCACGCTCGAGGAGTGGACTCGTGAGAGATGGTACCATGAAATGTAAATGCGGTCCAAGCAGCAATGGCATGACCAGTCTTCCAACACCCAGACGAAGCTGAATGTGACAAAGTTTTCAAGGTGGTGGTGGCACCAGATGTCTACCAGGGAGTGACTGTCTATGATCTCCCTGAGGACGTCCATGGCGGCGGGGCACTGCTCAGTCCCCATGCAGTCCCGTTCCTCAAGGGTGGTGTTAAAGTACCTGCTCAGGACCAGGCACTCGTGAGGATCCAGAATGGTCAAAGTAGGTGGATGCCTGCCGAAAGAAACACACCCTGGCCGGGCCAGATGTCTGGGCATAGACATTGACAAGGTTCACTGCCAGCCCCTCCATATGGGCACAGAGATGCAACAGGCAGTACCTCGGCAACCCCTAGCACCTCGGGCTGTAGGGTGGGAGAGAACAGAGTGGCCACTCCACCTATGTGGGTGGAAAGATGACTCAGGAACATCCCATTCCCACACTCGGGCCGCCAGCTAGCCTCCACGGCTGGATCCATATGGGTCTCCTGCTGGAAAACCATAGAGTACCCCCCTCCTGGTGGAAGGAGAGCATCTGGCTCCTGCGGAGATCCATCTGGGGCCCCATGAAGTTGTGGGACCCTCCTCATCAACCTCCTCCTGGCCCTAGCCAAAAATCACCATCTATAACACAAGGGAGGGGAGGTTGGCCAAGAAGGTATCCTATGACTGTGGGGCCTATTTCCATTCCTTAGTCCATTCACGCATCCGGGCAGAGTTTCTCTGGGCAACATCCACTGGCTCCCTAGACGCCTTCCAGGAGCAGTGGGCACTGTCTGGGATTCTCTGCTCGGTGTTCCCTTCTTCTGTACTTTTGACCCCCACACCCATTCTTGTTTTTCTATCACTTGTCCCCTGTAATTAGTTGAGCCCTGGACCTGTGACTCCTCCCTTGGGCTGAGGGAGAAGTTTTTAACAGTAGGCAGGTGCACTGAGTTTCAAATAGTAGTACTCTACGGAAACCATCCAGTCTGACCTTGTCAGAATGTGGATTCTTAACCTGTTCATACCTTCTCTTCCATATCTGTTTTCGTGATCAGCACCTCCTCAGCATATCCCACTTCCTTCTCCCGTTTTAGACCCCGTCCTTCCTTATCATACACTTTCCAGATAAGCAGGCAGCCATCCTCTGAGACAGTCAGCAGAAATTGGTCGTCACATGTTATGGACATCTAAGCAGGAAGAAGACAATAGAATAAAAGGAGTAGAAAAGAAATAGAGCAAGGGAAAGATATAGGTTATGTCTACACTAGATTTTTTCCCAAGAAGTTCCAGCCATTATTACTAACAGTGGAGTTGTGGTGAGAATGCTAATGTAGCTCAGCCACCTGCTTTTTAACCATCAAATCCTCTAACCCTGCTCAGACAAGTCTAGACAACAGGATAGCAAAAACCCTAGCAGCCTCTGGGCCCTGGCTACACCAGTCAAGCTGCACAAATACTGTTACAATGGCAGGAAAAAATTACAATTCTAGTACAGACAAAATCCCCCAGGTCAAGGGCCCACCTTTGTGACAATGATACTTAAGGCAATTAGCTTCCACAAAGAGTTTTAAAGGGTTATGGGATTTTTTTTTTCCCCAAGAAAAAGAATCTGAAATTTCTCCAGCTTTGGACAGGGCAGCCCCTTCACCATATACATCCTCTGGATGGCGTCCATCGGCTATACTGATGGCTACTGAAAGGTAGGCAGATTGGCAGTTCCAATTTCTCTTGCTAGCAGTGTGCCCTCAGCATGTCAGTATAGATGGGGAAGATGTGATATTCTCACTTCCCTTTTCAAAGCAGGGGAGGTGGCTTCATTAGGTTCCACCAAAAACTTAACAAATGTCCATTGCTCAGAAGAGGTTTTCCAATCCCTTACAGTTCTATTTTTATTTTCTTCATTCCAACCAAACCTAAATAGGAGAGTCTTCCTCAGAGATGATACACCATATACCAAGATAGGAATTTTTTGTTCAGCCATATTTCAGCTCAATTCCTTTTCTTTCAAATGCTGAGGAGGTATTTTTTTCATCACCTCCCATAACTCAGATACAGGTGAATGGATTCTCCTAAAATTTTCTGAGACAATTCATCAAAGGCCACAGACCGTTTCAGCCCCAGAGCAGTATTTTTGAGGCACTAACATGTATGTGACAGAGGTTTATAATGGAATTCAATACAGTGTTTGGAAGAAGGGTGAGCTACACGTGTAATCATTCTCTCAGTCTCTCTCTTAGGCACCCTCTCCAAGCCACAAGCCCACATATGTAGTTTTCTCAGATCACCCACTTTTGGACCAAATCACCAGGCTTCATCATCTGTTGTTTACAAAACAAATTTACGGCCAGCAGGTCCAACTAATTTTAGCTCTTGCTACAATATAAACTTGGCCTTTACATGCTGGTTTAAGTAGGTTCTGCTCAGGCCAGTCATAGCTAAAGCATTGTGGCTGGGTCAGGCAGGATGTCACATGCAGCTGCTGCCTGCCAGACAGTCTGATCTTCACAATCAGTGAATCCTCCCTCTCAGTTTACAGACTGCCTTTTATTCCTTCCCAAGATCTCTTGTGGAAATTTTAAAATTCCTTCTTCTGACTTGGGACCCTGTTCCTGGTCTACACTGGTTTATTTGTTTCTCTAGTGTGGGGACTGCAGGCTGTAACCCTGAGCTCTCTACATTCATAAAAATTAATGCAGCTAATGCTCATATTTTTCACATATAGCACATAACCTTAACACTAGCAGATGCTATCATGTAGAAGAAATAAAAGAGCAGGGACATCCAAATGGCTCAGATCTTGGTGGGGAAAAAATCCCCTCCTTACCTTGGTAATAGGGCCAGCATGGGCCTGATACTCATTGAATTCCTTGTGCACAGGCAGTGGATACTTCATAGATCGGATGGTCCCCACTGACGTGCCTGTGAACACCATGCGCCCAGAATGAGATACAACTACTGCAGTGTAAGTGACATCAAAAGCAGGCACTTCACGCAGGATCTAAAAAGTACAGCACACAACAAGCGCTATAAACCGTAATGCTGCTTAAGCAACTGTCAGAGCACTCCACTTGAAGAAAATAATGGAAAATTGGACTAGAGGAACAGACCCATAAGCAATAATTAGAGTTTATAAATAGATCTTTGTAAAATTTTCAGAAGTGTCTAAGTAACTTCAGCTCTTAAGTAACTTTTGAAGTTGAGAATTAGATGTTTTTGAAAATTTGAATCACTCATCACATATATTGGGTGCTTCTGTCAAGAAAAGCAGTGGACAAAGGAAACTTCAGTAGATTAAATATATTTAAATTTTAATAAAGCTTTTGATAATGTATCTCACAAAGTTAATTTGTCACCTGGATTGAAAAATTGCCAGAAGTATCAAATTGAAATGAAAGAGCAACAAAGGTCCAGGTGTCGTGGTGAAGGGCACAGGGTAAGGACATAGATGGATAACAATGTGTCAGATGATAGGCGGTGTCAGTGGATGGGGCAGGTATGAAAATATGGTTCCTTCCTATTTTTCTAAACAGGAAAATGGGAAATAAGGAGAAGGGTGATAACCCAGGTTGATAAGCCTCCTTTAAGTTGCCTGCCACAAGTAAATATGTTAACTGGCTCACCGAAGAATCTGAAATCTCCTTGAGTGTTTGGTCGGATCCAACAGCAAAAATGATTTTGGCATCAGGAGAGATGGCAACATTGCTGTAGCTGCAGGATTTCAGCACACACTCTGACTCCCTCTTACCCGTCAACAAGCTCCACTCGTACACAGCACCATCTGTGCCACAGGAGATCAATTTATTGTCATCTGCACTCCACATGACTGAGCGCACCTGGTAAAAGTGGGAACACACCAATCAGACCCACACTTGGGAACTCTATGAATCCTAGAAGAGAGTTTCTTTCTTGTTAAATCTGACCTTTCAGCTGGTGAACTCTGTGACACTGCACCTCCCTGTGCACCCTTATGCTGTGATTGTGTGTCATTCATGTTCACCCTTATAGTGCAACCGTGTACAAGGTACGTCATGCAAGATGTTTCTGGAATGCTCATGATATATTGAAGAGAGGATTACTCACCTTTTGCAGGTTCCAAAGGGGGAGCCTTGTTAGTGTTGGTCAGCAAAACAAGCAAGGAGTCCTGTGGCACTTTTAAAGACTAACAAATTTATTTATTGTATGAGCTTTTGTGGGAGAAAATCCCACTTCGTCAGTCACTTTGAAGATGGGGAATTTACAGAATGGGACGAAATTAAATGCAGGGAAATATATGACACAGGATCAGGTCAGGCTGTAATAGCAAATCAAAATAAATGTTGAGATTCAAACACTGGGGAACAGCATATAGAGGAAGTTGAGGTCAAATCACCTGTTGTAAAAATGAGGAAAAAAAAGTAGTCCCTGTTTAACCCTGAGGCAACGGAGGTGCATTTACATATAAATTCCAATTCTGCAGTTTCTCTTTGAAGCTGAGATTTGTTATTCATTTGTTTGAGCACAGCTATTAACAAGTCGTCAATGGAGTAAGCAGGGAGATTGAAGTGTTCCCCTACTGGTTTTTGAATGTTGTGATTTCTAATGTCAGATTTGTGTCCATTTATTTTTTTATGCAGAGACTGTCCTGTTTGTCCATTGTATAAGGCAGGGGGGCATTTCCAGCACATTATGGCACAAATCACATTGGTGGCTGAGCAGGTGAATGAGCCCTCGAAGTAACTGGCTTGATTAGGTCCTGTGATGGTGTCTTTTGTGCAGATATGAGGGCAAAGTTGGCAACGTGGTCTGTTGCAAGGATATGTTCCTGCTTTAATGTTTCTGTTGTTTTGTCTGTACTTGCTGGTGAGTATCTGTTTAAGGTTGGGGGGTTGTCTGTAAGCGAGGAGAAGTCTGTCTCCCAAGGCTTGAGAGAGTGAGGGATCATCTTGTGGAATAGGTGATAGATCCTTCATGATGTGCTGTAGAAGTCTGACTTGGGGGTTGTAGGTGATGACCAGTGGCATTCTGTTTTCTTTCTTGGGCTTTATTAGACAATCGTCCATGTATGGGAAGAAGGTAATTCCCTGTCTCCTTAGATGTGCTGCCACAACTGCAAGCACTTTGGAGAAAAATCTCAGAGCTGTAGCTAGGACAAATGGTAGTACTTTGAATTGGTAATGATTGCCATAAATCTTAGGTAACGTCTGCTTGCAGAGTGGATAGTAACATGGAAATGTGTGTCCTCAAGGCACCCTCTCTGCAGCGCCAGTATTATAGTTGTTAATGTGACTATTTTGAATTTTTGTCGCCTCACAAATTTGTTAACTGTCCTGAGGTCTAGTATGAGTCTCCATCCTCTGCTCTTTTTCTGTACCACAAAATAGTGAGAATAGAACCCCTTCCGTCTGTGATGGGATGGTACATGTTCTATTGTTCCTAGTTGTAGAAGATGATCTATTTCACGGAGCAGTATTTGCACGTGAGATGAGTCCTTGAAAACAGATGAGGAAGGGTTGTGGATGGGAGGGCTGGATATCAATGGGAGAGTGTATCCTGACTTGATTATTTCTAAAACCCATTTGTCCATTGTGATTGATGACCAATTGAGGTGGAACGGACATAGGCAACATTCAAATTTTTTCTTGCTGAGGCTAGCGCTGTTTGTTGATTGGGATTTTTCAGACCCTCAACCAACTTCTCAAAACTGCTGTTTAGATGGTGTTGTTTAGGAAGTGGAAAGGAAGGTTACCTACCTTGTGTGGTAACTGGAGTTCTTCGAGATGGGTGTCCCTGTGGGTGCGCCACCTTGGGATTCTGGCATGGGGGCTTTTCAAGTGCCCAGTGCTCCCACTGGCTGGGAGCCACCTGCCTCCTGCCTGGGGTCCTGCTGCCAACTGAGCTGTGCTCGGCGCCGTTGGCTGTGCTTCTGGGCTGTGCTGTGCCCTGTGCCCCCTGCTCCTCTGGGGGTGAGGTGGAGCATCAGCAACCACTGCTGGGGAGGAGCCAACTGCTGCCTGGGAGCCACACCACTCACCAGAGAGCTCTGGCCTGCAGCAGCAGGGGAGCGTGGCAGGTCAGGCAGCTGGAACAAGTCGCGGACTCAGTGCCTGGGTCTGGGACAGGGCTCAGGTGTGGGGACTCAAAGGAGGGTGGCCTGAGAGTGTGGGGAGGGTTCATGGGGGGCTCTGTGCTTGGGGGGCTCCATGGGGTCCCTGTGGGGGGCTCTGCCCAGCATTTCTCTTGCCCAGTCACGGTGTGCAGCTGGGAGCTGGGCTGCGGCTACTTACCTCCCCTCTGGGCTTGAGTATACATACAGCTTCTTCTTTTTTTTTTTTTTTTTAATATTTTAAAACAATTTAATTTTATTTAAAAACCTAAAACCTTTTTGAAAAACTTAATTTCATTAAATATAATTAATCAAATCTTAATTAACTTTAAAATCAATTTGAATTCAATTATTTAAATTTTAATTTAATTTTAATTAAACAAACTGGTGGTCCATCGGGGTTTTAAAAATTATATTTTTGGCCCTCAAGTCAAAAAAGTTTGGGAACCATTGATTTATAATGTAAAATTTTAAGTATGTTTATTTGCTTACTCTTTGTCTTTCTGATGATACCACCATCTTGTTCAGGCAAAGGTAATGGCAATGTTTCAAAGTACATATATATGTGAACAGTTTTTCTCTTCCATGAAAATTAATGAATCTGTGTTAAGGTCAAGGCTCACTGATAAACATTTGCAAGCAACACTGAGATTGGTTTCATCTCAGGATATCAAACCTAATATTGGTCCTCTGGGTGATGCAAAATGCTAACAGCTAAGTGGCCAAAAATGAAATGACTGTCAAAATCAGCACTGACTTTTCACATTACAGTTTCAAAACAGTTAATAAATGGACTTTTAACAGCATACTA
Organism: Pelusios castaneus; assembly: GCA_007922175.1. NCBI lineage: Eukaryota > Metazoa > Chordata > Testudines > Pelomedusidae > Pelusios > Pelusios castaneus. The sequence continues at coordinate 444,413 of ML686057.1, forward strand.
TATTACTCTTCATTTTCGACTATACTTTTGTATTGTTGTATGAAAAGGTTTCAGTGACATGGCCCTTGGGCCAATATCCTAGTCCTCATGTGGCCTTTGTCGTGATTTGAGTTTGAGACCCTTGCCTTAGATCTTGCAACCATGGAGACAAATAACCTATTAGTTGTTCTAAATGTTTTTGTTCTTTCCAGGTAGACGGCCAGAGCACGTCGGATGTCAAGGGTATGAAGGGCGGCTTCGTGTGGTGTGAGTTTTCGGTATGAATACAGGTAAATAAAGGATTTGGTTGATATGGAAGGCAGAAGATACCTTGGCAATAAATTTAGGGTGAGGTTTGAGTGTTACTTGGGTCTTTGTGGAATATGATTATGTAGGTATGACCATCCAGGCCACCAGTTCACTGATCTGGATGTGATGGCTACTAGAAAGGCCACTTTCATGGATAAATGGCTGAATGAACAGGTTGCAAGTGGTTCAAATGGTGGTTTAGTTAGTGTTTTGAGGACTAACGTAAGATCCCAGATAGGAGTAGGTGGATGTATGTCTGGCTACAGATTTTGTGTGCCCATCAGAAATCTCTTGATAAATGGATGTGAAAATATTGGATTTTGATTATGAAAGGCTGCAATGGCGGCGAGATGGACTTTCATGGAGCTGATGGCTAGACCTGTTTGTTTTATTTCCAGCAAATATTCCAAAATCATTGGAATAGGTGTGGACATTGGAGCAGTGTTATGCCTGTTACACCAGTTGTGGAATCTGGACCACTTTTGAAGGTAAGTTTTGCAGGTAGAAGACTTTTGCCTATTTAACAGGATGTGTTTTACTGCTTCAGAGCATTGTAGCTCCTCTTGTTGGAACCAAGGAGGAACCAGGCTGTCGAGTGTAGTTTTCCTGGTTCTGGCTGAATTAGTCGACTTCTGTGTTGTGTTAGAATGTCCGTCCTTATGGGGAGTGCAATCAGTTGTTGTACTGACATTTCCATGAGGCAGGTGTACCATGGTTGTCTTGCCCAAGCTGGGGCTATCATTATGACCCTCGCCGATTCGTATCAAATTTTGAGTAGTGTTCGTTGGATTAGTGGAATGGGCGTAAAGCAGTTCCTTGTCCCTCTGGAGAAGGAATGTGTCACTTATGGAGCCAGGTCCTACCCTTTGGGCACTTATTGTTTCTGTGCGTGGCAAACAGATCTATGGTGGGGAAAGCCCACTGTAGGAAGATCTCGTATATCACATGGGGGTGGATTTCCCATTTATGATTGTCTGTAAAGGACCTGCTGAGGAAGTTGGCAGTCGTATTGTAAATACCAGGTAGGTATGAGGCTGAGATGGTAACACTGTTTTCCAGGCACCAATCCTATAATAGCATAGCCTCCATGCAAAGGGGTTTTGATTGTGCTCTCCCTTTCCTGTTTATATAGAACATGCATACTGTGTTGTCTGTCATAACTGTCACATGATGGTATTTTAGGAGGAGCTTGAAGTGCAGGCATGAGTATCGGACAGCACAAAGTTCTAGCACATTTATATGTAGCAGTGATTCTTGTATTGACCATCTGCTTTGTGCAGTCTGTTGATTTAGTTGGGCGCCCCAACCCATGAAGGGATGCGTAAGTTGACATGGAAATTGAGGGAGTTTGTTGGGTGAAGGGTACTCCCTGTGTCAGGTTGTGCGGGTTTGTCCACCATTGTATAGACTGCTTTATTTCTCTCAGTAGTGAGATTATTTTGTGCATGGAATGATATCGAGGTTTGTAGACCTTGGCTAGCCAAAGTTGTAAGGGTTGCATATGCAATCTTGCACTTGTAACGACGGTAGTAGTTGCAGCTATATGGCCGAGTAGCTGTAGGCAACTGCATACAGGGATTGTTGGAGTGTTCAATGCTAGGGTTGTTAGATCTGCGATTGTTTTGAATCTGGAGTATGGAAGGTAAGTCCTGGTTGTTTGAGAATCTAGGCATGTGCCTATGAATTCTATTATTTGTGTGGGCTGTAATGTAGATTTTTTGAAATGTATTAATAGGCCTATGTTTTGACCTGGTGAGATTGAGTGTTTGCAGTGTGTCTTGATGTGTGCAAGCCTTGAGCAGGCAGTCACCTCAATATGGGAATATTGTGATCCCTTGTCTGCGCAGATGGGCCATAACTACTGTGAGCGTCTGAGAAGACCCTGGGAGCTGTGGAAAGACCAAAAGGTAGAATGGTATATTGGTAATGATTACTGTTCACAATAAATCTAAGGTATTTCCTAAGAGCAGGTTTATAAAAATATGAAAGTATGCGTCTTGCAAGTCGAGGGCTGCAAACCAGTCACCATGTTCTAGAGCCAGAATGATAGAAGATAGTGTAACCATTTTGAATTTTTGAAGCTTTATATATCTGTTCAATTTTCTCAGGTCAAGGATTGGTCACCAACCACCTGATTTCTTTTTGGTGAGGAAATAGGGTGAGTAGAACCCCTTGCTCTGGTGATCAGAAGGCACTCTTTCTATTGCCCCAACAAGAATAAGGTGTGCGATCTCTGGTTGTACGAGTTGTTCGTGAGTGGTGTCCCTAAAGAGGGATCAGGAAGGGTAGTGGAGTTGTGGTTTAGAGATTAAAGGAATGATGTAACTGATCTTAATTGTATCAGGGACCCTTCTGTCCATAGTTATGGTTACCCACAAATCATAAAAATCTTGGAGACAATTTGTGTAAAAGATGGGGTGAGTCAGCTCAGAAACTTCTGGGTAGTCTTGTTGGCCCCCAACTGTGATTTCAAAACTCTGGTTTTGAAGGTGATTGTTGAGGGAGTTGAAGTTTGATTGGGGGTTGTCTTCTATGTTGGGTGTGTTGTCTGGCACACTGTGGTTAATTGGATTGGAATTGGAAGTTATACCAGGAGTTATATGGTTGGTATCGATATGATTTGCGTCTAGTTATGGGTGTGTTTATTCCGAATGTGCATAGAGTTTCCCTGGAGTCCTTAGATGTGTGCATCAGATTGTCTGTCTTTTCTGAAAACAACTTTTTCTTATCAAATGGCAGATCTTTGATCGCCGCCTGAAGCTGTCAGGGAAGATCTGCAGAATATAACCAGGATGATCGACACATCACTATCCCTGTGGCTATAGTTCGAGCTTCTGTGTCGGTGACATTGAGAGCTGCTTGTAGAGCTGTCCTCGATATTAACTGACCTTCTTTAATTACTGCGTGGAACTGTTCTTTTTTAGTTTTCTGGAATGTGCTCAATAAAGTCAGCCAACTTGAGGTAACTGTCGTGGTCATAATTCGCCAACAGTGCAGTGTAATTTGCAACACAAAGTTGTAATGTAGAAGAAGTGTATATTTTTCTCCCTAGTAAGTCCATTTTCTTATCATCCTTGTCGTGGGGAGTGATTCTATTATATTGCTGCTTATATCTTTGGTTAGCATATTTCATGACAAGGGAATTTGGTGATGGGTGATTAAAAAGGTATTCGGAATCCTTACTAGGGACATAGTACTTCTTGTCTGCCCTGCGACAAGTTGGGGCAATTGTTGCAGGCATCTGCCAGATGTCATTGGCGGGGTCCATAAGGGCTCCAACCATGGGGAGGGCAAATCTTGTTGATTACTTGGGCTGCAGAATCCTAAGAATTTTTTGTTGGGATTCTTGGACAGTCTGCATAGGGATTTCCAGAGAGTCTGCCACATGACGAAATAAATTTTGAAATTGCTTAAAATCATTGGCAGTTGTAGGTGGAGAGGGAATGATTGCCTCGGCCAGCGATGTTGAGGACTCATGGGATGGAGAGGTAGGTTCTGGGTCCTCTCCTTCCTCGATAGATTCTTCTGGGGCCTGTTCTGTTGCACTCCTAGCTTTATTTGATGGTCGGTGTGCTCTTGAAGTGGATGGTCTTGATGAGGGAGCAAAGTAATGTGACCAGGGGTCCCAGTGTGGCCAGTTAGGTGTGTATGCTGGAGGTTGAGTATACCATGGAGGAGGATATCATGGGTATGGTGGGAAGTTTGATGGCAGAGTTTTGTACCTCCATGGTGTAGGTGATGGCGGATGAGGTAAGAACCTCTAGTCTTGCTATTCACGCTCTTCATCACTTGAAAAATGAATTGGAGAGAGTACACCTGCACAAAACAGTGATGATGGGGAGCCTTCTGTGCTGTAAAATTGAGATGACAGAGAGGTGGCACAGTGAATGTCTCGTCAGTGTTGTGTTTTCTTTTTTGTGCATGTTTTTTCGCCATGGAGTATACAGGGGAATGGCACAGAATGGGAGATTCCTGTGCCATCTGCATCAGTGCTGATTCTTGCGGCACTGGGGGTATCAGTTGGTGCCGATATGGTCACCAGCACTCTGGTTGATATAGAATCATAGACTAATAGGGATGGAAGAGACCTCACGAGGTCCAACCCCCTGCTAAAAAGCAGGACCACTCCCACTAAATCACCCGAGCCAGGGTTTTGTCTAACCGGGCCTTAAAAATCTCCAAAGATGGAGATTCTACCACCTCCCTAGGTAACCCATTCCAACGCTTCACCACCCTCCTAGTGAGAAAGTTTTTCCTAATATTCAACCTTGACCTCCTCAGCTGTAATTTGAACCCATTGCTCCTTGTTCTGTCCTCTGCTACCACAGAGAACAGCCTAGCTCCCTCCTCTTTGGAGCACCTCTCCAAGTAGTTGAAGGTTGCTATCAAATGTCCCCTCAGTCTTCTCTTCTGTAGACTAAATAAGCCTAGTTCCTTCAGTCTCTCCTCATAAGTCATGTGCCCCAGCTCCCTAATCATTTTTGTTGGCCTCCGCTGGACTCTTTCTAATTTGTCCACATCCTTTCGGTAGTGGGGAGCCCAACACTGGACACAGTATTCCAGATGCGGCCTCACCAGTGTCGAATAGAGGGGAATTATCACATCCCTCGATCTGCTGGCAATACTCCTACTGATGCAGCCTAATATGCCATTGGCCTTTTTGGCAACAAGGCACACTGTTGGCTCATATTCATCTTCCCGTCCACCATAATCCCCAGGTCCTTTTCTACAGCGCTGCTACTTAGCTGATCGGTCCCCAGCCTGTAGCAGTGCATGGGATTTTTTCGTCCTAAGTGCAGGACTTTGCACTTGTGGGTGCTGAGGTGGTTAATGGTGTATTTGTCATTGTGATCGGTGCCAAGGCCGCGGTTCTTCCAGGTGGAGAGGCAATTGAAACCAGATCCTACTACACTGCAGCTGGAGGCAGCATCTCCTTAGGGAGGGGAGAGACGGACTGTCTGCCAAAGATAAAACTATCCAGGTTGTAAGCTGCCAGCAGGTTGCAGTGGAACAAGAGATGACAGACCCCATTCTAGAGGGCAGGGAGAAGTGTGTCTTTGAGGGGGATATTGAGGAGGAAGCTAGGGAAGGATTCGTGGGAGTGAAGAAATGTCACCTCACTAATCATTTGTGACAGACCACCCAGAATACAAGTAGCTGGTTCAGGGTCTGTGCACCCAAATACATCAGTCTGGGGCTCAAGTTTTGAGAGGCTGTTGTGTGGCTGAGCAAAGAGGTAGTTCACACCTCACTAAGGCATGCATAAAACAAACCAGCTCTTCTAGGAACAATGGACTAACCTAAGCATTGATAAGGGAATACTCATTGAATCAATTGGAGGAAGCCATGCCAGACATGGCTGCTGTCACCTGACTCTGGCTGGGGAGAGAACGGGAAAGGTGGGGGTGAAGGAACATGTTAAATTAAGAGACAATTTGCAATCCTTCTCTTCTTCCATGTCCATCTGCAAACAACATCAAGCAACTGAAGGACCGTCTACAGGGGTAGAACCTGGTCGAAAGAGATCAGCAAGTCTGTTGTGAGTGTTATTTGACTTTGTAAGATTACTGAAAGTATTAAGCTTAGTTTAGAATGTGATTTATTTTTTATTTCATCCTGATCAAATCTGACTTATTTTCCTCTAACTTATAATCACTTAAAATCTTTCTGTACTTAATAAACTTATTTGTTTGTTTTATCTAAAGTAGTGCATTTGATTTAAGGTGTGTCAGGGGCTCCATTTGAAGTAAACAAAGCTGGTGCATATTGATTTCTTTGATAAACATGTGAGCTTGCAGAGTCCAGTGGGCTATACTGAACACTGTAAATGGCAGTTCCTAGGGCTGCATCCGGGACTGGGAATATTGGCTGTGGTCCTACCATTGCATAATTTCATGAGTGGCTGGCCATACATGCTCACTCACTCAGTCATGAAGGTAACTTGCATGCAAGTGGCTGTGTGTGAGCTGCTCAGAAGTGTAGGTTCATACAGTGAAAGCAGAGTGAGATGCACTCCAAGAATGGGGGATTGGGTTGACACAGTGATAAACCAGAGGGCAACATCACACTTAGTATTTTTTTGAACCCTGTTGTCTTATAGAACACATCTATGCAATGAAGAGATTTGCATTATAGCAATGAGCTATAAAAATATTAGAACAAATAATATAAAACCGATGTTTTAATGAAATCTTTGTCAAAAATCCACATTTTTAGGTCATTAATAAATATTAAGCAATGGCTGACTCTTAGGCAATTTCTGATTAATTACGATTCTTTGCCTCTCCTGCATGTCTACTAGAACTCCTTCATAGCCCCTTGTGAGAGACTTGGATACAGGCTTTTGGAAACTTCAAATAAATTATATCTACCAGTTCACCTTTAGCCACTCTTGTGGTAGGCAATGCACACTGACCTTCCCATTGTGTCCTTTCAGGTTATTAACATTCTCAAAGCTGGTGGTGGAGTAAATATGAATCACATTTCCGTTAACTGCAGCAAAAAGATGACCCCCATTACTGAAGGAGCACTGCAGAGAGAGCAGACCCAACTATTAGTGAGTGTGTGATGGAAACACAGAAAGAAACCCCAAACACCCAGTCTCTAACTGAAGTTACAATGCAGTCATCCAGTGTCTGAAGGTCATGCAAGAAGAAACCTCCAAGTATAGACATCATTTTTCATGATGCCCCTTCCTCTCCTAACACCCTCTTCTTAGCCACCCTCTGGGTCTGATTCCCCTTTCTCCTACAGCATGAACTTCCACAGAGCTCCTCATCTCTCTGCCCCCTTTTCAAGACTACCAGGCCCCAGCCCCCATTATGCCCATTTTCACCCCAGATTCTCATATCTCAGTATTCACATTACTGTTCTCCTCTCCCAGCTAAACTCCCACTTTGTTCCTCACCATGTCATTAACCCCACTTCCCAAGCTCCCCTGATCCCAGCTTCTGAGTTGCTCCTCACCTCTCTGCACCCTCTCACAGTGAAGTCTTTAAAAGTACGGATGTCATCAATTAGCAGGTTCATAAGCCGTAGTTTGTCAGAAAACCCAACCAAAACGTAAAGACCAGTGGGATGAAGAGAAACTGCATATGCTTCCTCCTGGTATTCCTTATACAAGTCTAAAGTGCTGCAAGAATCACTACAGTTAGTAATACAACCCAAGCCACACACCCACAGACAACCAGACAGATGCCTAGCCCTGCATTGACAATTGCTGCAACAGTGCATGTAGAGATTCAGGGTGCTGTTAAATAATCAGCTGTGTCAATGTCACACAGATTAAAGTCAATAAAGAGGGATTTGGGCATCTAAGATCCACTTGCCTATGGAGAAAGTTAGGGCAGGTTTGCAGGAGCAGAGACTCACTTGTCCACTGTTATATAATGAGGGAGATGAATGAACTGACTGGATATCACACCATAGAAATACATAGTCTTGAGCTCCTCTAGCCATATAAGACAAAAAAATCAGTAGAAGTGTTTAGTATTTCATATCGCTAAAATGCAGTGTCAGCTATCTCCACTTTAATTATTGTACTGTGATATGCTTAGAGAAAAACTTACCATGAGGACTTTGTCACCACCTGTTTAGCTAGCTAGTCCAATATGTACTTCACAAAGGATATTTCTGCCTTTGACTCCCTCCACTGGATTACTTCTATAATACAGCTTTGCATGGGTTACTCTTGAAAACAACTGCAGGCAGACAGCTAGTGCAGAATGCAGCTGTCTGCTTGCTTTAGTGGAAAGAAACACTGATCATTCACCACATTTATTCTCTAGAGACTGCGCTGGCTTCCAGTGTGCAGTTTCAGGTGTGGAGTTAAATGGTGCTTTGAACTAGGCATTCTTGTCCTTAAGACTCACTCCCCACATTGGTCTTTCACAAACTGCACACATTAGCCTTCAGGACAGGCTAGGAGACTCATGTATTTACTCATGTTGCTGCCTGTAGGGATCACTGTGCAGAGGATGTGGCACTGTTTTAGAAAAGGATCCATTCCATTTGATTTAGTTAATACATTGATTATTCATTCAAGCTCCTAGAGCTTGTCAAACTAGTGCATTTTTAAGTAATTTATAGTAGGAATGACCCCTTTTGGGTCATGCAGCCATTGGTGTTCTTTTAATATTTTAAACAAGGGGATCTCTCAAAAATTTACTTTTCTGCCTGTGAAACTCAACATAAAAAAATCATAGACTCATAGAACTAGAAGAGACCATGAGAGGTCATCAAGTCCAGTCCTCTGCATTCATGGCAGGACCATATACCATCTAGCCCATTCCTGCTCTTAAAAATTTCTAATGATGAAGATTGCATAACCTGCTTAGGCAACTTATTCCAGTGGTTAATCACCCTGACAGTTAGGAATTTTTTCCTAATACCCCAACCTAAACATTCTTTGCTGTAATTTAAGTCCACTGCTTCTTGTCCTATCATTTGCTGTTAAGGAGAATAATTTTTCTCCCTCCTCCTCATCACAACCTTTTAGATACTTGAAAACTGTTATGAACCCTCTCAATCTCCTCTTTTCCAGACTAAACAAACCCAGCTCTTTATATCTTCCCTCATAAGTCAAGTCTTTCAGACCTTTAATCATTTTTCCTGCTCTTCTCTGGATTTTCTCCAATTTCTCCACATCTTTCCTGAAGTGAGGTGCCTAGAACTGGACACAATACTTCAGTTGAGGCCTAATCAGCGCAAAGTAGAGCGGAAGAATTACTTCTTGTGTCATACTTACAATACTCCTGTTAATACTTCCCAGAATGGTGTTTGCTTTTTTTGCAACACTGTTACACTGTTGACTCATGTTTAGCTTGTGGTCCACTATGACACCCAGATCCCTTTCCACAGAACTCCTTCCTAGGCAGTTATTGCCCATTTTGTATGTGTGCAATGGATTGTTCTTTCCTAAGTGGAGCACTTTGCACTTCTCTTTATTGAATTTCATCCTATTAACCTCAGACCATTTCACCAGTCTGTCCAAATCGTTTTGAATTGTGATCCTACCCTCCAAAGCACTTCAACTCCTCCCAGCTCAGTATCATCCACAAAATGTATAAGTGTACTCTCTATGCCATCATCTAAATCATTGATGAAAATATTGAACAGAACAAGACCCAGAACTAATCCCTGCAGTATCCCGCTCATTATGCCCTTCCAGCATGACTGTGAACCATTGATAACTACTCTCTTGGAGTGGTTATCCAACCAGTTTTGCATCCATCTTATAGTAGCTCCATCCAGGTTGTACTTCCCTAGTTTGTTAATGAGAAGGTGATGAGAGACCGTAACAAAAGCCTTACTAAACCCTAGATATACCACATCTACAGCTTTCCCTCTATCCACAAGGCTTGTTACCCTGTCATAGAAAGCTATCAGGTTGGTTTGACATGATTTGTTCTTGACAAATCCATGCTGACTATCACTTAACACCTTGTTCTCTTCTAGATGTTTGCTAATTTATTCCTTAATTATTTGCTCCATTATCTTTCCTGGTACATTGGTTAAGCTGACTGGTCTGTAATTCCCTAGGTTGTCCTTATTTCCCTTTTTATAGATGGCACTATATCTGCCCTTTTCCAGACCTCTGGGATCTCTCCCATCTTCCATGACGTCTCAAAGATAATAGCCAATGGCTCAGATATCTGCTGAGTCAGCTCCTTGAGTATTCTAGGGTGCATACCATTAGGCCTTGATGGCTTGAAGAGATCTAACCTGACTAAGTAATTTTTAACGTGTTCTTTCCCTATTTTAGCTTCCAGTCCTATCCCCATCCCATATTTGAGTTTAATTACATTACATGCAAAAAATAAGCTAAAAACATTTTAAGGTTACAAAGTCAAGCAATGAAAAAATTAGAAAAACCCAGAATTAAGGTTGCCTGTGCATCCTTAATTTGGCTCCCTTCTGTGTACACATTATGGTACAGACTTTAATTACATTATCACATACTATTTTTTCTAGCAGAAACCTGCTCATTCACTGCACAGAATTGATGGCACTCACTTAATCAACAGTGATTCAATATTTTGTTTTCTCCTTGATCAATGTGTGGCCCTATTCCTTAGTTGCTGAACACTATTCAAATCTTGTTCTGAAGACAAACTTACGGATCTTCTCATTAAATTTTCTATAATACTCATTACTATAGTACCTTAGTACTGCATAAACATTCATTTATGTTCATAAGCTCCCACGTACGATGAGTGGGTATTATTACCATTTTACAATTGGGGAACTGAGACACAGAGAGATTATAATCAAAAGTATTCACTAATTTTAGGTGCCCAATGTGAGACATAAGAATGGCCATACTGAATCAGACCAATGGTCCATCTAGTACAGTATCTGATCTTACGACAGTGACCAGAGCCAGACAATTTAGAGAGAATAAACAGAACAGGGCAATTTATCGAGTTGTTCATCCCTTGCCATCTAATCCCAGCTTCTGGCTGTTAATTAGGGACATCCAAAGCATGGGACTGCATCCCTGATCATTGTAACTAATCATTACAAATGACCATTGTAACTAATAGTCGCGTTCCAGAGGGGTAGCTGTGATAGTCTATTCAAGCAAAATAAACAAGGGCTATGTCTACACTTGTTAATTGAAGTCAACTTAGCATGTCCACACTCAAATGTTAAGTCGACTTAAAGGCGACCTTGCCAAATCAACCTAGAGCACCCACACTGGACGCCTAGATCAACTTCTAGGGGCTAGGTGGACCTGGGACAGGTCCATGGTGGCAGGGGGGGCACTCCTTGCCAAGTACCAGGGGGCTTAGCCTTTGCCCCATTGTACCTTTGGGGGGGGGGGGCACGCCAGGCTGTGGCTGTGCCAGCCACCCTGGCAGGGAGGACAGTGGGGAAGCCCTGGAGCCCCCTAAGTTGACTTAAAGTCGACTTAGGGCTACTCCACATCCACACTGGCTAAGTCGACTTTCTGAAGTTAGCAAGCAAAGTCGACTTAAAACTAGGTTTTATGAAGTTGACAATTTTTCCTTAAATCGACTTAAGCAGCTGCTTAAATTGACTTAAGGAAAGTGTAGTGTAGACGCAGAGTAAATTAAGTCGACTTAAGCAAGCTGAAGTCGACTTAATTTGTAAGTGTAGACGCACCCAAGAAGTCCTGGTGACTTACTATTGTTTAATTTATCAATTTGTTCTATAACCTTCCTTACCGACACCTCAATCTGGGACAGTTCCTCACATTTGTTACCTAAAAAGAATAACTTAGATTTTGGAATCTTCCTCACATCCTCTGCACATCCTCTGCCACCAGTGCCAAAAACAAAGCAAAATAATCTCTCTATTCCTACTCAAGACTCCCCTATTTATGTATCTCAAGATCACATTAGCTTTTTTAACCACAGCCTCACAGTGGAAGCTCATGTTCAGCTGATTATCCACGAGGGCCCTTAAATCTTTTTCAGAGCTACTACTTCCAAGGATAGAGTCCCCCTCCTATAAGTGTGGCCTATATTCTTTGTTCCTAGATGTATACAGTTACATTTGGCTATAGTAAAATGCATATTATTAGTTTATATCCAACTTACCAAGTGGATCACTCTGAATCAATGACCTGTCCTTAACTATTTCTCACTTGCCCATTTGAATCATTGTAAACTTTATCAGTGAGGATGAGTTTCTTTTCTTCCAGGTCATTGCATAGACTACTTTAATTCTTGCATTTCCAAACAATTTGTGTGTTTCATTTTGCAACCTTAATGTTCTTTAAATACAGCTTTTTATATAGAACTGATATTTATTCCTCAATGGTACTGATAGCCATGTGATAAATTACATTACCATTCATCTCTGACTACCTCTCTTGCACTCTGACCACTTACCCATTTCAACTAGGGCTATTTCACATTTTCAGTTTCCTAGGCAGACTCAGATACCATTTTTTTTTAAAGGGCTGTGTGAGACACCAGGGCCAGAGGGAAGCAAGAGAGTCGTCCTATTTGAAGAGACCGGGAACGCCCGCCCACTGCTAAAACTCCTCCCCCAGCCTAAGGGGATGGAGCAGGGTGTGGTTCTGGCTAATTAGAGGCACCTGAGACCAATCAGGGGCCAGCTGATAAAAAGCCTGGCCCCAACAAGAGGAGTGTTGGAGGAGGGCGAAGGAAGTAAAATAACAATGAAGAGAGGTAAAAGAACACCGAGAGGGAGAAATAGCCTAGGGGAAGGAACTGTTGCCGGTGGCAGTACCAGCAGCGTACAGCTGCCTTTCCTAGGGCCCCTAGGCTGGGGCTCGGAGTAGAGGGAGGGCCCGAGCCCCTACCCCCTCCTACTCTGTGCTGGCAGCGGAGTAACGACTGCCCAGAACCAGGGGCAGACAGGGCTTGCCTGGACCCCATAACAAGACAAAGCACAGGACCCACAGGGACAGAGTGGACTGATTTGCCACAGCTGTCACAAAAGTATCTCTTCTCTTTGCCACCCTATTCCTCCTCCCTGTTTAAAAAATTCCCCAGTAGTAGCTCAGAGTCAGAATTTTAGGTGGAGGCATTTGCCTACACATTGAAATATGACTCTCAGGTATGCTAGGCTATTCAGAAAAGTCCTGGTACTAGAATGGGCACTACACCATTTGGTGCACCAAAGCACCTCCATTCTCCAACCTCTATACAGAAGAGTTATTTTGTTAATTTCAACAGCTGTGAGCAGTTAAAACACTGAGCTGGAATAACAATAAATTTAATTTCTCATCTTCTGAAAGGAGCAGTGCCCAAGGTACCCCAAAGGTGAAGTCTTTTCTGAATTTCCCCCAAAATTACACTGATCTGAGGATTGCAATCTTTTTGTAAGTAGGTAAAAAGAAATGTTTGTCCAATCAAAGGTATTATTTCACCCACCATGCCTTGTTAATCAGAGATACAGTATGGACAATATTAAAATCCTGACCAAATGACAGATTTTAAGTCTTATCTTGCAAGCCATCAGACTATGAACAGTTACAATAGGTCACTGGAGAGCTGGGAATGACCTTTCCAGCTGTGTAAAGCATTTGTTTGTATCAGAATTGTTATATAGAATTATTTTAGATAATTTTTAGAGTATTCTGAAATGTATTAGTTATTTTTCTCTCCTCTGAGGCCCAAAGAGTTGGGCAGACTCATGATACTAACATGGTATCAGCCTTTTGTGAGGAGGTGTACAGAAACAGTAACAGACTATTTAAAAAACGAGCATTTCTAATATCATTTTTGGGAAATGCGTGACATGTATGCAATCCATGATGACATGGTATGGTATGATATGGGATCAAACTCTTAGTGATTTTATTGGTACTCTTTGGAATGTATTGCAAATCTATCCTGATCTCAAACTCTTGACACTAAAATGTCTTTTATCCTACACCAAACTGTAAGGCCACCAAAAACATACATGTATAAGCTAAGACATATGTAGTTGACCATTAGATTCAGGAGACATATAAAGACAGAAAGTAATAAAAACAAAGATGGTTCTTACTTGGTTTCATAGTTCCAGATGCGGACAGATCTGTCCAGGGAACAGGTAGCAACGAGGGGTTTACGGATACAGGTGTCGAGTCCAGTGATGGAAGCAGAATGTAATGGGAAATTCAGATACTCAAAGTGAGCTGGTTCCCCCTAGAGAAATGACACAAGTAGACTCATAGACTTTAAGGTCAGACGGGACCATTAGGATCATCTAATTCTAGTCTGCTCTCCTGCACAATGCAGGCCACAGAACTTCAGGCACCCACTCCTGTAACAGACCCCTAACTTATGAATGAGTTATTGAAGTCCTCAAATCATGGTTTAAAGACTTCAAGATACAGAGAATCCAGCAGCAAGTGACCTGTGCCCCATGCTGCAGAGGAAGGTGAAAACCCACCAGGGCTTCTGCCAATCTGCCCTGGGAGAAAATTCCTTTCTGACCCCAAGAATGATGACCAGCTAAACTCTGAGCATGTGGGAAAGACTCAACAGCCAGATTCCTGGGAAAGAATTCTCTGTAGTAACTCAGACACCTGTCTTGCCCCCATCTAACAAATAATTAAACACTCAAAAATATTGGGTTAGATTGATCAAAAGAGAGTAAAAAAGGGCAATGATAAACCTCAGTGCATGGAGCTGGGGAGAGGTATCTTGGGTGATACTAGACTAAAAAAGCACCAGAAATTTAGAATGGGGAATAATGGTATTGGGTGCAGTCTTACCTGGCATCTTTATTATTGATATGGAAGAGTGAGAAAATGGGATTCAAACACAATACTAAAATGGAAAGATTTATAAACATCAGTGAGAACAAAAGATAATACAAAAGGGCCTAAAGAGTCATGAGAAGGAAATAACAAAAATGAGATCTGACTTGGAAGATGGCAGTTAATACACATAAGGAAAAATAATGTAAAAAGCAGATACTGAATGTGAAATAGAAACCTCGGGAGCAAATTAGAGTTAGCAATGTTATATAGCTAAGGGTGGGGGGAGGGAGGAGGAGGATGGGGTGGAGAAAAGCCACTGAGATTTTGGGCGGCATACAGAAAAACATGCCATCATAGAACAGTTCCTATCTGTACAGATGCTGTAGTATGACTCACCTGGAGTAAGGGTTTAATTCCATCTGGACATTTATAGCATATTTAACCCCCAACTCTAGGCAATGAGAATTTTGTCTCTAATTAGCTTGTAAATGTTCTTTGCTGCAAGAACCATCTTTTACTGCATGTTTGTACCCAACACAATGGGATTCTGATTTTGACTAGGACCTCTAAGCACTACCATAATACAAACACAATTGCTTACAAATATAATAATCACATGAAAAATTATTGTGGTTAAATTCTAAGCTTAACATTGTATTAAAGATTTTGCATATGAAATGAATTAAACATACACACAAAGTACCTCTTTGCACTACAAGGGTGCAATGGGTTCAGAGTGTCACAGGTAGAGTCCCCAAAAACATGCCAAAAAAGTGACACTGGAAACCAGGTGTCTTGGTTATACATTGTTCATTGATTGTTTGGCCTAAGAAACGCTAAACAGATGGAACTTACCTTAATTATCTCAGTTGAGGATGTGGTAAAGATGTAGAGCTGATTTTTACTTGTGCTAATGAGTAGCGTTTCCTCTGAGGGACTAAAACACAGGCATGTAATATCTTGCTTGTCTGACTGATTTGGGTCACTGCTGCGCTGGTCCTGGGGAATCTACGCAACAACGAGACCCATTAGACTATTTCAAATCTCACTATTCCACAGACCACACGTACTTTCAATGTATTTCTGCTTTAGTAGGGATATGCTTAGATACCAATGAACTCTAAGTAAGTAGATGTCTTATCTACACAAAGACAGCAATATGGACAAAGTGACCCACCTGGAATTTTCCATCTTTAGTGGCAATAATTTAGGAACACATTTTCAACATTCATCTCAATATACTTATTGTATTAAAAAACTGGCAACAAAAGAACAGTAAACAAAGTCAAGCACTCAAAAGTTAGGAAACAGCAAAATTAAGGTTGTCAATGAAAGAAGAATTACGTTATTTACAGTGCCTGTGGTTCTTTGAGATGTGCTTTCCACATGGACTCCACTTCTAGCGATCATGTGCCTCATGTACATGGATCCTTTTGACTAGTAACGGCCATTGGGGCCATATCTATGCCTTAGTTCTCATAGTGCCCACTACCCAAGGGTATAAAGGGCAAATCCCTCCATTCCTTCTCCAATACAGAATTCGAGAGGCACAGGACTTTGTAAAGGGGGAAAGAAGGCAGGTCATGGAATCCATGCAGACAATACAACTCGAAGAACCACAGTTACTGTAAGGTAAGTACCGTTTCTTTGATTGATTGTTCACATGGATTCCACTCTTGGAGAGTTACAAGCAGTTAGTTTGCTTGAAGGTGGTGTGATACTGGCAGGCTCAGAGTCAGTGCCAACTCTTGTCAAGATTGCAGGCATTATATAAGAACTGACAGACTCCTAGCTGGAGGCCAGCCCAGTTCACCTCTATGTTCATTGGTGAATATGGGGTTTCTGGGGTGCTGTTCTCAGACACAGAATGTCACAAAGACATTCTGAGCAAAACTAACAGAGGTGAACTGGGCTGGCCTCCAGCTAGGATAATGCCTGCAATGTCATATAATTATAATATGTTCTGTACAAAGTACGCTTTGTTTAGTTTTATTTTAAAAGTCTTGATCTGCTAAACATTAATATCCTGTTGGACTGTTTGTGCTACCATACGTGAAGTTATAAAATATTGTTGTGAATGCTATTAGAACAAGTTGCGAGGTGCAACCACCTAAACTAGCTATTCAGGTAGAACAGTGAAGTGACCAGATGTGCTAATGAGCCATCAAGGAAAGATAAGTTCCAAAGGGGTAGCCGTGGAAGTCTAGTTCAGCAAAACAAACAAGGAGTCCTGTGGCACTTTTAAAGACTAACAAATATGCAATGAATAAATTTGTTAGTCTTTAAAAGTGCTACAGGACTCCTTGTTTATCAAGGAAAGAATCCACAACCAAGAATTGTTTACAGTGGAGACTTCACTGAAGGAAACACTATTTGCAATGGTGCTTGACTGTCCAATGAGGATGACCCCAAAGGTCACAAGCTCAATTGTTCTAGCAAGCTGAACAGACTATAAAAGGGGGAGTGTCACATCATCACTGGGCTCCACTGTCCACTCCCATATAACTAAGGCCTTGTACACACTACAAAGTTATTGCGCGATAACAGGCACAGCGTCCACACACAAATCCATGTTGTTGCACGGTAACAGCCATCTTATCGCGCAACATGTAAACCACCAAAATGAGGGTGGTAGCGGCTACCGCGGAACAGCTATTCCACGATAGTTCATGTGTGTACAGTTGCCACGCAATATGAAACCTCCAGAAATGTCCCAGAATTCCAATTCCATCCCTTCTGCACTTCCTTCTACGTTCTGTGGCTGTGACGTGACTGTACCCGCCCTCCCATCATTCCCGGGAATTTTTGAATTCTTCACTCTTCCTGTTTGCTCAGCCTGGAGTGCAACTGCAGCCGTGTTCTCCAAGAGCAATGGCGGCTCAACGCAGCAAACATGCTCCAGTCTGGACCACAGCTGAGGTGCTTGATCTCATAGGCATCCCCTGAAGCTGCAACTCACCCTGCCCCCAGAATAAACACTGAACTGCTGGAAGGAAACTGGGAGGTTTTTTCAGCAGCTAGCGGCAGAAGCTGAGAGGGCATTCTCATACCAGCATGCAAGCCCTGACTGATGACACTGGCAACTGACAACAAGCACTACCCCAAAGATTCTGCATACTCTCATAATCTTATAAGAATTTATTTAGTGTTAGAATCTACAAAATACTTTAAACTGCTTCATGCATTAATTTCCATCTATATTCCAACCTATTTTTAAAAAAAAGTCAGTTTTACTTTATAACTTTGCTCTAAACTTGTGAACCCAGGCATGGAATTCATCCCCCCAGCACATCTTGGAAATAAATATAAGTGGGTCATTGTAAGATAAAAGCTTTGTTAATTGCCCCATCTACCACGGAAAAGTACATGCTGAAGGCCTCCTCCCATCACTTTGAATGCTGGAAGAGGGAAATAAAAATAGCCCAAGAAAGCCCCCACAGGGGGCAGGGAGGGACCACCACTCAGCTCCACTTTACTCCCAGCTCTGCTCCAGCCCCACCTCTCCAGTCCCAGCCCCAGCTGTGACCACAGCCTTGGCCTCTGGATCCTATCTCAGCTGCAGCTCTGGCCCCCAGCTTCAGTCCCCAGCCCCAACTGCAGTCACAACTCCAGCCCCACCCCCAGCTGTGGCCCTGGCCCCAGTACCTGAGGAGGGGATGCAGAAAAGGGTAAGAGGGGGGGCATGATGTGGAAAGTTTTGAGAACATTGATCTAAGGTAAGTGACTGATCTCTTGGGACTGGACGCAAGCTGAATATTGTGTGATTTATCACTATGGGAGAGGCATGCTCCTGGTTGCAACCCCTGCCACCCCCTATTCACCCCACTGTTCAGCTCTGAATATCTGTATAGTCTCAATTTCTTGGAAGATTCCTGAAACTCAGTGGTGTTAAGGAAGCCAATTCCATAAGTGGGAATATGCAGCAGCTATCATGAAGGAGAATGATTTCATCACTGGTTCTCTGCGTGACTTTGGACAAATCATGTCCCTTCTATAAATGCTGACCAACACCTTATGGGACTACCAGGAGGAATACCTGTAGAGTGGCTGAAGAATGAAGATCACTAAAGAAATAGAGCATTATTATTAGCTGAAGCGCATGTAAAACAAAGACCTCAAACTGAAACAGCTAAAGTCTGTTTGAAAACTGCAGCCTCTTACTTGTTTGGAGAAGCCCCTTCCGCCGTATTCACAATCTCTCACCTACCCGGATTTCTCGGCTCTCTCTATAACCTTCCTTCTCCTCAGTCTTCTCAAACAGTAGAACAACTCCTGGCCCAGCTGAGCATGCAAAACCTTTGGAATAAGCAGCAATGGCAGAGACTTGAGGCAAGGAAGCCTGCCGTTGGCCATCAGCTTCACAGAGCAGTTCACTGGACAGATCAGGGGAACTGGCAGTAGGGAATTCAATGAGGCTAAAACAAGAAGAAAGTTATTAAAATCAGCAACAATCAGAGAAATCCAATCTAGCCACAGTTAGGTTAATATAGGAAAACCCTGGCATTGCTTCCCCCACCCCCAAGCTCCCTTGGCGGGGGGGTGGGAGGCGGAGTGCAGAGGAATGCTGTGGGAGGGAGGGAGAGGTATCTGTGTGTCACTGCCTGTCCCCAACTTCCTCCAGTGGGAGGAAGCAGAGAGATATCTGGGTGCTCCCCAATGTTACCTCTACGAGTCTGTGATCCTCCCCTGCCAGCTGGGGGTAGTTTCTGACACTACACTGGCAGCATGCTTCTCTATGCTGCCCTTTAGTGGCCCCCTAACCATCATGCCCTGGACAGTGGGCCCAGATGGCCTAGCCCTAAAATTGGCCCTGGGCCTACCCCCTGCTGTGAAGGATCTTAACTCATGAGATTGACTCTATCAATAATAACCAGGAAGATATACCTTTCAGATTCATGTGCCAGCTCATGCTTCTCCACTTCACTGGGAGGTTCTTTGCATTCTATACTTGTCTCCCAGCGCAGATCTCCAGACTCAAAGAGAAGGAGTTTGCCTGTGTCAGTGCCGACCATAACCCTGTCCTCAGAGAGCCAGACATGGGACAAGCAATTCTGAGGCTCTCCTCTCTGAAAGTTGGTCTGTTTCAAGGTTCCCTCAGTGTATCTGAAAAGTTTAAAAATACCATTTCCAGTGATACAAACCTGAGTGTTATCCTGCGGATTGAAACTCACCTAGAAAGCAGAAAAAAGAGAAAAGTTGTTTTCACATAACTATGTTCATTCATAGTACTTTCCCAATACATAAAGAGCCATGATCCCTGTTTTGAAGAGCTTACAAAACAAGATACAGGACCACAGGAATGATAAAAAAGGTAACAAAATGTATGGGAAAGACAAAGATTACAACAGCAAGAGATACATTGTTATACTTGCATATTCTACATATTGCATTTTCATTCTTTTCTGAGTTGTGCACATAGCTTTTAGTAATTATTTTTATTACATGAATAGTCTGAGGGAGTAAAAATCTACCAAGAAGGCAGAAAAGGTAACCAGTGAAGCAAAGCTAACTGAAAGGACACAGAGGTATCTCTCCTCAAGAAAGAGAACAGACAAGGAACCATAAAGATGTGAAAAGCTATTTACCATTTCATATATTAAATATATGATTCAGCAAAACTGTACTGCAGTGTGCTTCTTGGAGAGGAAAGCTCAGTAACTGATATTTTGATCAGGCAGCTCCCATGTCGCAGGAATTGCTTGTCCTACACAATCTAGCTCTGTAATTTGTATAGTTATTGTTTATCCTGATGGAAGATGGAGGAGCAGACAGAGCTGAATGCTCATAGCCGAATTAACCCAATATGGCTTGGGCTCTTGAATTGCTTCAGTTTCCCCTTCTTCCCCAATTAATCAGACTTCACATTACAGTTGTCTCTCTCAATAAACCTTCCCTCTCCAGGAGTCTGGTTTATTAACAAAGTTCAGAACACAAATCTATCCTCCAACCTTTGTAGCTGGCTCACAACCCTTGGTGTAAGGCTTGTCTCTATTAAAATTTTGCTCTCTCCTAGGCCTTCTTGGGAACTCTAAATTGTTATCATTATTGCACACATACGCTGAACTCAGGCTGCCCTTATAATCCCCAGCAGGTCTGCTTTCTAGTCACATGCTCCCGTCACCTTACCCCTGCTAACATTCCCTTCACCTGGGGAGGTGAACTAAACTTGACAAAATGGTAAGGTTTATTGCAGGAGGAAGTGGGTAAGGTTCTATGGCCTGCATTGTGCAGGAGGTCAGAATAGATGATCATATTGGCCTCTTCTGACCTTAGACCCTAGGAGTCTATATAACACACGCCATAGAACCTGACAAAATTTTTTGCATCTGTCCCACCATATCTGTTTGATGTATAGCAAATCTTTTAGAAAGTTAGCCAGATGTGATTTAAACACTCCAAGTGAAGGAGAATCTAATTCCTATAGTGAGTAGTTCCTCTCATTGAGTTCTTTCAGCCCTTTCTATGAGGCCAAGGTGTTCATCAGGCTAACATCTGCCCCCTTAAGTCCCATTGCCTCTGGCTGGGAGGTAGCTAATTATGGCACAAGTGCAACTGGCCCCATTTCTGCTTGAAGGGGCCAGTCATCCTGTGACAGTAAATTATTCCAGTGGTTTTAATTAACCTCACTGTTACAAAATTGTTCAATATTTCTACTCCTTATTTGTCTACCTTGATTCCAGTGATTGGCTCTTGGGATGCCTTTTGCTCCTAGATTAAAGAGTTACCTATTATCAGATATCTCTTCCACATGTAGGTATCAGCAGACTGAGAAAGTCTCCTTTTAACCTCCTCTTAGATAAACTAAATAGATTGTGCCTAATAAGTTTCTCACTAAGAGGCAAGTTTTCCAGATCTCAAGTCATTTTTGTAGCTCTTTTCTGAACCCCTTTCAAATATTCAAAATCCTTTTTGAAGTGAGGCCACCAGAATTGAACATGGTATTCTGCCAATTTAAAAATGTTCAACTTTAATAGTTATAGTTTAACACCCTCCCTGATTATTGATGATATACAAAGTATTTTATTATCACTGTAAGATAGGAATTACATCATCCTGCTTCTTCCCAAATATGAAACAGAAATATTTATTAAATACTTCTATATTTTCTGCATCATGATTGACAGTTTCACCATTCTTGTCTAATATTGGACATGAACCATTGCTGAGATTTTGTTTGTTTCTATTATATTTAAAGAATTTCTCATTATTGTATTTAACCTTACAGGCCATTAAATCTCCATTGATATCTTTAGCTTTCCTTATTAATTGTGTGCATTTCCTAATTGCAAATTTGTATTCAGTGCTCTCAACTTCTTCATTTTCCATCAGTTATATATCTATATCTAAATTTAGATTTCATTGCTGTTTTCCCTTATCTTCTTTTTTAAATTTCTTTCATTATTGTAGCCTGAGGTTTGGGGGGGGGGCATCTAATAAAGCATTTTTAAAACTTCCAATTCTCATTCACATTTTTATGTTTATATTTTTCCTCCCACTTTATATTTTTCTCCCCATTCACGATAGTTTTCAGATTTGAAAAACTGGCAATTAAGTTAAGCACTAAGTATATATATATTACTGGCTAGGAATGAATTGTTTTTATATAATAAGTTGAACTGTTTTCACAAAGCAAATTGAATTATAATAATTAGACCTGCATATAGACAACAACTCTTTTTGTGTTAGAAATCTATAAATTTTAGAAACTTAAAGAACCTTTTACTAGAGTTAATACAAGACCTCCAACATGTCCTTCAGACTGAAATCCCCCATGATGATGCATTTTTTTCCCTACATATTATAGATAAATGTTTAAGGACCTGCTTACTCTGTTCATTTGTCTCATTTGGTCTCTATAACAAACCCCTGCCAGAATCTTATTTTGTGATTTAATCAGTTATAACATTTACCCATAAGTATTCCTGTTCTGACAAATTTCTGACAATTTCATGAGGTGTTCCCCGGCTCAATTATCATAGAAAAAGTTGGCTTATGTAACTTATATATTGTCTGGTGGATAATATTTCAATTCTCATCTGTCTCAGGATGTCAGTCAGGTGAAAGTACTATTGGTGTGCTTATGAAGGGGCAACTGGAAGAAAGGGTTTCCTTTACAGCATGGTTCTGAACTTGTGGTACGCAGAAGTAGCCTGGGTGGGACACAGGGTTTTCATAATAATTACTAAGAATTCACTCTTCCTCCCTACATCTCCCTATCACATCTTTCCAAATGATGAAATTATTTTTTATCTTTGCATTTTACAGTTATAACATTAAAAATTATTGTCAACAGTATTATTGCAATTTTCAACTACTAATGGAATTATTTTTGTTTGTTTGTGTTTTAAAATCACAGCAATAAAATTTACTCCCAACAATACTAGTGTAATTTTATGTCCTTAAAACATATCATAAATGATAAATATAATAACAGAATGCCTGTAAATATATAAATGTCCTTCTCAGAAACAAGTTCCAAAGGGGGAGCCATGTTAGTCTATTGCAGAAAAACAAACGGAGTCCTGTGGCACTTTTAAAGTTAGTCTAAATCTGTTAGTCTTTGAAAGTGTCACAGGACTCTGTTCATTTCCCAGAAACAGTGGCTTTTTGTTTCTAGCATGGTGGGACCCAGGTTCTTTGACAGAGTGATTGGTGAGATGTAAG